>JANUYF010000001.1:450598731-450943731 GCA_026167975.1 Phrynosoma blainvillii | reverse complement strand
GTCGGGGAAGCGCCGCATGTGCGAGACACCAACAGGATACTAAGCGCGGTATTTGTGAAATCCATGAGTTCTGAATCTCACAGTACAGTTGGCCTTCGGTATCCACAAATTCGGAATCCATGAATTCAATAATCCATGGTTTGAAAATATTCCCCCAAAAGAAAAAAAGAAAAATCGAAAAGGCAAACCTTGATTTTTGCCATTTTATAGATGGGACACCATTTTAACTGTGCCATTGTATATAATGGGACTTGGGAATCCATGGATTTTGGTATCCACAGGGGTCCTGGAACCAAACCTCAAGAGATCACTGTATTCTCCTTTATTTTCTGGAAAAGAAATCTAACAAATAGTTATTCTTAAGAAGGTTTCAGGGAGTGATGCCATCGCATCTGAGACACACACAGAGAGAAAAAGAGAGAGAGAGGGAACAATCCATCAGGGATACCTTCATTGGCCAACCAAAATGCACAGTAAATGATGCAGTTCGACACAACTCTGCCATGACCCCAGAACCCTGGGATTTGTAGTTTAAATCCTCCAGAACCCTGGGATTTGTAGTTTCAAGGCCCTGGGATTTGTAGTTTACAAGGCCCTTCAAGCCGGCTGAAGGGCCTTGTAAAAGTGCAAATCCCAGGATTCCACAGGACAGAGCTACAGGGCCTAAAGTGGTATCCAACATCGATATTTCTGCCCATGGAAAGTTTCGTACCTTCTCTCTCCTCCGTTTCTCCCTCAGCGACCTCCTTCCTCTCTCGCCTCCAACGCCAACGGACGCCCGCAACGGTTCCCCGGTTCAAATTCCATCCCCAGCTCCTGATTGGCTATTGGGAACGCAGAGCGCGGCCTTCTATTGGATACAACCTCCCACCCTGCTGCAATAACCGACCTATCAGCAGCACCGCCTCCCTCCTGTCGCTTCTCATTGGAGGGCGGCGCCTTCGCTCGCTGTCCAGGCCTCTGATTGGTCCGAAGAGAAACGCCTCAACCCGCCTTTGCATTTCCATTGGTTCTTTTCCCCAACATAGAGATAATAAAAGAGAAGAGTACCACCCTTCCTTACCCACTCTGTTTGTTTTTTTTTCAAAATAGGAGTTTTGGGTTTTAAAATTGTGTGCCTGGATGGTTTCAATGTGGAAAGGTGGCCTTAATTCTCTATTTGTTTCAGGTCTTCCTCGTGGTTCCTCGCCTCCTGCCTTGGGAGATAAAAATAATAACAATAAACAGCAACAATAGTTACCATTATTCTGTTAATTAGAGTAGTAACACCTATGATCTGAGCAGCACATCTATTATATTATAAAGGATCTAGGAGTCCACAAGTTGAACATGAGTTAAAAGTGTGATGCGGCAGCTAAAAAGGCCAATGCAGTGAAGGGTCTGGAAACCATGAATCCCTGTGAGGAATGACTTAGGGAACTGAGTATGTGAGAAGAGACGGTTACTGGCGTTGCGTCTACACTGCAGAAATAATCCAATTTGACACCGGTTTAACTGCCATGGCCCAATTCTTACGGAATTCTGGGGGTTGTAGTTTTGTGAGACGAAGGCTGCATCTACACTGCAGAATGAATGTAGTCTGACACCACCTTAACTGCCATGGCTCAGTGCTAAGGAATTCTAGGAACTGTAGTTCCTACAGTTCTGTAGTTCATAAGAATATAATTCCATCCATCCTATGGTGTCCTGGGATTTGTAGTTTGTTGTGGCATCAGAGTTTTCTGAGATAGAGAAAGCTAAATGTCTCACAAAACTACAGTTACATGAATCCCAGGGCAGTTAAAAGCGGGTTATTTCTGCAGTTTGGATACAGAGCCCTTTAGCCTTCTCTGTCAGAGATCTCTGGTGCCACAACAAATTACAAATCCCCAGAATTCCATAGCATGGAACCTTGGCAGTTAAAGTGGTGCCAAACTGCATTAATTCTACAGTGTAGACGCAGCCTTCCTCAGATCATGAACCTTTCTTGTTTCCTGCAGCCAGTGGCCTACAAGTCTGGCCTGAGGGCCATAGGCCTCCATTGCTGTCTTTCCCCAGAAGCTGCTTTTAAGAGGCTGAGGAGCAGGCTTAGACACAGAAGGAGGAGGAAGGAATATCAACAATCTAATTGGACAAAATTATACAGAAGAACTATACAAAAGAGATGACAAAATGAAGGACGCAAATTCTAAAAAGTGAGGTGGAAGCTGCAATAAGAGAAATAGCGGGGGGGGGGGGGAATCACCAGGAACAGATGATATTCCAATTGAACTGCTGCAATCCACATTGACAGAGTCAACTCGAGTGCTAACCAACATATGTCAACAGATATGGAAAACAAAACGATGGCCAACAGATTGGAAGCGATCAATATACATCTCTATCCACAAAAAAGGAGATACCAAAGACTGCATCAACTATAGGATCATAGCACTGATCTCCCATGCAAGCAAAATCATGCTGAGAATTCTGCAACATAGACTCCAACCATACATGGAGAGAGAAATCCCAGAGGTCCAAGTGGGGGTCAGGAAAGGAAGAGGCACTAGAGACCACACTGAAAACATATGATGGCTAATGGAGCGCACCAGGGAATTCCAAAAGAAAATCAGCATGTGCTTTATAGACTACAGCAAAGCCTTCGACTGCATAGATCATGAAAACTTATGGAATGTCCTTAAAGACATGGAAATGCCAACACATCTGATAGTCCCAATGAGGAATCTGAGCTCAGGACAAGAGGCTACTGTCATAATAGAAATGGGGAAACAGAATGGTTCCCAATTGGCAAAGGAGTCAAACAGGGCTGCATCCTTTCACCCTATCTGTTCAACTTGTATGCAGAACATATTATAAGAAAAGCAGGCTTGGACGCAGAAGAAGGAGGAGTGAAAATAGGAGGAAGGAATATCGACAATCTAGGATATGCAGATGACACCATAGTGCTAGCAGAAAACCTCACAGACCTGGAACAACTACTAAGGAAGATCAAAGAAGAAAGTGCAAATGCAGGCTTAATGTTGAAGATAAAGAAAACAAAAATAATGACCACCGAGGACCTTCACAAGTTCAACCTTGACAACGAAGAAATAGAAATAGTAAAAGAATTCCCATACCTGGAATCAAACATTGATAGAAATGGGGACTGAATCCAGGAAATCAGAAGAAGATTAAGAATAGGGAGGGTGGCTATGAAAGAACTAGAAAAGATCCTAAAATGCAAAGATATAAAACTCAGCACAAAAGTTAGAATCATACAAGCCATTGTATTCCCTATTCCCATGGATGGATGTGAGAGCTGGACAGTTAAGAAAGAAGATAGGAAGAACATCAATTCCTTTGAGATAATGTGGTGCTGGAGAAGAGGGCTGAGGATCCCATGGACAGCCAAAAGGACAAACAAATGGGTCCTAGAGCAGATCCAGCCGGAAACCTCCCTGGAAGCCAAGATGACCAAACTGAGGCTGTCGTACTTTGGACCCATCATGAGAAGAGAAGACTCTTTGGAAAATACAATAATGCTGGGGAAGATGGAGGGAAGTAGGAAGAGAGGAAAGCCACATGCTGCCAGATGGATGGACTCTATGAAGGAGGTCACTTTGGGTATTAAGGGGTTGCAGGAATTAAGCAGAGCAGCGGAGGACAGAGGGTCTTCTTGGAGGTCTCTCATCCATAGGGTGGCCATGAGTTGAGATTAATTCGAGGGAGGTTAACAACAATCAGATCATATAATATAGAATTATAAAATCGTAGAATTGGAAGAGACCCCAAGGGCCGTCCAGTCCACCCCCATTCTGCCATGCAGGAACTCAAAGAAGGAACTTCAGAGAAGGAGACTCCACCAAAATCTCCAAGGGAGTGTGTTCCACTGTCAAATGGCTCTCACTGTCAGGAAGTTTCTTTTAATGTTGAGGTGGAATCTCTTTTCCTATAGCTTGCATCCATTCCGGGTCCTATTCTCTGGAGCAGCAGAAAACAAGCTAGCTCTCTCCTCAACATGACATCCCTTCAAATGTTTAAAGAGAGCTATCATATCCCCTCTTAACTGTCTCTTCTCTAGGCTAAACATACTCAATTCCCTAAGTCATTCCTCATAGGGATTCATGGTTTCCAGACCCTTCACTGCATTGGCCTTTTTAGCTGCCGCATCACACTTTTAACTCATGTTCAACTTGTGGACTCCTAGATCCTTTATAATATAATAGATGTGCTGCTCAGATCATAGGTGTTACTGCTCTAATTAACAGAATATGTTATGTTCTTATGTTCCTGAGTCAACCCGGAAGCTAGGTGCTCTGATCCATCTTGTTAGTTCATAAGTCTATGAAGAATGAAAAGGGGGCGGGCTCTTCTTATGTTCCTGAGTCAACCCGGAAGCTAGGGACCATGTATCCATCTCATTCTTTCATAAGTCTATGAAGAATCGAAAGGGGGCGGAGCTCAGGGACGAGCCGGAAGTGGTTCAGGGGTTCTCCACGTGGTTAGAGTCTGCTTTCTTCAGCAGGAGCTTCCTGTGAAAGTTGATCCTTCCAGTGCTGGATTTTTTGCTTGGATCTCAACAAAACCCGGGTAAGGAAAGGGCTTGGGGGGAAACTTTCCAGGGATATTGTCAGTTTGAATTGTGCAGAGCTTGGGAAAAAGTTACTTTTTCCCTTTCCCCTTTAAGGGCCGAGGGACTTCATCTCCCAGAAGCCTCAGCCATCTTGGCCAATAGTCCCATGTTGGCCAATAGCTCCTGGGATTCTGGGAGCTGAAGTCCCTCTGCCCTTAAAAGGGAAAGGTTGCCTACCCCTGATTTAGTGGCTCTGCTGGCTGGGGGATTTGGTGGAGCTGCGGTGAATGAATGAAAAAGTAACTTTTCTCAGGCTCTGGGGCCATCCCAAATAGTGGCCTTTTGGGGCTCCACCTCTTTGCCTGTCATTCTTTGTGCCCAGGTGGATTTTCAGTTGTGAGTTTCAAGTGATGGATGTTAAATGTGGAGTGTTTTGATATGTGTGTATCTTAAGTGTTGTGTTTTAGCTGATGTTGTTTATCTTTTAATCGTTGTTGTTCCCCACCTTGATCCATGGGGAGAGGCAGATAAGAAATACTACTACTACTACTACTACTAATAATAATAATAATAATAATAATAAGGGTCCTGATCTGTGTTGCTATAGCCTTCCCTATGGTCTTTTATGTGAGGACTGAGCTTAGGCTTTCCTTTATTTGCTCTAATCTCACCCATTTCATAGAATCCTAGAGTTGGAAGAGACCTCAAGGGTCATCCAGTCCAACCCTATTCTGCCATGCAGGAACTCTCAATCAAAACACCCCCAAGAGATGGCCATCCAGCCTCTGTTTAAAGACCTCCAAAGAAGGAGACTCCACCAAAATCTCTAAGGGAGTGTGTTCCACTGTCAAACAGCCCTTACTGTCAGGAAATTCCTGCTAATGTTGAGATGGAGTCTCTTTTCCTGTAATTTGATCCATTGGTCTGGATCCTATTCTCTGGGGCAGCAGAAAACAAGCTTGTATCTTCCTGCATGGTAGAGAATTGGACTGGATGGCCTTTAGGGTCTCTTCCAACTCCATGATTCTATGAAATATAGGAAATATAAGAAGCTGAGATACACTCACTGAGACTATTGGCTCATCTTCCCAAGATTGCAGCATCCCTCTTAGTCAGCCTTCCTTCCTTTCCTTCTTTCCAGATGGAATTATTATTATTATTATTCTCAAACTCTGGTCATTCTGATGTCTGGGACTCCAGCTCCCAGAATTCTTGAGCCTTGGCCATACTTATGGAACGTCTGGGAGCTGAAATCTTAAAACGTCAGGAGGACCAGAGTTTGAGAGCCACTGAGCTAGATGACAACTTGCATCATCCCCAGCCAGTATGGCATGCTCAAAGACAGGGGTAGGCAACCTTTCCCCTTTAAGGGCCAAGGGACTTCAGCTCCCAGAAGCCTCAGCCATGTTGGCCAATAGTCCCATGTTGGCCAATAGCTCCTGAGTTTCTGGGAGCTGAAGTCCCTTGGCCCTTAAAGGGGAAAGGTTGCCTACCCCTGCTCAAAGATCTCAAGCAAAATTAATTCCAGTCACCAGCCCTCTGGGCTTTCTAAAGAGGCATGAGCAGCAATGGAACTGGGGATTTTTGGTATGAAAAGCATGGGTTCTGCTCCCAGGTTGTGGTCTCTCCCCACAACACAACTGGAGTGCATTGGTCAATTGGACTTCAGAAATGTGCAAAAAGAGGCTTCAGAAATTTTTATTGCTACAGTTGTTCCTCCTGATTTGAGAGGGATCTGTTCCGAAACTACCACCACCACCCCGTGAATCGGAAATATTGCAAATACTGGAGCCCTATCGGTTAGAATGGCCGCATGCGCCATTTTGTCCCTTGCTGTCCGCAAAAGACTGAGACTGCGGACAGCAAGACCACAGACGGCGAGGGACAAGTGTACTACAGATAATAAAGTACGCATATGCTCATGTATAATTTTAGTCCAAAACGTGGCCCCAAAAACTTGGATCTATTTATCAAGGGTCTACTGGATCAGGGGTCAATGCAAGTATGTACCTTAACTCTTAAAAAAAAAAATAAACCATTCCCTTCTCTGAGTAGAATGGCAAAAGGAAAGGCTTCGTCCAGCCTGGGAGCATCTAAAAGAAGCACCGCATCCTTCTATTCTCTCTGCCATGGGACCACTTCTGGCCTTTTTGAATGCCAGGGTGGAAAAATGAAATCTCCAGTCACCTTCATGGAACAGGGACTCATGTAGGTCAGATCAGAAGTCATGACCAACCCAGCATTTTTGGTGACCAGTGCCATGGAGGACCTCATAATAATAATAATAATAATAATTTTTATTTATATCCCGCCCCTCTGCTAGGCAATCGGGGCGGCGTACAACAATACAAAACACCAAAACAAATAAGTCAGAATCAAATCCCATCTCTCCTTCCCTCATCCCCCCCCCCAAACATACTAAACAAATTAAATAACAGTGATTAAAAATATACAATTTAAAAATACATGATTTCCAATATCATTGTGGTCCTCCAAGGGCTGCAAGGTGGGAAAAACAGTCCTCCACGGCCCCAGGACGCCTCAGGACGCCACGGCTCGCCGCGTGGATGGCTAATCAGAGTACATCATGGGCCATTTTCATTGGGGGCTGCAAGTAAAAAGGCAGTCCTCCGCAGCCTCCAAAAACGTCAGGCCAGGTGTTCCGGAGGGGGAGGGGGGAGTGCAAACACACGCACCACCGGGTCCCCTTCTCTCCCTCGCTGTAGCCAAGATGGTCGGGCTGGCAGCGTCCTTAAGAAGGCTCTCCAGGAGGCCAGGTGTTCCGGAGGGGAGGGGGGGAGTGCAAACGCACGCACTCATCACCTCGATTCAGTCACAGGTCATATCAGAATACATAATTGCAGTCCCCAAACCTGCCCTTGACCCAGAAAAGCTGAGAAACAGACACAAATGTCTTATTCAAATCCTTCCAAGCCTGATTCCTCCCAGTACAGTTGGCCCTCCACATTTGTGGCTTTGCCTTTTTGCAGATTTGATTCTTTGCAGTTTTGATTAATATGTTCTCTCTAGGAATCTCTAGGTCCTCCAGCACAACTCTCTCCGAAGTTGACCATAGAGTTGTGCTGGAGAACTTAGAAGTTCCTAGAGAAAACACTTCTCTTGGCATTTGTAGGTCCTCCAGCATGATTCTATGGTCAACTTCTGGCAGATGTTGACCATAGAGTTGCACTGGAGGAACTGGAGATTCCTAGACAGGTGTTGTCTCAGGTAAAAAGAATAGTGGTTTTTTATTTGTGGTTTTTCCATGGTCATAGGGGCCCTTCACCCCTAACCCCAGTGAATGTGGAGGAACCACTGTACTTTGAGGGGAAGTGCCAAAGAGCTGCCACTGCTGCCATTTTCCCTCCCAAGCATTCAAAAGTCAGAAGTGGTGCCATGGTGGAGAGAGTAGAGGAGGTTGATGCTTCTTTTAGGTGTTCCCAAGACAAAGTTCTTTCCTTTTGCCTCTCTACTCAAAGAAGAGGATGATTCCTTATACATGAGGGTGACTTACAGTTGAGTATATATGATATATAAAAGAGACTATTCTCTCTTTGGTGTATCCAGGAGGAAAAGATGGTGCGCAAGCTGAAATTCCATGAACAGAAGCTCCTCAAGAAGGTAGACTTTGTGAACTGGGAGGCCGCTACCGGGAACCTTGCTGAGCTGCGGGTGCTCCGTCGCTTCCGCTTGCAGCGGAGGGAAGATTACACTCGCTACAATCAGCTCAGCCGAGCCGTTCGAGAGCTGGCTCGCCGCATCAGGGACTTAGGCGATGCACCGGAGTCGGCAGCTTTCCGGGCTCAGAGTACAGCTGCACTCCTGGAGAAGCTATATGCCATGGGGCTAGTGTCCTCCAAAAGCTCTCTGGAGCAATGCGACCGTGTCTCGGCCAGTTCTTTCTGCCGCCGCCGCTTGCCTTGCCTGCTCCTGAAACTCCGCATGGCCCAGAACATGAAATCTGCAGTCACCTTTGTGGAACAGGGGCATGTGAGGGTTGGACCAGAAGTCGTGACCGACCCGGCATTTTTGGTGACCCGGGCTATGGAGGACTTCATCACCTGGACAGACTCTTCCCGCATCCGCCAGCATGTGCTCAATTACAATCAGGAACGGGATGATTTTGACTTGGCTTGTTAAGGAGAGCCTTCCTTTTTCTATGTTTCCCACCTCTTGTATAATCTTAGTGAACTGCTGGAATATGCCAGAAATAGCCCTCAGTCCCTCTCTGCTGGTCCTGGCACTTCCCAAGACAGTAGATTGCGCCTGGTCAAATGTGGATTGTCTGCCGTTTTGACTGATAATAATGTATCGCTGTTTGAATGCCAGCGTTGTGCTACCTTATTGCTTCTCCAAGCCTTGGTGGGTCCTTAATTAATGAATGGAAATATTCCACCTGGGTATGTCAGCAATGGTTCCCAGTCTTTTCTATGCCCCACACCCCAAATGTTTGATTGACGTTCGCACTTCCTACAAAAGTAGTATCACATTTGAAGAGGAAGAAATCTTAATTTCTAATTTTGGAACCACCAGTTGAACCAGATACAATACTGAAGGTGAACAAATTGAACTTAAAAAAAATATTTTAATTCAGTGTATAAAATGCAAATCCGAATTGAGCAATTAGATTCGAATTCATTCAGAAAAAAATTAGTGATGATTTGTGATCATCACTCAAGGACACAAACTATTCTTTGCTGCAGCCCCTGGTTGGGAATCCCGGCTGCACAGCAAATGTTCTTTTTCCTTGTAAGAGAGGGAAAATGCTAAATTACAAACATGAATTTTGAGATACAAAACAATTGGGAATTCATAATTTTGTATTCACAGTATCCACCAGAGGGGGGTGGTAGACAAAAGGATGTCTCCAAGAACTCAAGAAAGAAACTGTATTGGCAAAATGGAAAGGCTTGTTATCAGATGTTCTGTGTCTTTTTTGTAATAGACCTTTTCCAAGACTATGGGCCTTTACAGACTGCCAGAAATAATGCAGCTTGAGGCCATTTTAACTGTCCTGGCTCAGTGCTAGGGAAGCATGGGAATTGTATTTTTTTTCTGGGACACTGAGTCTTCTCTGCCAGAGAGCTCTGGTGGCACAATAAACCACAGTTCTCATGATTCCTTAGCACTGAGCCAGGACACTTAAAGTGGCCTCAAGCTGCATTATTTCTGGCAGTCTGTAAAGGCCCTGTGTTGGAGATTAAATAACTGGATTACATTTGTCCTCTTCCTAAAAAGCAGCCTCAAATCTTGATCCATCTTGAATGCTTTAAATAAAATAACAGTAATACACAAACTGTTCTTTTCTAATCAAGGGCTGGACCATGTAACTATTCTGGGTTTTCCCCCCCCGGACCTACAGCAAAATAATATTCTGCTTATCTGTATGATAACAAGTTTCTAGATAGTGTAGAAGCAATCACTCCCCTTTCTATTTCTTGGCTGTCTTTAGCTTTTCAGTTGGTGCTTTGAATCTTCATTGATTTTCTTCCTCACTTCTGTTCTCCATAGTTTCTAATACAAAGAGATTGCTTCTTTGTGCCTCTGGTGTTTTTGGCAATAGTTTGACCACAATAGCTTGGCAAAAAGTGGGATTTCTAATAGCTTTTGGAGGGCAAGGGTCATTAACATTATACTGTTTTACTATTGCCAGTATGATTTAGATTGGGGTCCCCACACTTTTTGATACGGGGGCCGGTTTGCTGGCCCCAAGATCTTCGGGGGGCTGGAGGCGCGCGTGCGCACGCATGCATGCATACTACTCGGGCGCCATTTTGTGTTCCAGCAATTTTGGAACACAAAATGGCACCCGAGTAGTGCGCATGCGTGTGCGACGGCGGGCACCATTTTGTGTTCCAAAATGGTGTGCGTGCGTGGCAACGGACCTGTTCAAAGGCCTCGACGGTCCGGGTTCGGCATGCGGGCCGTAGTTTGGGGACTGCTGATTTAGATGTCTGCTTTTTCCCTGTGAAATCAAGTTTGCCCCAACCTTGGATAGTTAATAAAAAAACATGCAGTTCCAAAATACAGTTAAAAAACTACACATTATCATCAATGCAATGCAATGTCTGAACAATGTAATACACATTAAATTGAAGTTCGAAACATTTGGAGACGACCTGATATTACCGTATTTTCTGACATATAAGGCAACTTTTTAACCCAGGAAAATCTGGAGTTAAAAGTCGGGGGTCGTCTTATATGCCGGGTATAAGGAGGAGGAGGACAAGGACAGAGGTGGGGGTAGGAAGAAGCCTTGGGGGAAGTGGAGGACAGGAGGAACCCTAAGGCGATCCTCTCCTGGCGTTTTCCTGACAAGACTGGTTCAGCGGAGGTTTGCCATTGCCATTCCCTGAGGCTGAGAGTGTGTGACTTGTCCAGGTTCACCCAGTGGGTTTCATGGCAGTGTGGGGAATCAAATCCAGGTCTCCAGAATGGTAGTCCAACACTCAGACCACTACATTATGCTGGCTCCTATTCCTGTGTACTACCTGTGAAACAATTGCAGACTGTTTTGTTGTTCTTGTGTGTCTTCAAGTCCTTTCCGACTTATGGTGACCCTAAGGCAACCTTATCATGGGGTTTTCTTGGCATGTTTTCTCAAATGGGGGTTGCCATTACCATCCTCTGAGGCTGAGAGTGTGTGACATGCCCAGGGTCACTTACTTGGCTGCAAATTGTACATTCCCCAGAATGCATCATCTAGTATATTGGCAGTCCTTCCCCCCAAACACTTTCTCATTTCCCCCAACCATCTCATAGCTGGGAGATGGAAATAATAAAGCAGCATTTAAATCTGGACTACTTTTTTAAAAATAAGGTCCAAAATACACTGCAAAAATAATAAGGTCCAAAACACACTGCAGAAATAAATGCTAGGGAACATGGGAGGTGTAGTTTGTGGTGTTTATAAGTGACAGTTTTCCTGCTAAGTACCTGCATGTCATAAGCATTTAAATTAAAACTACCATATTGAAATCAAATCTCATACCATATCCCAAACTATATTTTAACTGGAAAGGTTGGGGGTCGTCTTATACGCCGGAAAATATGGTAGTTCGGTAGCTAAGAATGGGAGAGCCAGCATGGCATAGTGGTTTGAGTGTTGGACTATGACTCTGGAAACCAGGGTTCAATTCCCAGCTCGGCCATGAAACCCACTGGGTGACCTTGGCCAAGTCACATGCTCTCAGCCTCAATGGAAAACCTCTTCTGAACAAATCTTGTCAAGAAAACGCATGATAGGATTGCCTTAGGGTCACCATAAGTCGGAAATGACTTGAAGGCACACAACAAAAACAACAACAGATTGGATAACAGTGCGTCTCTGCTTTTAACTTAGGTTTTGTTTTGTAGGAGTCATTTGGGAGCTTTTTTAAAACATTTGAGCACAAGACTTCTTGGCATAAATGGAATGCTGGCTTTGAGGGGAGGGTCTGTAAAGGAAGCTGGCTTTCACTAGGTGTTTGCTGTAGGAGGTTTTTTGTTATTTTAACAGTAAACCCAAAATCATTGTAAACTCCATTTCTTGCCAGCAATCCCAACAGGATTTACTGTAAAGAGCTTACATAAATCAGGAGTAGGGAAAGGGAGTTGCATGACACCTCTGGGCTTTTGTTTTGTGGCCCATCAGGAGGCATCCAATGTCCACCATCACCACATCATTTTTTAAAAGGTTTTCTGATTTTTCTGGACAGGTTATGTTGCTGAAAATCCCAAACCACCAGAGAAACATGGAGGCTTGGGTCCCCTTACCCCTTCCCCTCACCAAACCCAAGAAAAACAACCGCTTAGGGAGTGCTTAAATGCACTGATAAGCAGTATAGAAATGTACTTGCTATTGCTATTAAAAACAGGAACACATAATGAAGCTCTCCCGACAGACGGCCATCCAGCCTCTGTCTAAAAATCTCCAAAGAAGGAGACTCCACTATACTCCAAG
The DNA here is from genome assembly GCA_026167975.1 of Phrynosoma blainvillii. Classification (NCBI taxonomy): domain Eukaryota; kingdom Metazoa; phylum Chordata; class Lepidosauria; order Squamata; family Phrynosomatidae; genus Phrynosoma; species Phrynosoma blainvillii. Next base: position 450,931,258 of record JANUYF010000001.1, on the reverse strand, counting down.
GGAGTGTATTCCACTGTTGAACTGCTCTGTCAGGAGGTTTTGCCTAATGTTTAGGAGGAATCTCTTTTCCAATAGTATGAATCCATGGCTCTGTCTCCTAGTTTCTGGGACAGAAGAAAACAAGCTTGCTCCATCTTCAATATGATATCCTTTCAAATATTTAAACAGAGCTTTCATGTCACCCCTTAACCTTCTTTTCTCCAGGCTAAACTTATCCAGCTTTCTAAGCTGCTCCTCATTGAACTTTATAGTTTCCAGACCTTTCCCCATTTTCGTCACCCTCCTCTGAACACACTCCATCTTCTCAACGTCCTTTTTGAATTGTGGTGCCCAGAACTGGATGTAATATTCCAGGTGAGGCCTGACCAAAACAGAATAGAGTGGGATTATTACTTCCTTTGATCTAGGCGCTGTACTTCTATTGATGCAGCCTAGAATTGCATTAGTCTTTTTTAACCTGCTGCATCACACTGTTGACTCATGTTCAACTTGTGGTCTGCTAGGACTTCTAGATCCCTTTTACATGTACTGCCATCAAGACTAGATTCCCCCATCCTATATCTGCATTTTATTTTTTCTGCCTGAATGAGTACCTCACATTTCTCCCTACTCAAATTCATTTTTATTCGTTTTGGCCCTGTTCTTTCAGATCCTCTCTCCTGGGGTATTAGCTACCTCTCCTAATTTGGTGTCAATTGCAAATTTGATAAGCATGCCTTTCTTCCATCCAAGTCATTGATAAAGATGTTGAATAGCCCTGGGCCCAGGACAAAACCCTGTGGCACCCCACTGGTCACTTCTCTCCAGGATGAAGAAGAGGAGCCAATGCTGAGCACCTTTTGGGTTCGGTCAGTCAACCAACTACAGATCCACCTAAGAGTCTCATTGTCTAGCCCACATTTTACCAGCATATTTGCAAGACTATCCTAGGGGTTCCTTGTCAAAGGCATTTAACAAATACATTTTAAAAGGACACAATTGGTGTTAAAACCTTTTGGGTACTGGGAAGCAAAGTGATGTAGGTTGAGAGCACTGAAACAGCCTTTGCAAAATACTTAAAATTCTTATTTAGTATTTATAAGTTTTATATCCTGTCCTTGTCCTTTCACCTTTATTATGTGGTCCTTATATCTTCACCCTCACCCTGTTGTTGTCCCTGTCATACCATCATTGGTTGCTCTGCCAGAATTCCCTGCACCCAGCTTAGGTTCTAATCATTGGCCACATTGCACTGCAAAAATGCATCCAGTTCTGAGTTCCATATTTTAAGAAAGGTATTGACCAACGGCTGCATGTCCGAAAGACAGCATCTAAGATAGCAAGTGCTATGGCAACAAAGTCTTATGAGAAAGGGTTGAAAATGCTATATAAATTCAGTCTGAAGAAGAAAAGATTAAGGGTTGTTCAGAAGATCCTTATAAACTGGGAATGTCCCGGCAAAAATCGGGATATGGCAACCCTTTTCAGAGGACAAGATTAGAAGCAGTGGGTGAAAAGTGCAAGGAAGCAGATTTTTGGTCCAGTGATTCCCAAACTGGTCTTCCATGTGTTTTGGACTTCCATCTCCCAGAAGCCTCAGCCATCTTGGCCAATAGTTTGGAATTCTGGGAGTTGAATTCCAAAACACCTGGAAGGCCAGAGTTTGGGAATCACTGGCTGTTAAACTTTCTAATGGAACAACAACAGACTTCACATGAGATGATTAATTTTCTTTTCCTCAAGGTATTTAAGCAAAAGCTGGATGGCTATCTGTCAGGGTATGCATGGCAGTTTCTACATTGAGCTAGATCAGTGGTTACCAAACTTTGGTCCTCCAGATGTTTTTGACTGGCCAAGCTGGCTGGGTTTTCTGGGAGTTGAAGTCCAAAACAGCTGGAGGCCAAAGTTTTGGGAACCATTGAACTAGGTGATCTCGAGAATCCCATCCAATTCAATAACTTTACTCTTACAACCTTGCCTTTTGAAGGCTTAGAAATTGCTGTTCCAATATTACTGGCAACTAAACAACATTACTGGCAACTAAACCAAGCTGTTCAAGAAGCACAAAGTTTACTAAAGTAAAGCAAATATTTGGGGAGATAGCTCAGCTCTGCTTTGCAAGGCCTCCCCAACATTTACCCCCCAAGTAATTGGGATAATGCTGTCAAACTGATCTGCTGCATTGCTAACATTCTTCCTTTCTGTCATAGAAACCGAACGGCAAACATTCTGACAGCTTTGTTCCCTGAGAAGTTGGAATGTTCATGAGCATTCCTTCTCATCACCACATTAACTAGGCCAGTAAGGTATATTTCCACTTTTGAGGATGGTTTAGTGATCACAAAACCCATTAAAAGCCAAGATTGGTGGGGAAAAAAATAGAAAATAACAGTACTTGGAATAAACTAATATAAGGATGTGCACATGAGAAATAACAAAGACAGGCAGAGCACTCAGCCAGACTGAACATATGAAACTGCTTCATACTGCTTTTCTGTCATTCAAAAAGATAGCCATTTTAGGTCCAAAGCACACTACAGAAATAATCCAGTTTGAGATTGCTTTAACTGCTCTGGCTCAGTGCTTCTGGAAACTGTAGTTTTGTGAAATATTTAGCCTCTGTCAGAGAACTCTGGTGCCACAAGAAATTACAATTCCCGGGATTTCCTAGCACTGAGTCAGGACAGTTAAAGGGCTCATTCCCACTTACATTTAAACTGGTTTGCGATTCGCCTTCGCTCTATGTCAGTGAGTCGGTTCTAAAAGGTCTGTCGTTCTCGCTATGAAAGCGGATCTTTTAATTATTCCCTTGTGATCACTTCTTTTTTGGCACGATTGTCGTTCCCACTAGTTTGCGCCGCTTCAAAATGCATGTCAATCACCCGCACATCATTGGTGACGCAAGCTGCAATACGGTGAGGATGGGGCTGTTCCAGGCACCAAGCGGGACGACTTTAGCAACTGAGCCTTCCTCTGCCCCTCAGCAACCCAGGCTGCTCAAGCAAACCATTTCCCCTTTCGGCAGCCCAGCTTGTGAACTATATCTATATACATATACATTAAAATGGACAGAATATGTGATCCATTGGTTTTGCAACTACTTGCCTTGCTGTGCTGCAATCCATCCATAATTGCAAGTAGTTGCAAATACAATGGTATATAGCAGGGGTCCCCAAACTACGGCCCGTGGGCAGGACCAGCCCGTCGAGGCCTTCCGACCAGCCTGTGGCCAGTCCTGCTGCCGCCGCCGCTGCTCGCACCCGCCGCTGGACGCCATTTTGTGTTTCAAAATGGCGTCCAGAGTCGTGCGCATGCGTGTAACATCACACGCACATGCACACGACTCCGGACGCCATTTTGGAACACAAAATGGTGTCCGGCGTCATGCGCATGCGCGCGCCTCCAGTCTCCCGGAAGATCTGGGGGCCAGCGAACCGGCCCCCAGATCAAAAAGTCCGGGGACCCCTGGTATATAGACATATATACTATAGGTATATAGACAGAATATGTGAGCCATTGTATTTGCAACTACTTATATATATATATTATCTCATGTACCCATAGGTCACACCACAAGCACAAAGGCATGAGATTGGGGGGGGGGGGGAATGGCTGATTTCCCAAAAAGTGAGGCGGGATGGTAAACACCCCTCTGCCATTAGTCCCTCCCCTCCAGTATGATCTGATTCAGATTCGTCATTCCCACTTATTGAACACGCTTTGGAATCGATTCTTTTCAAAAAAACCGCCAAAAAACTAGTGTCAGGAAACAGCGGGTTTTTTGCGTTTGCCTCGCTTCATCGCGATTGCAACCGAGCTCAATAGGATCGGAAACGGTTTCAAGTGGGAACGACGGTCATATAACCCGATCTGCAATTTGCTTTAAATCATAGTGGGAACGAGGCCAAAGTGGTCTCAAAGTGGATTATTTCTGCTGTGTGTTTTGGACCTTAGTCTGCTTTAAAACAAAACGGGGGGAAGGAGTGAGAGGAATATTTTTAAAGACTAACTGGTTTATTTTATCCTGGTTTTCATGGATTTTGCCATCCTGACTTCACTGTGCCGTTGTTTATCTGAGAAGTGATGGAGGCTATGAAACAGTGAAGTAATAGTCTTATGGGACTTTAAGTTTTGAACTGGTAAACAATTAAAACAGAATATACCAGACATAACTATTGTTGAGAAAAATTCATTATAAACATGTCAATCCTGTGCAGGCAGAAGACTGTGAAAACAATGAGGTGGAAGAGAGCTACAAATTGAGAAAACAGCAGTGTTTCCAATGGTAAGAGATGATCAGATGTCCTAACCACAAAGAAGGACAAGGCACTGCAAAATGTAGGATGTTCAAGAAAAATGTAGGGCATTACAAAATTTAAAAAAGCTAAACACACTAATATAAATGTTTTAAGGGGGGGGAATGCTGTTTATTGTAATTGTGTTTTATGTTGTAAACCACCCGGATTGGGCAACCATTGGGCGGTATATAAATAAATTTTATTATTATTATAATTATTATAAATATAAATTCATGATTTCTAGTCATGCTCAAAATAGAGAACATTTTGGAATTCCTCCTGGACAGAAGGCTGAAATATAGGACGTGTCTTGGAAAAAGAGGACGCCTGATCACCCTGGCTCTGGGAGCAATTCCAAACACACTGATAAAACATCTGAATTAAACTGCCATAGAATCACAATAACACAATTTTAAAAAAATCTAGAAAATGTCTAGGGTAGCTGTGTTGGCCATATAACAAATCCAACAGCATAAAAAAAAAAAAATCCTCCAAACAGTGATTCCTTTATTGGGCCAACCCAAATGCTTGTGCAAGCTTTTGCAACCCATATACATGTTGCAAGTTTTCGAAGCTCCACTGGCTTCTTCATCAGACAAAGGTGTTAAAAACCATATTGGAGAGGGGGGGAAAAAGATTGAAGATGTTAGTCGTAGGCCTGCATTTTGCTGTTTTTGTTAGTGTCCTCTGCCTAACAAAGGGTGGCCTCAGGATGGAGACGATCTTCCTTTACAGACTGCCAGAAATAGTGCAACTTGAGGCCACTTTAACTGTCCTGGCTCAGTGCTAGGGAATCATGGGAATTGTATTTTTTTTCTGGGACATTGAGCCTTCTCTGCCAGAGAGCTCTGGCACCACAATAAACTACAGTTCCCATGATTCCTTAGCACTGAGCCAGGACAGTTAAAGTGGCCTCAAGTTGCACTATTTCTGGCAGTCTGTAAAGGCCCATACTGGACTGCAAAGGAAGCATCTTTTTGTGTTACAAATTGATGTCAAAATTCCTGGACTTTTTTTTTTTTTAATATAAATTTATTGAAATATAAAAACAGAAACATAACTAACGTACAGGCACAATACATAAAAACACAATACAAAGCAATACATTAAAAACAAAACAACAAAAACAAACAGACGAAAAGGAAAACACAACATTTAAACCTCCTAAACTGAAACCTAGGATTCAAAAACATCAAAAACAAATAACCACATAAAACATAGATCGTTACCACATCACGGATATAAACATTTAGACCTTAAATAAATAAAACAAACAAATCTTGAGTGAATCTGCATTTTTTCGAATTCTACTAGACTCTAACTATAAAATACATTTATCCTCTGTTTATATCACTGTTTCTAATTCTAATTCTCTATCCGATACTTAATTAAATTACAATTAACAATTCAGAATCCGGATCCAAAACATTTATAATAGTGTTAAACCGTTAAATAAATTGGATATTTGTGTATGTGACATCAGAACACCGATATATACATATATATTTATCTTAATTAGTTATCTATTTAACATTTATTGATGTGCGATAGTAACCCTGATTAGAATACCCTACGAAATAATACAGATTCCATATATAATTTCCGACATTGACTTCAAAGTATTTTGTTTAATATTTCAAAAGAGTTATACAGCCCTTCCTGTTCTCAAAATCTCTTTCTTCTATATATCGATACCATAATTTCCACTTTTCATGAAACTCGGAATTCCCACTGTTTTGTATATAATGTGTTATTTTTTCCATTTCATATATATCATATACTTTCAAACACCATTCTTCAACAGAAGGAATATCTTTTTTTCTCCAGTATTTTGCATAGAGAATTCTAGCCGATGTTAACAAGAAAAACAACAATTTACCATTTTCTCTGATATCTTCATTTACAATATTCACAAGATACACTTTAGGGTCAAAGGGAAAATTCCTGGACTTTGAGGATTTCCCAGTAGCCACGTGGCCATAAGGAGGTACCAGCATGCAAAAGATACTCCTCTATACCATGTGAACTAAGAACAAAAACAACAAAATGGCAAGCCTATGACGAACATCTTAATTTTTACTCCCTCCTGTATGGTTTTGAACACCTTGCCTGATGTAGAAGCCAGTGAAGCTTCAAAAGTTTGCAACATGTATTTTGTGCGTTTTGGTTGGTCTAATAAAGGTATCACCGTTTGGTGGATTTTTAATATTAATGCAAAAAGCGATACTGCTGAATGGCCTTTGTGGTCTCTTCAAAGTCTATGATACTTGGAAAATGTTGCATTATCAGTGAAAATGTTGCATTATCAGTGATACCTCTCTGATTCTGAGATTCTTGGGCCAACTCAAGTCAGTAATGCTTGGTAGATGGTGCACCTGAGATGACAGATGTCCTCCTTTTCCAGGGCATGTCCTATGTTTCAACCTCCTGTCCAGGAGGAATTCCAAAATGTCCTCCATTTTGAGCATGACTTAGGGGGGTTGCAGACTGCCAGAAATAGTGCAAATTGAGTCCACTTTTAGGGTTAGGGTTAGGGAATCATGGGGACTGTAGTTTATTGTGGCACCAAAGCTCTCTGGCAGAGAAGGCTCAATGTCCCAGAAAAAAAAAAACCAATTCCCATGATTCCCTAGCACTAACCCTGACCCTAAAAGTGGACTCAATTTGCACTATTTCTGGCAGTCTGCAACCCCCCTTAGAAGCATGAATTTATATCCATGTGAGTGTTTTTAGCTTTTATTTTGCAACGTCCCATCTTTTTTCTTCCATGTCCCACATTTTGCGGTGGCTTGTCCTCCTTTGTGGTTATGACATCTGGTCACCCTAAATGACGATGACGATGGTGGTGGCGATGATGATGGCAACAAGACTAACAAGATGTCCAGGTTGACATCACTTTATAACCTTTCTGTGGCCCTTGAAAAAGAAAGGTGACATCCCATGATTGCCATGCGATTGTTTTCTTGGAGAAAGCAAACAGCGATGCGATAAGATGGTATACACACCCATTTAAAATGTCAACAAGTTGCTAAATAAATTTGCTGGACACACAAGAACTGCAAGGTTTGGGCTAATCCTCTAATTACTTGGACACAATAAATAAAACCTTCTATGGACTGTGTGATAAGAGAGGACGGCTTCATTTTGCCTGTATCCGCACCGCAGAAATAATCCAGGCTGAAACCACTTTATAACTTTTTTGGTGAGATATTTAGCCTTTGCTGTCAGAGAGCTTTGGTGCCCCACCAAACTACAAATCCCAGAATTCCATAGCATTGAGCCATGGCAGTTCAAAGTGGTGTCAAACTGCATTGATTCTTCAGTGTGGCAGTAGCAAGAGGACTTTTTTGTTGGCCGCCCTGAGACTCTGGAATAACCGGCCTGGAGAGACTGGACATGCTGTCTGAATTTAATTTAAAACAATAATAAAGACCTATATTTTCTGGCAGTCCTACCCAGTCAGTTTTAAACTATGAATATAAATATATATATATATATTTTAATGTTATGTCTGGGTGATTGTAAGGCGTAATGGTCATCTTAACCCTATGTTTATGCATCTTTACTTATCTGCTTAATTAGTTTAATTAGTTTAATTGTATTTTAATCTATGTTGTACCCTGCCTCTAGCCTTGGGGAGAGGAGGGTAAGAAATGAAAATTTATTATTGGTTGAGCCTCCCTTATTCAGAATTCTGAAATAATCCCAAAAAACACTCTTTTTCATGAGTGGCTTGAGACAGTGGAAGAATGAAAGGAGACAAAAAAAGGCTGCATCCACACAGCAGAAATAACCCACTTTGACACCATGTTAACTTCCATGGCTCAGTGCTATGGAATTCTGGGACTTGTAGTTTTGTGAGACACTTCGCCTTCTCTGACACAGAGCTCTCATGCCACAACAAACTACAGTTCCCAGAATTTCATAGCATTGAGCCATGGCTGTTAAAAGTGGTGACAAACTGGATTATTGCTGCAGTTCAAATGCAGCCAAAGTCACACATGCTAGGCGATGGTCCCAAAACTTTTTATTTCTTAAAAAGCCCAATGTGTTTCGGCTTTATCACCAATTGGCCTTCTTCAGCAGCAATTCTCAGAGATCTCTGCCCTCTTTTTAAGAAATACAGGTTTTTAGACCATAGCATAACATGTGGGACTTTTGTCTCCTTTAATTCCTCCACTGTGAATACATGCTTCCCAGGGGGGTTTAAATCTGTTTTTGGCTGGAAATAGTGACACCTTTGCTTTTTGACAGTTCAGTGTACACAATTTTTCTGTTTTGTTTTATGCACATAAAAATATTGTATATAAAATTACTATTGGGTTAGGTGCATAAGATGCATACCGAAAAATAAATGAATTTAATTTTTCAAATTTGGGTCCCATCTCCAAGATATCCCATTATGTACGGTATATGCAAATATTCCAAAATCTGGAGGGAAAATACTAAAATCTAAAATACTTCTGATCCCAAGCATTGCAGATATACCATACTCATATTGTATTATTATTATTATTAGTAGTAGTAGTAGTAGTAATAGTAGTAGTAGTATGGTAGTAGTGGTTAACTCCCTTCAAGTCCATTTCGTTCTTTGGAACCCTATGAATGAGAGACCCACAAGTCACCCTATCTTCAACTGCTATGCTCAGGTCTTGCAAACTCAGGGCCGAGGCTTCTCTGATTGAGTTTATCCAGCTGGAATGTGGCCTTTCTCTATCATCATCATCATTATCATCATCATCTGTTAATTGCCTTCAAGTTATTTTCGCCCTACGGGGACCCTATGAATGAGAGACCCACAAGTCACCCTATCTTCAACTGCTATGCTCAGGTCTTGCAAACTCAGGGCCGAGGCGTCTCTGATTGAGTTTATCCAGCTGGAATGTGGCCTTTCTCTATCATCATCATCATCATCATCATCATCATCATCATCTGTTAATTGCCTTCAAGTTATTTTCGCCCTACGGGGACCCTATGAATGAGAGACCCACAAGTCACCCTATCTTCAACTGCTATGCTCAGGTCTTGCAAACTCAGGGCCGAGGCTTCTCTGATTGAGTTTATCCAGCTGGAATGTGGCCTTCCTCTATCATCATCATCATCATCATCATCATCATCATCATCATCTGTTAATTGCCTTCAAGTCAATTTCGCCCTACGGGGACCCAATGAATGAGAGATCCACAAGTCACCCTATCTTCAACTGCTATGCTCAGGTCTTGCAAACTCAGGGCCGAGGCTTCTCTGATTGAGTTTATCCATCTGGAATGTGGCCTTCCTCTATCATCATCATCATCATCATCATCATCATCATCATCATCATCTGTTAATTGCCTTCAAGTCAATTTCGCCCTACGGGGACCCTATGAATGAGAGATCCACAAGTCACCCTATCTTCAACTGCTATGCTCAGGTCTTGCAAACTCAGGGCCGAGGCTTCTCTGATTGAGTTTATCCATCTGGAATGTGGCCTTCCTCTATCATCATCATCATCATCATCATCATCATCATCATCATCATCATCATCTGTTAATTGCCTTCAAGTCAATTTCGCCCTACGGGGACCCTATGAATGAGAGATCCACAAGTCACCCTATCTTCAACTGCTATGCTCAGGTCTTGCAAACTCAGGGCCGAGGCTTCTCTGATTGAGTTTATCCATCTGGAATGTGGCCTTTCTCTATCATCATCATCATCATCATCATCATCATCATCTGTTAATTGCCTTCAAGTCAATTTCGCCCTATGGGGACCCTATGAATGAGAGATCCACAAGTCACCCTATCTTCAACTGCTATGCTCAGGTCTTGCGGACTCAGGGCTGTGGCTTCTCTGATTGAGTTTATCCATCTGGAATGTGGCCTTCCTCTTTTCCTATTATTATTATTATTATTATTATTATTATTTAACTGCCTTCAAGTCGATTTCGCCCTATGGGGACCCTATGAATGAGAGGCCCACAAGTCACCCTGTCCTCAACCATTCTGCTCAGATCTTGCAAAATCAGGACTTTGGCTTCTCTAATTGAATTTATCTTTCTGGAACGTGGCCTTCCTCCTTTCCTATCATCATTATCATCATCATCATAGTTTGAATGCTGGACTATGGCTGGAGATCAGGGTTCGATTCCTTGCTCGGCCGTAAAACCCACTGGATAGCCTTGGGCAGGTCACACTCTCTCAGCCTCAGAGGAACGCAGTGACAGACCTCCTCTGAACAAACCTTGCCAAGAAAACCCTGTGATACCTTTGCCTTAGGGTTGCCATAAGTTGGAAACGACTTGAGGACACACAACAACATTTTTTTTTTATTATGACACACTCTGTGAGGGATTTACCCATTTCCATCACAGCTGTCCAAAGGGAGGCCTAAACTTAGTCTCAGCCTATTTTTATTATTTTGAGCAGATGGGAGGCGACTCCTGGGCTGGATTATAGTGTGTAGTTGGCAACTGTGAGGATATGTTATGTGTGCGAGAGAGTGTGCATGTGTGTGAATGTGTGTGTCATCAATCAATTTATTACAGTCATAGACCAGGAAATAAATCAGTTTTACCATAAAATAAATAAAATATGAAATACATATATAAGAATAGGATAGATGAAATAACTTGTAATGAATATATAAGATTCTCTATTAGTGCTGAATTGATGGTGAACAGTCCCATACGCTGCTCATAGTGCATTATCCTAGAACCTTATATAATCCTCTCTCTTTATAGTTTACATGACTCTATGATTTTGTTTGTTTTGCTTTTAGCATATATTATTTTAGTTATTTTATAGTGTGGTGTTTTATTGCTCGCTTTTTATTGTATATGTTTTGATTTACTGCCCTTTGGTGGAAAGGGCATTATAAACATAAATTATTATGCTAATTTATTTATTTATTATAATAAATATAAAGTTATTTTATTTATTAATATATTTAATATTAAGCACTATTATTATTATTATTAATCACTATTCTCTACTGCTGATTTGTTATGTCTGCAAGTCACAATGGCATATTATTATTTACTATTGTAAATATAAATTATTATTTTATTTATTAATATTATAATAATAATAATAATAATAATAATAATAATTTATTGCTGTTCTCTAATGTAATGCTTTGTTATCTGTCAGCAAGTTGAAATGGCATATTATTATTATTATTATTAAATATTAAATAATAATAATTTATCAGTGTTCTCTACTGATGATTTGTCATCTGTCTGCAATATTATTATTATATTTATTAATATTATTTAACAATATAAATTATTATTAATGATTATTATTATTAATCACTGTTCTCTACTGCTGATTTGTCATCTGCATGTTGCAGTGGTTTATTATTATTATAAATTATTATTTTATGTATTAATGTTATTTAAGAATTTACATTATTATTATTATTATTATTATCGCTGTTCTCTATTAATAATAATAATAATAAAATTTATTTATATACCGCCCTTTGGTAATCCAATCAGGGCGGTTAACAACATTAAAACTAATACAAGAACAATATACTCCTCCCCTTAAAAAACCATTAAATCAATTACATATTAAAACAACAGATTAAAATTTCAACAACAATTGCTAAATTGTCATCAGTCTGCAATTTGCAATGGTGTTGTTATTATTATTATTATTATATTTTATTGATTGTTCACAAATAACAATAAATAGAAAACTCTTCACCTGCCACTTCAACTTCATTTCCATATACAAAGGATTTGTCATTTGAATTGACATCCTTACACACACACAGACATATATATATATATATATATATATATGTGTGTCCCTGGTTTTCCACTGAAGTCTACGAAACCTCATGCTACCAATTTATTTCTTTCAGTAGTTTCAAAGGTGCTACAAGATCTCTCTACATACTGATCCTACAGACTAACACGGCTATATCTTTGAACTCTTCAATATATATTCCACAAATATATCCTGCTATATATGATAACATTGCTTAAATAAGTCTTATCTGCAGTTGCTTTAAATCTCATTATAAGGTTAATAGTAACAGCTTTAAACAACACTTCTCTCGTTTCTCTGACAATAAATACCTTCTATTTTTGTCCAATTATTACACCATATCTGCCTTTTTCTTCCTTTAGACCAGGGGTAGGCAACCTAAGGCCCGGGGGCCGGATGCGGCCCCATGAGGCCTTTGGACCGGCCCCAGGCCGGTCCTGCTGCTGCCACCGCCCCCCGTCATGATGATATTGATTATTATGATATGATATTATTACTTGTTCTTGGGGTTTCCTTGGCAAAATCTCCACAGGGGTTTTGCCATGGCTTTTCTGGGGCTGAGAGAGTGTGCATGCATATTTTTAAATTTTTTTATTTTTATCTATTTATTTATTGATTTTTGGTGCTTCGGCCCCACAGTTGTCTGAGGGACAGCAACCCGGCCCCAGGTTCAAAAAGGTTGCCTACCCCTGCTTTAGACATTTAAGAGATTCCGTTTTAATTCAGACATTAAATTATATATATATATATATATAGTATATATATATATTATATTATCATAATTTATATTTAATTATATATATATGAAATTTAATATGTGTATATATTATATGTATATATTGTAATATATATTTAATTATATATATTATTTAATATGTAATATCTGTGTGTATATATATATATATATTATATATATATAAAATTGTATATATATTTAATATATATGTGTATATTATAGTATATACTTAATTATATATATATTAATATATATGATTAATTATATATATATATATATATATATATATATAAAACATTATATATATATATATATATATATAAAACATAATTATGTTATATGTTATTATAACATAATTATTATATGTTAATATATATATATATATATATATATATATATATATATAATAACATAACATAATATGTTATAACATATAACATAATAATTATGTTATATATATATATATATATATATATATATATATATATATATATATGTTGTTTATGTTATATATATATATTCCTGAACCCATTGTGCCTTCTGCTATGATTCTTCATGGCTGTTCTCTGCTGCTGCTTTGCCCTTCTGTTTGCAAGTGGCAAATGGCAGGGGCACAAAGCCTAGTGGCAACCTCATTTGTGATTTGTGAGGGCGAGCAGTTGTCCCCTGTGAGGAGGTGTGATATGTGTTTGTGTGTGTGAGGGAGTTTGTGTGTTTGTGACCGTGTGTGTGTGTGTGTGTTAACGCGTCTCCACTGGGCCCTGCTGGGCCTGAAATCCCCTCAGGCGCCTGTCTTCCTTCCTTCTTCTTCTTCCTGAGGAGAAGAGGCAGGCGGGGGCTGTGTGTGTGTTTGTGGGGGAGCAGCGTTGTTCGCAGTGGAGGCCGGTGTCCCTGGGTGCCTGGCACGACGGAGGAAGGAAGGAAGGAGGGCGGGAGGCCTCGTCGTGGGGCCTGAGCGGCGGGAAGGCAGTTGTGAGTTGTGTGTGCGCCTGGGCCTGCTCCGCTCCGCCCCGGGCCTTGGATTGGCGAGAGGGCCTGGGCCGCGCGCGGCTCCTCCCCGCAGAGTTGGGGCCGAGCCAGAGAGCCAGGCGTCCAGGGAGGGAGAGAGGGAAGGAAGAAGAAGGGAGACCCGAGGCGGCGGCGAAGGCGAAGGCGGGCAGCGAAGGGAGTAGCAGCAGCAATAAGAAGAATAAGAATAGAGGCGGAGGAGGAGGCCCAGAGCTGGACCCTCAGCGCCAGGTAAGGCAGGCCGCGAGGAGGAAGGAAGGAAGGAAGGAAGGAAGGAAGGAAGGAGGGAGGGAGGGAGGTTTGAGGGCGACGAAGTGGGTCTGGGGTCTCCCTCCACCCACCGCCCCCCCATAACACTCCAGGGCCCATGGCGGCTGTGTGTGTGTGTGTGTGTGTGTGTGGTGAAAGGGAGAGAGAGAGAGGGAGGGTGTGTGAGAGAGAGAATTTGTGTGTGTGTGTGTGAGAGAGAGTGAAAGACTGTGTATCTGTGTCTGAAAGAGATTGTGTGTCACATCTACAAGAGAGTATGTATGTGTGTGTGTGTGTGAGAAAGAGAGGGTGTGAGAGAAATGTTTGTGTGTGAGTGTCTGTCTTGAGTGTGTTTGTATATGAGGGATCTCTGTGTGTGTATGTGTGTGTCTGAAAGAGATTCTGTGTCACATCTATGTATATATGTGTGTGAGAGAGAGAAAAGGTGTGAGAATTGTTTGTGTGTGAGTGTGTGTGTGTGTGTGTATGAGAGAGCTCTGTGTGTGAGTGTGTGTCTGTGTCCGTGTCTGAAAGAGATTGTGTGTCACATCTCTAAGAGAGTGTGAGAGAGAGACAGAGAGGGTGTGAGAATTGTTTGTGTGTGGTGTATGTCTGAGAGAGATAGGGTGTGTGTCTGAGAGATCTCTGTGTGTAAGTGTGTGTCTGTGTCTGAAAGAGATTGTGTGTCACATCTATAAGAGTGTGTGTGTGTGTGTGTGTGAGAGAGAGAGAGAGAGAGTGTAAGATAATTGTGTGTGTGTCTGAGAGATCTCTGTGTAAATGTGTCCCTGTCTGAAAGAGATTGTGTGTCACTTCCATAAGAGAGCATGTATGTGTGTGAGAGAGGGTGTGAGAATTGTTTGTGTGTGAGTGTCTGTCTGAGAGAGATTTGTGTGTTTGAGTGTGTGTGTGAGATTTTTGTGTGTATGAGAGATCTCAGTGTGTGTCTGTGTGTGAAAGAGATTGTATGTCACATCTATAAGAGAGTATGTGTGTGTGTGTGAGAGAGGGTGTGAGAGAATTTTTGAGTATGAAAGATATTTGTATGTGTGAGTGTCTGTGTGAAAGAGAGATTGTGTCTGAGAGATCTCTGAGTGTGTCTGAGAGAGATTGTATGTGTGTATGAGAGATTTGTGAGTGTGAGCATGTATGTGAGAGATTGTATGTGTATAAGAGATTTGTGTGTGAATGTGTGAGTGTATGTAAGTGATTGTGTGTATCTGAGAGTGTGAGAGAGAATGAGAGAAATTGTGTGTCTGTGTATGAGAGTGTGTGAGAGAGATTTGTGGATGTGAGAGGTTCTGTCACATCTATGAGAGTGTGTGAAAGAGGTGTGTGTTTGAGAATGTGTGAGTGTGTATAAGAGATTTGTGAGTGAGAGAGATATTGTATGTGCAAGAGATTTGTGTGTGAGAGAGATTGTGGGTCTCTGTGTTTATGAGTGTGTGTGAAAGGTTTTTGTGTGTATGCGAGTGAGATTGTGTGTATGAGAGAGAGAGTTTGTGTGTGTGAGAGAGATCTATGAAAGTGTGTGTGACAGAGGTTGTGTGTGTGCATATGAGAGTGTTGTGTGAATTTGTGTGTGTGAGAGAGAGGCCCTCCTAGGCTCCTTTCCCATGTTTTTTGGGGTGGTGCAAGCATGTGTGTGTGTGGGGGGGTATTAATGTGATATCTGTAACTTAGCTTCATTCTTCTCATTACTATCATCATCATCATCATCATCATCATCATCATCATCATTTTAAGGGTTTGTTGTGTCAACACAATTCAGACAAGGAAATAAAACTACACACATTTGGGAGAACCCCCCTCTTCACAGAAAAACACCCACAAATGCCACAAAAAAAGCACCCTGCAGTTGACACCCAACCATGATTGATAACCGTCATATAGGTCTCTTCCATACAGTATTGGGAGGTTTTGAAAGGGGGTTGTTGTTGTGGTGGTGATGTATGGGGTGAATGGGGAGTAGGGTGTTGTTTTGGGGTGTGGAGGGAGTATGTGTGTGAGAGTGTGTCTGTGAGAGGCCTCTTGGACTCCTTCCCATCTTTTTTGGGGTGGTGTGTGTGTGGGTATTAATGTGATCTCTATAAGTTATCGTCTCATTACTGTTGTTGTTGTTGTTGTTGTTACTTGTACCAACACAAATCAGATAAAGAAATAAAAACTACACACATTTGTGTGTGTGTGGGGGGGGGGGAACACCCCGCAGTTTACAGCCAACCATGATTGGTAATAGTGACCTCATATAAGTTCTGTCTATGAAGTATTGGAGGTTTTGTAGGCTGGTTGTTGTTATTGTGAGTGGGGAGTAGGCTGTGGGTTTGGGGTGTCAAGGGTGTGTGTGTCTGTCTACATATATATGTGTGTTGTTGTTGTTGTTGTGTGCTTTCAAGTCAATTCCAACTTACTACCATGGAGTATTCTTGGCAAAATTTCTGCGGAGGAGGTTTGCCATTGCCTTCCCCTGAGGCTGAGAGCCTGTGACTCACCCAAGGTCACCAAGTGGATTTCATGGCCAAGCAGGGAATCGAACCCTGGTCTCTAGAGTTGTAGTCCAACACAACACACAAACCACTATGCCGCACTGGCTCTCTCTCTCTGTATGTGACTTCAAATTGTCTGTCAGTCTATGGCAACCCCATGAGTTTTGTAGAGTTTTCTTTCAGAGGTGGTTTTGTTGCCAGTTCCTTCCTCTGAAATAGAGCCTCCAGCACCTGGAGATTCCTTGGCGGTCTCCCATCCAGCTATTCACCAAAGCTGACCCTGCTTAGTTTCCAAGATTAGTAGGATCTGGTGCCTTTAAGGTGTTCAGGCCAGACATTTGAATAGGGGGTTCCCATCCTTTGTGTACTGGGCCTCCCTTTCTAATCTGTAATTCAAGATTAGGAATAGGATTGGAAATGGAAATTTAGCTCCAACCCTATAAAGTTGGGGTCCTATTTGAGGCTGGGGCTTTCGGGTCAGGACTTCTGCCCCTTTCCCTTTTCAAGGCTAGTAACTGTGCTTTATTCACATTTATGGTTTTGGATTATGAGGGATCTGCCTCTCCTTTCAGATTTAGGGGATTATTTCGGATGAAGGTTTCTAATACACCCTAAAACATATATGACAGTTACTAGACCATGCTGCATACTATTTAGGATTTTGTCTTAGGTAGAGGAATACATGAGAGCCAGTGTTGGGTAGTGGTCTGAGTGTCAGACTGTGACTCTGGAAACTAGGGTTCGAATCCCATCTCAGCCATGAAACCCACTGGGTGACCTTGGGCAAGTCACATACTCTCAGCCTCAGGGGAAGGCAATGGCAAATCTCTAAACACATTTTACCAAGAAAACCCCATGATAGAGTCACCATAAATCAGAAATTACTTGAAGGCACACAACAACGAACAACAAAAGGAATACAGATGGGAGAGCTGCTGCTCTTTTGGGGTGTACGGAGAAAGATTTGCTCTTTTCAGAAGGGAGGAAGGAATGTAGGGTTGGGGTTTCCTTTCCCCTTTTATGGTTTTCCGATTTACACTGGGGATTTAGGGCAGTAATTCCCAAACTCTTACCTGCTATGTGTTTTGGACTTCAGCTCCCAGAATCCCAGACCACTGACTAAGATGGCTGAGGCTTCTGGGAACTGAAGTACAAAAAACCTCTAGAGGACCAGAGTTTTGGAATTGCTGTTTTAGGGAGTATTCTTGCCCTTTCATAGTTGAAGTTCCTCCTAAACCAAGCTCATTCCCCATAGATTAAAGATAAGATTAGACCACAGCACCTTTCCCTGTTCCTCAGTACCCCATTGTGGGGTTTTCTGTCTGCTTTTATATGTCAGCCATTTTTGTAGGAGGTTGGAAAAGCAGCAATTGCCAACTCTATCATAAGGGTTATTTCTTTTTTTATTATTATTATTATTACATAATTAAAACAATTTATACAAAAGATTCTTTTACTACAAAAGTTCTATTTACAATACATATATATAACCTTCCTTTAGTTCTTCCTCAATGAGTACTTATATATATTCAATTGTTCTTAAGTTTCTATCTTAAATTTATTTTTCTTTCAATTCTTACTAATAAATCATTTACGTTATCTTTCTTTTTAATATCTTAGCTTATTTACCTCCAGTTATTTTCAATATATTTCTCTATTGGAGCCCATTCTTCTTCAATAAACTCCGAGTCTTTATTATTAAGTATATTTGTTAATTTGTCCATTTCTTTCATTTCTGCTAATTTTAAAAACCATTCGTCTAAGGTAGGTATGTCCTGTTTTTTCTCATAAGGGTTATTTCCAGTGAATCTGTAATGCACAGAGTGCATGTCCGTGTCTGAAAAGACAGTCAGCCCTCTACATTTGCGGCTTTGACTTTTGCGGATTTGATTATTTGTGGATTTGATTAATATGTTCTCTCTAGGAATCTCTAGGTCCTCCAGTGCAACTCTGCTGGAAATTGACCATAGAGTTCCTCTGGAAGACCAAGAGATTCCTAGAGAAAAACACTTCTCTAGCCATTTGTAGGTCCTCCAGTGTGATTCTATGGTCAGCTTCTGGTAGATGTTGACCATAGAGTTGCATTGGAGGCCAGAGATTCCTGGAGAGGTGTTCTCTCAGGTTAAAAAAATAGTGTTTTTTTATTTGTGGCTTTCTCACAATCACGGGGTCCTAGGCCCCTATCCCCAGTGAATGTGGAGTGCCCATGTTACCTGAAAATTCATTAATAGTTAACGTGTGACTGTTTTTCTGGGTCTGCAAAGATGAGAGGTGCTAAGATACCTTTGCTTCCCCATCCCAGGGCATGAATGTAGCATGGATTTTGTTGTGTGAATCATAAAAGCCTGGATCCATGTTTTCCTCCCAACTACATTTCATAGCTAAAATGAAATATATAAAGCATCTCTTCTTTCCATACTGAAAATACTGTCAGTTCTGAGTGTGGCTTCCTGTGGTCTTCAATTTTCCATCCCTTGCCCTCTTACATTTTTTCCTGTTTTAGTTATAAAGAGTCTGTCATGACAGCAATTTTTGCTTGTGACAAAGTTGTATGGTGTGGTAACATACATGACGTGCTCATTGTTATGAGTTTTTGAACATGAAGTGGTCTGTGATATTCTCTGCCGGCAGAGCCAGTTTACATCAGGATGGGACCCTGCTGTCCTCCAGAGGTTTGTTACACTGCAACTCCCAGCAAACCTTTGGCCTTTTGGGAGTTATGGTCCAGCAGCATTTGAAGAGCCTCACAATTCTCACAGTTGGTTTATTTACACATTCAGCAGAATTGAGGGGTAACACTTCTTTATGGACCTTATGGCTACAGATATATGGGCAATGCTTTTTGATAATAAAGAAGCAATGTCAGTAATACTGTATAAATGCTACATTTATTCTAGGGCTACAAAACCTGTGCCATCCATTCCCCAGTTCTCAGGAGCTGTTATGCCCATCATCCCTCACCATTGGTTAAACTAAGGACGACAGTTGGTGAAGTTTAGAAATATTTAAAAGGTCACTTGTTTCCTGTTTTGTTTTGTTTTGTTGCCATATTCCTTTAAGTTGATTCTGACTTATGGAGACTCTCTCCAGGGAGATATCTGCACTGCAGAATTAAAGCAGTTTGACACCAGTTTAACTGCCATGACTCCATCCTACAGAATCCTGGCATTTGTAGTATGGTGAGACATCAGAACTCTCTAACACAGGGGTAGGCAACCTTTCCCCTTTAAGGGCCGAGGGACTTCAACTCCCAGAGGCCTCAGCCATTTTTGCCAATAGTCCTATGTTGGCCAATAGCTCCTGGGATTCTGGGAGCTGAAGTCCCTCGGCCCTTAAAGGAGAAAGGTTGCCTACCCCTGCTCTAACAGAACAGACTGAATACCTCACCAAACTACAAATCCCAGGATTCCATAGAATGAAGCCATGACAGTCAAACTGCTTTATTTTTGTAGTGTGGATACATCCCTAAATTTCTTGGCAAGGTTTATTAGATGAGGTTTACCTTCCTCTTAGACTGAGAGAGTATGACTTGCCCAAGGTCTCCCAGTGGGTTTCCATGGCTGAGCAGAGATTTGAACCCTGGTCTTCTAAAGCTGTAGTCCGACACTAAAACCATTACATTGTGGTGGCCCCATGGGTGCACCATTCCAGTTTTATTCTAAGCTTACCATATAATGTGTAATCCCCACCATACCAATAATGAGAAAACTTCATTGTGTCCTGTCTGCCTCAGCCAGGAGAACTTCATTCATTGACTAAAAAGTACCTCTGATACTGTTGTTGCTGCTGGTGCTGACACTCCAGGGAGGGAAGAACCATTTCTCACCTTTAAATAACATTCACACACTCTCAGCCTCAGAGGATGGCAATGACAAACCCCCTCTGAAGAAACTTGCCAAGACAACTTCATGATAGGTTTGCCTTAGGGTGTCCATAAGTTTAAAAAAACCCACCACCACAACAAGTCATTGTAGCTAAGAAAATTTTACTTCTTTGCTCTTGTTCTTCTGAGGGTACTCATGCCCTTGAAGTTGCTGCACTGTTTGGAGGAAAAAGTGAAATAAAGAGAAATTGGGGAAAAGTTTGCCACTTGCCTCCTGTCCTCCATGTTTTTTCCACTGTGAAACTGTGTGGACACTTGCTCAAGAGATGATCTAAAGTAGTGATGGGGAACCTTTTAGAGACCGAGTGCCCAAACTGCAACTCAAAACCCACTTATTTATCGCAAAGTGCTGCTTCCCTCTGGCTTTCTAATAACAAACTCTGGCGAACTCTGTGCTGGGGCAATGGTTCGTGTGCCCACAGAGAGGGCTCTGAGGGCACACGTGCCATAGGTTTGCCACCACTGATCTACAACCTTGCTCTGGAGACTGGCTGTGGATATGTTCTACAGTTTCACTTTTTACTTTAGCACTGAAATACAGCTGTAGATTTGTTGCTATGTGCCGTCAAGTCATTTCCGAACCTTCCATGGGGGTTTCTTGGCAAGATTTTTTTTCAGAGGGGTTTGCTTTTGCCTTCCTCTGAGGCTGAGAGAATGTGGGTTTACCCTAAGTCATTCAGTGGGTTTCCATGGCTGAGCAGGGATTTCAACCCTGGTCTTCAGAGTCATGGTCCAGTGTTCAAATCACTTACACCAGGGGTAGGCAACCTTTCCCCTTTAAGGGCCGAGGGACTTCAGCTCCCAGAAGCCTCAGCCATGTTGGCCAATAGTCCCATGTTGGCCAATAGCTCCTGGGATTCTGGGAGCTGAAGTCCCTTGGCCCTTAAAGGGGAAAGGTTGCCTACCCCTGACTTACACCATTCTGGCACTCTTACACATTTTATATTCTTTTAAAAAGCTAAATCAGTCTCTTGTCCTCTATCTCTAGACACCTGCTTTCATTTTTTTCCCAAGGTAAAATGAGACATTGAGAAACTCTTGGGACTCCATTAGCAGGTGATGGTGCATGGATAGCCAGGCAGCGAAGATGGGTGGGATTACAAACCACCATGGAGGACAATGTAAGCCATATTTCTGAACCAGGTGAAATTAAAGCTCTACTTCAGTTGTTCATCAGAAAGGGATGGCTGTTACAGTTGCAGCAAAAATGCTGAAGATGATGTCAGAGAGAAGGCTAGGCTGATCCCTTCTTCCCAAATTGCTAGGTTTCTTCCTATATTTTAATATTAAAATATGCCAACCACCCCTCTGTAGCCTAGAGTGGTATAATCCTGAAAAAGTGTTATCATTTTTCATTCCGCTGAATATATAAACAGGTTCTTGCCAGTTTGTGTATCTACAGAGCCAAATTGCCCATCAATAATAAATTCTGTGCCATGCAGACTGGTGGTACAGAGTCTTAACGTCTTGGTAGTGCTCCTTACATGGACAGTGTTTTTGTATAAATACGGTCTGTTCAGAATTTTTAAAATATGTGGAAACGCAGTCTGTTAAAATCCTTTATAAAACTGCCACCAGTCTTGTCCTTGTTTTTGTTCCTGTATGATCATTTTTGTTCCCTTCCTTTCCCTCTGTCTCATTGCTGTGTGATGGTTACATAAAGAGGGTATTGTGAAACTGGATTGGACAGAGTGTCGTCAGATGCGCAGTGGCACTTCTGAATTTGCTGATAATGCTCTGTAATGTGCTTGGAACAGTGTGCGCGGAGTGAGATGGCATCATGTTTAAAATATTCAGTATGTTAGCGATTCTGTAAAACGTCCCTTTTTTTATAAAGCCTTCATGTTGCATCTCTACTAATTGCATGGTTTAATATAGGTTAAATATGCTTATGCCATTTTGTTTAAACAAAGGAGGTAATGATAGCAGCTTGGTGTTGAGGCTTCCTAGGGAATGGTGGTGGAGCGCATTTTGAGCCATGGTGCTGAAGATATGATTAGGTTGCCAGCTTGAATCTTTTAACAAATGGAAGAATGTGACCTCAGGTTGCTGAGCTGGTTTTTGTGTATGTGTGTGTGTGTTTTCAAAGCACAGGCTTTCTCAAATGGCTCTATGTATAAATGTCAACACCGATGTGTAGACTGATGAGAATTTGCAGTGACTTGTTAACATGAAAGCCATATCTCATTGAGAGAATGGGAGTTAACAATGTCTCCACAGATGTATGGACAGCCATGTTGCCTAGAAATAGTGAGAACTGTAGTCAAATACATATGGATAGCATCAAGTTTGGAGGAAGTTGCTTTAATCCATGTTATGCTTGTTTTCTAGTTGATTCCTTACTAACCCACTTAGTGAGCATATTTTTCATTCATTGCCCCATGATAGGGAAGTATACTGCTTGCCCTCATATATTTGCTCCAAATGCTCACTTATCCTACAAGTTGGGAAGGAAGGAGGAACACTGTATTTTCACTATGAAAGCAGATACGGTATCCTTCCTCACTCTATTCTGTAGGTATTAGTTGGTTGAGAATATAAATATTCAATGCATCTTCTCAGTTCTAAGCGTAATTTAACTCTTGCTTGTGACCCAATAAGGTTTACTTGTAGTTGACCTTCTGTAGTGCTCAAGTCATGGGCTCCTTGGAGGACTCAGTTCAAATTCCAGCTCAGCTGTGGGCTTGTTAGTCTGCCTTATGGAGAATCTCCCTCTTGAAGATGGGGATAATGATAGTTTTGTGAAGATGAATGAGAATGAAAAGATGAACAACCAAGACTGGGACAAAATTGACAGCCTCACCTACAGGAAAATGGAAAAAGAGATGGCAGACCACACAGACTCTTCTAGAACATGGCCACACAACCCGAAAAACCCACAAAAAACTATGGATGCCGGCCATGAAAGCCTATGACAGGGGTAGGCAACCTTTCCCCTTTAAGGGCCGAGGGACTTCAGCTCCCAGAATCCCAGGAGCTATTGGCCAACATGGGGCTATTGGCCAACATGGCTGAGGCTTCTGGGAGCTGAAGTCCCTCGGCCCTTAAAGGGGAATCATAGAATCATAGAATCATAGAGTTGGAAGAGACCACAAGGGCCATCCAGTCCAACCCCCTGCCATGCAGGAACTCCCAATCAAAGCATCCCTGACAGATGGCCATCCAGCCTCTGCTTAAAGACCTCCAAGGAAGGAGACTCCACTACTCTCCGAGGGAGTGTGTTCCACTGTCGAACCGCCCTTACTGTCAGGAACTTCCTCCTAACGTTGAGGTGGAATCTCTTTTCTTGCAGCTTGCATCCATTGTTTCCGGTCCTAGTGTCTGGAGCAGCAGAAAACAAGCTTGTTCCCTCCTTGATATGACATCCCTTCAAATATTTAAACATGACTATCATATCACCTCTCAGCCTTCTCTTCTCCAGGCTAAACATTCCCAGCTCCCTAAGTCGTTCCTCATAGGGCTTGGTTTCCAGACCCTTCACCATTTTAGGTGCCCTCCTTTGGACACGCTCCAGTTTCTCCACATCTTTTTTGAATTGTGGTGCCCAGAACTGGACACAGTATTCCAGGTGAGGCCGGACCAAAGCAGAATAGAGTGGCACTATTCTGGAAAGGAAAGGTTGCCTACCCCTGGCCTACGACTTCACATGAATGAGAATGGTGACACAGGCCCTCCATCCATCTTAACAGCCTTGGAGGAAGACAAGGAGAAGCAGGCACAGCTCCACCATGCCTAGGCCCAGAGGAAGTTGAAATGCCCTTTCTCCATCTTAACTGCTACCACCCTGGCCTTGGGGGGAGAGGAGGAGGAACAAGCACAGCCTAGGAACAGAGGAAGTTGAAATGCCCTTCCTCCATCTTAAATGCTACCGCTCTGGCCTTAGGAGAGGAGAACTGGCAGTATCTGCTGGACCTGGTCTCCTTCCCCACAGCCATTCTCTTCTCCTTTTGTGTCATGTCTTTTCATTATTATTATTGTAAAATTGATGGAAGGGAACTGTCAAATTAACAATCTGTAAATTGCTCTGAGAGCCTAGAGGGGTGTAAGTATTCTAAATAAACTAAGGAGATTGCAAGGTAAGCACTTGTTTCAGTGTGACCGGTGGGAGGTAATGGTGGATTGAGGCCTAAGGGATGGTTTTGACTTTTGAGTGTGTCACTAGGTCCCCCCTCCCCAGGTTTGTTATGTTTGCAGGAGTCTATATGGTTGTGGAATGTTTTCCTTTGCCCAAAAAAAGTGGCTTATCTGTATGTGGCGATGGGATATACTTTTGTTCTCCGAACTTGGCAGCACATTGCAATTATCACATCAAGCATAGTCTCGTTTTTGCCAGGCTGTAATGGTTAAAAACTCTGATACTCCCCTGGAGACAAGCAGAGAAGACTATAGGGGCCTGGGTTTGAAAGCATGCATATTGGTGGTAGTGGTGGAATCTGAAAGCTTCAGTCTCCAAAGTAATGTTTTAAAGTACTGTCTAGTGCATAAGGACTAGGAACTCCTGGTGATTTCCCCCATTATACCTGTTCTGAACATTTAGTTATTAAATGAAACGTAGGAATAAGCAGGGAGACCATTGTTCCTGGTTCTTTATGTATTGATCTGTGAGGTTTCTTCCGGCTTCTTCAGCCTTTCAATGAGAAAGCTTTAGAATTCTAGAGCTAGACTTTTAAGCATGGTTACCCAGGACAGATGAGGCCCAAACTCTCCCTGCAAGCAAAGATGTCTAAACTGAAGTTGTCATATTTTAGCCATATCATAAGAAGAAAGGGCTCACTAGAAAATACTATAATGCTTGGTAACATGGAAGGTAATAGGAAAAAGGGAAAATTGATAGACTCAATAAGAGAAGCCATGGCCATGAGTCTTTAGGAACTGAGCAGCGCAATTGAGGATGGGGTGACATGGAGGCCTCTCATTTATAGAGTCGCCATGGGTCAAAGGGCCTTTGCAGACTGCCAGAAATAGTGCAAATTTAGTCCACTTTAAGGGTTAGGGTTAGGGAATCATGGGAACTGTATTTTATTGTGGCACCAGAGCTCTCTGACAGAGAAGGCTCAATGTCTCAGAAAAAAAACAATTCCCATGACTCCCTAGCACTAACTCCAACCCTTAAAGTGGACTCAATTTGCACTATTTCTGGCAGTCTGCAAAGGCCCAAAGTGTACTCAAAGACAGGTAATAGCAAACAGAAACGCAAGCCTGATGAGTGTAATCGGCAGCCCTGCTCTGGAGAAGTAAAGCTAAATATCTTCAGTTGCTTTTTTCCACTAAGCCATCTTCTATGTTGGTGACACCCAGATTTGTTCAGTTTTACAGATGGAAACTCCACTGGGCACTTTCAGAGCAGAGTGAGAATCATTTGGCCCTCAAGCTGTTGATGGACTCTTAACTCCCAACATTGCTCACCACTGGCTAATCTGGTTAGGGCTGCTGGGAGATGCAGTCCAACAACTTCTGGAGGGGTATATAATTGAAACCCCACTTTGGAGCATGTGGTGACAACTTACAAACTAGCTAACATCTTTCCAGGGGCTTAGGTGTTTTAATCCCAGGTGTTGATATATGAGAATGGAACTTTTGGCGTAATGTATGGGCAGAAGCCAGCCTGGTGGGAAAATAAACAGTAGATTTCAGATGGCAGTATTGTATTGTGTTTGAATTTTTATTTCTTCAGTCTTCTTTCCTCATTGCACTTGGTTCTGTCATAAAACCTTGCTTGTCCTGGAGTTTGGCCCTTGCAATCATAACTGGCAAGTTCTCTGCAGTGCATTTCCTCTTTAATAAACAGCTAATCTTATGCTTCAGGGACTGGGTGTGTTTGGGATACTGAGTGCTGAGCAGGGAGGGAGTGCCTTGTGCAGTTTTCCAAACAGCTATGGAGTGAAAGAACCTCATTCACGAGCTGTGCTTGGTATCGCATCCAGCTTATGCCTGCTGCTGCGTGGCACTGTTTGTCAACGGCTTTTATTGGGTTCTCAATAAACACATGGTAGCAGAAATAAAATCTTGTTAAATAATCAACCAATCAACCAACCATCGTTAAACAATCAACACCACTCCCTTACATTTGCCCTGCTTCTAACCATTCTAGAAAAGATTTAAAAACAGCACCCTGGCTGCATAGCTTATTTTCTTTTCAAGGTTTTAATTTTATTTAAATTTCAACATTGAAAGGATATGGAACACCTTTTACAGTGCAGTTGCTTTATTCCCAATGTCCAAACAACTGTCTTTATATACACCTGCAAAAAATGTTTTCCCTTCTCTAGCTCTGGTTTCAAACCTGGTTATGGTACTTGGTTCAAAGCCACCTTGAATCCTATTGTGGGAGAATGGTGGGATATAAATCCTTGAAATAAATAAATAAACAAACATTTCATTCTACATCTTTAATGGTAATTCTCTTTCTTGTCGGCTGTACTTGTTTTTCTAGTTTAAAGCCAACAGCGCATTAGCTGCTTTCTGAAAATGCCATTTCAAATGTTTGATGTATTCTGCCCAATATGTTTTTATAGAAATAAAATATATAATTATATAAGATGCTAATGTTATCCTACAACCAGCAACTTTCTGTGTTTAAACCTCTTTTTCCAAGTATTCCTTCCTTTATTGATTTGCTACATTTACGGTATATCCTGCCCTTCTTCTAGTGAACTCATGGAAGCGTACAAGGCTCTCTTTATCCCCACTTCTTATCACTGCATCCCTGTGAGGTAGGTCAGGCCGAGAGAAAGAGAGAAAATTAATGAATGTTTGACTTGTTCCAGGCCACTCATTGTGTTGTCCAGAATCTGGAAGAAAGTCCAGAATCAAGAATCACAGAGCTGGAAGATAACACAAGGGTATTCCAGTCTAACCCCTTGCCATGCAGGAAGACACAGTCAGAAGGACACAATACACAGTGCAGGATATACAGTCAAAAGGGCATGAAACCCACAAACTGTATGCAGTACCAGGTTTATATTGTGCCTTTTGCCCCTCATAACAATGGAGTTATCATTTTTTCTATCATATGAATCTGGTTTCTGAAACCACAAAACATTGGCAGGTTACTTGAAGGAAAAGCATTTTGACCAAAGCCAGTCACTAATGAGTAGCATAGAGATAAACGTTTTCAGTAAAAATGAGTTTAAAATGCTCTTATATGCAGCACAGAATCCCATTTCTCTTGATGCACTTGGAGAACTTTTGAGCATATGATTGAAGACGTAGCTCGTGTCTGGTGACAGATTTGGTGCTGAGTCTTCAGATATAGCACTTGGATGGATATATTCCTTTGTGTTCCAGCTTAAAAAGAGTTTCTTGTGAGTAGAAGAGTAGATCACTTGGGGATAGCTGCATAGCTTCATGGGAGCATGCTTGCCCAGAAGCAAGGAGGATGTGAGAGGAAGGGGAATTTCACATCTTTTGCTTTCTCCATTCCCTTCCTCTCTCTTTCTGGATACTATTCATAGTACTGTTTTAGGTTTTTGAACCCTTTGGGGCTTGTGTATCTGAAGAACTGTGTGCTTTTAACTAAATCAACAGAGACATTTACATCCCTATGGCAGGTTTTTCCCCCCTCTCTGAGTGCTTTTAACACTGGAGGTGGTGATTAGAGAGAGGACCTTTTTGATTTGTGTGTGTATGTGTATGTGCCTTCAAGTCACCTGCCAACTTATGGTGACCCCATGAATTTCATCGGGTTTTCTTAGGCAGAAATAGAGCTATTTCTTCTTCTTCTGAAATAGAGCCTACAGTACCTTGTATTCGTTGGCAGCTTCCCATCTGAGTACTAACCAGGTCTGACTCTGCTTAGCTTCCAAGATAAGACAGGATCAGTTGCCTTTAGAGATGGCATCCTAATTAAGGAATAGTGCCTCCACAGAGGTCTTTCTTCTTTTCAGATGCCAAGTTATAAATCCTTCTTTGCAAGCTATTAACAAACAGATAATTTGAATTTATTTGCTGAGAGTGTTTGCATAGCCTGTTTTATAATGGCCTTAAATTATTTGTACCATATGGTGTTGCTTTACTTTCTAGCAAAGCGTTTTGATAGTTTTTTTAAAAATGTAATTCATTTACTGAAAATGTCTTTTCATTTCAAATTAATTCTTTTGTCCTGGTATGGAAATTATTTTTTTAAATTCTCTGAAGTGGGGTGTATGTCTCTGAAGTGAAGAATGGCTGAAACATAGCCATTTGTTTTATACTGAGTCAGATGCTTGATCTGTCTTGTCCAGTACTGATATCACTTACTGGCAGCAACTCTTCAGGGTTTCAGGCATGACTCTTTCTTAGCCCTACCTGGAAATGCTGGGGATTGATTTGAAACCTTCAAGCAAAACAGGTGCTGTACCATTGAACTAAGGTCCCTCCATATTTCACTTCTTAAAACCTCACACTGATGTAATTTGATGCCATTTTCTAGTGTGGTCTTAGGTCTTCTTATTTATTTGATTTATATTCCATTTCCCCCCACTCCTGGGACATAAGGCAGCCCATTGTCAAGTAGTAATATGTATTTGTGAACTCTTAATCTCAGTATATTTCTGAGTGTGTGTGTGTGAGAGAGAAAATGTGATACACTGATTTGCTGTAATGTGAGTGCTTAATCTTAACATTGGCAAATAGTCTTGTAAAGATGCAAGTATCAAAATGCAGTGTAGTCTACCTATTTACAACATACTTATTTTATCTTTTAAAAATATTTTCTTATAATATTTCTGAAATCTTATCAAAGACTTCCATGGTTTAAATACTTTAGAGCAGTGGTATGTCAAACAGTCCAAGTTAATAACAGAATAAATCATCTTTAAAACAACAACAGAGAGGAAAGAATCTAATGAAGAAACAATTAAATGAAGATCTTTACAGCTCAAGAATGGCAAAGATGGGGACAACTTGGCTTCCTTAGGAGAACTATTCTAAAGTCAGGCCTTACTGTCTCAACAAAAGGCTCTGTCCTGCATTTTTACCAATCTAACCATCCATGGTGTTGGAACACATAACTCAGTCTCTGAAGAAGACTATTAATTATAGTCTGATTTATTGGGGGTGTGATCTTTCACCTCCCTTGTCCCCAAAACTATAGATGCTTTTGCAGATAAAAATCACCACCTTGATTTGAGCCCATAGCTAAGTGTAGTTGGTAGAAAAGCAGAGCCCTGTGATTCTGCCAAGTATAAAGGGAATGATAAAATCACAGAGTTGGAAGAGACTACAAAGTGCATCAAGTCAAACCCTATTCTGTCCTGCAGGAAGACACAATTATAGCACTCCCAACAGATGGCAATCCAGCCTCTGTTTAAAGACCTCCAAAGAAGGAGACTCCACCACTCTCCAAGGGAGAGCATTCCACTGTCAAACAGCTCTTACTGTCAGGAAGTTCCTCCTAATGTTGAGGTGAAATCTCTTTTCCTATAGTTTGAATCCATTGCTCCGTATTCTAGTTTCTGGAGCAGCAGAAAACAAGCTTGCTCCATCCTCATCAGTATGACATCCCTTGTAATATCCAAACAGGGCCATCATATTACCTCTTAACTTCTAGGCCAGGGGTAGGCAACCTTTTTGAGCCGGGGGCCGGGTTGCTGTCCCTCAGACAACTGGGGGGCCGAAGCACCAAAAATAAATAAATAAATAAATAAATAAATAAAATTTAATTTAAAAAAAAAATTTAAAAAAATATGTATGCACACTCTCTCAGCCCCAGAAAAGCCATGGCAAACCCCCTGTGGAGATTTTGCCAAGAAAACCCCAAGAACAAGTAATAACAACAACAATCAATATCATCATGGGGGGGGGGGCGGCAGGACCAGCCTGGGGCCGGTCCAAAGGCCTCGGGGGGCCGCATCCAGCCCCTGGGCCTTAGGTTGCCTACCCCTGCTCTAGGCTAAGCATACCCAGCTCCCTAAGTCTCTCCGGCTAGGGCATGGTTTCTAGACCTTTCACCATTTTGATTGCCCTCCTCTGGACATGCTCCAGCTTCTCAACATCCTTTTTGAATTGTGTTGCCCAGAAGTGGACACAGTATTGCAGGTGAGGCCTGACCAAAGCAGAATAGAGTGGTTACTGTTACTTCCCTCAATCTATACACTATACTTTCATTGATACAGTCTAAAATCACATTGGCTTTTTAAGCAGCTGCATCACACTGTTGACTCATGTTCAAGTTGTGGTCTACTAGGACTTCTAGATCCATTTCACATGTACTGTTGTCAAGCCAGGTGTCTCTCATTCTGTATCTGTGCATTTATTTTTACTGCCCAAGAACAACCTGGCATTCCAGGGGCAGCCCTATGTAAAACACATTTAAGTAGTCTATTAATTAAGTCATATAAAAGAATTGGTGGAAGGCGACATGGTTGAACATGCTGTCAGCTTTCTGATTTGAGAGTAGTGGTATATGAAAATCCAAACATATTTTCAGTGTAGAGAAATAAATGCTGGTTAACAATAAGTATCTTTTTCAAATTGCCCTCTGGCAATTTCTTCTTATACACAAAGCAGCCCTGTTTACAACTCTGGGAGTTATATTAAGTGGTTTTCCCACCAGATATTTTGATTGTTTGAAGCCAACACAAGAGGCTTTGAAGCTGGATCCTTGCTGAACAAGCTGAAAACATAGGTGTGAAAACCACAGGGGCACCATTTGCTACTCAAAAGACCTCTTCTTTCAGTGACAACAGTTGATCTTGGTATTTGTTTTTCAAAAGACCCACATCATGTCTCTTTGCAAGCAGTTTATGGGTTCAAAGGTCACAGTAACTTCAACATGTTTGCTTTTCCATCCATAGTGCTGTCTGAAAATTGAGTAATGAATGGTACTTATGAAAAAATTGGGATTGGCCTGAATTGCTTTGGAGGTTGGATAGAGAGCTGTGATGGATCTTAATCTGGAAGCATAGAAAAATCATTTTTTAATATTACATTTCCTAGAGCCCCCTGATTCTAGAGCCTGCAGATTCTGGGAATTAGTGTTCAAAATGTATTTTTTTCAAGCTCTATGTCTAAGTAAATCCCTGTCCATTTCTGGAAAGCCCTGTGTTTCCTAGTATGTAGTTAGGAGCAAGGAAGCCATTTTGACTTGTCTGTCCACTTTGGCTACCAGAATGTTTGGGGTCAATATTATTTACTTTTAAGCTCTGTACGCTTTATCTTAGGTAGCATAATGGTTTGAATGTTGGACTAGGATTTGAAACCCCCATTTAGTTATGGAAATCCACTGGGTGACCTTGGACAAGTCACATGCTCTCATCAGCAGAGGAAGGCAATGGCAAACCTTGTCTGCAGAAATCTTACCAAAATGAGAGAAAGTTGTCAGAAAGTATAGTTGAGCTGGCACATAGGAATAACAACACATCATATAATATATTTCACATGGAAACCTTAGTAGTGGGCATGCAAGAAATACTAAAAATGAAGATTTGGGAATATATTTTATTTTCATATCTAGACTGCCTTGGGTGTTGGAGAAACACTGTGCTTTTCCTACACCGAGGTTTTTGGGGAGGATTGCTTTTGAGTTGGAAAATGGACTTTTTAAGTTGGCAGAAACCTTTTTTGGTGGTTGTGGGAGGTAGAGAAATCCTGTTTAGAATTCTAGCTGAGGGCTGCCCAGTCATTCACTCAACTTCAATGCCACACACAGTGCTTTAATAGATATTCTTGCATCCTTAAGTAGGCTGAGTGGAGTAATTGTGTCAGGATTACTGCAGCATGTGCACTTGCAACCACCTATGGCAGAAAATCTGGCCTGTAATTTCAGGTTGTGTCACAGAACATTAGGATAGGTGGGTATCATACCATCGATGATCTTTGCCAGGGATGTGCAGAATGTAGATCAGCATGGAGAGACAGTGTGGTATATTAGTTAGAGCCTTTGACTGTCACCAGGGTCACGTTCTCGTATAGCCATGAAACTAACTTAGGGCCTTTACAGACTGCCAGAAATAATGCAACTTGAGGCCACTTTAACTGTCCTGGCTCAGTGCTAGAGAATCATGGGAATTGTATTTTTTTTCTGAGACATTGAACCTTCTCTGCCAGAGAGCTCTGGTGCCACAATAAACTACAGTTCCCATGATTCCTTGGCACTGAGCCAGGACAGTTAAAGTGGCCTCAAGTTGCATTATTTCTGGCAGTCTGTAAAGACCCTTAGTGACCTTGGTCCTCCTTCAGAGCCTATCCTACCTCTCAGGGTTTTTGTGAGGCTAGCTTGCACAAAGTACAGTGAGCCATTGGTATCCACTGGGGTTTGATTCCAGGACCCCCTGTGGATACCAAAACCCATGGCTGTTCAAATTCCATTAAATACAATGGCATGGTAAAATGGTGTCCCTTACATAAAATGTCAAAATCGAGGTTTTGTTTTTTGGAATTTATGTTTTTAAAAAATATTTTCAAGGTGTGGATGGTTGAATCTGTGGATAAAGAATCTGCAGATATGGAAGGCCAGCTGTATTGGCCAGGTCTGGGGGGGGGGGGGTCCTTGTTGCTCTGCATGAACTGAATGTGCATTGTAATGCATGCCAGACTTTCTTCCAAGATTGTTGTAGATGAGTCTATAGAACTGGGCTCATCTTTTCATTCCAAAATTCTTGATAACTTTCAAAGCAGCCAAACTGGATGCACCCATGAGCGAGATTCCTTCAAATCGATCCTTCTTTCCTTGCATTTTCCCCTTCCACACTGCATTTCATCCTCTCAGCTTTTTAATTTTACTAATGCTGATTTATGCTTCTATTTGTAATTCTTTTAGGTTTGTGATCTTCAGCAGTTATATCAAGTGA
Organism: Phrynosoma blainvillii; assembly: GCA_026167975.1. NCBI lineage: Eukaryota > Metazoa > Chordata > Lepidosauria > Squamata > Phrynosomatidae > Phrynosoma > Phrynosoma blainvillii. Next base: position 450,898,092 of record JANUYF010000001.1, on the reverse strand, counting down.
TGTCCTGCTGAGGGAAAGGTTTGATAGATTAGAACCAGATAGTGTGTGTGTATGTATTAAAAAAATTAAGGATATTTTAAACAACGAACATCAAGGGTTGTAGGGAGCTGCAGAGACCTTGTACATAGATGATGTGGGTGTTGAGTCCTCGCTAATTAAAAAGAACCTTCTTGGTTATAATTCATCAGGCTGTACATTGATTTGTCTTGATGGGAGCCTAGAAGGGCCTTCAGGGATTTAAAATTCAACCAATGACAACACTGGCTTGTTTGTATGTCATTCATCTGTTGTTGCAACATCACAAACCTCCCAAATGCAATTTTTCCTAAATGGATTGTGTTGAATTACCATATAGTTAGAATGTGGAATAATTACTTTTTGATTACAGCTCACAGCATCCTCCGTCCAGTATAGCCAATGGCCATGTAAGTTGTGGGATTCTGATAGTTCTTGACCAAAAAAGGAACTTCTTCAAGCTCTACATATGAGTTATCCTAATGATAGCATTTACATTCTGGAGATGCAACTTGCATCTGGAAGAAGCGCTGGATATGTTATTCCTGCTGATCGCATACTGTTGCTCTTGGCATGAAATCAGAAGTTCTGCTTTGCTGAGTCAGACCAGTGTCCGCCTCATTTGGCATTTCTCTGCAACACTGACCAGCTGGAGTCTTCCAGAATATTGAGAGCAGAGCAGGAAAAAGATGGCCAATGCTGGCTTTAGGGTTCTGAGGCAAAAACAAACTAAATACAGTGAAGCATTGTGTTAACACCCACCAAGTCAACTTTGACATATGGTGGCCCTATGAATGATAGACCTCCAAGTCACCCTGTCATCAACAGCCCTGCTCAGGTCTTGCATATTCAAGGCTGTGGCTTATTTGATTGAGCCTATCCATCTGGAATGAGGTCTTCCCCTTTTCCTACTATCTTCTACCTTACCAAGCATTGTTGTCTTTTCTAGTAAGTCTTGCCTTCTCCTGACATGCCCAAAATACAACAGTCTCAGTTTAGTAATCTTGGCTTGTAAGGAGAGTTCATGCTTGATTTTGCTCTAGGGCCCATTCATTTGTTATTTTAGCAATCCATGGAATCCAGTACCACATTTCAAATGAGTTTATTTTCTTCCTATCAGCTTTCTTCACTGTCCAGCTTTCACAACTATACATAGAAATTGGAAATACTATGTCCGGTTCTGAGTGCCACAATTCAAAAAGGATGTTGACAAGTTGGAGCGTGTCCAGAGAAGGGTGGCCAAAATGGTGAAAGATCTGAAAACCATGCCCTATGAGAAGACACTTAGGGAGCTGGGTATGTTTAGCCTGGAAAAGAGAAGGTTAATGGGTGACATGATAGCCCTTTTTAAATCCCACCTGTTGGGATGACTCTCATAATTGGAATGTAGGAATAGAGGGGTATAACCTTTTTAAGAGAAATAGGCCAAACAAGAAAGGAGGAGGAATAGTGTTATATGTCAGGGATGTACATTTGAAGAGATCCAAGACTTAAATCCTGGAAATCAGGTGGAGAGCATCTGGATAAAAATTAAAGGGGAAGGAAACAACAGGGATGTTATTGTGGGAGTCTACTACAGACCCCCAAGTAAGACTGAGGAATTGGATGATGCCTTTCTAGAACAGATGACCACACATCCAGAAAGGAGAGATGTAGTAGTGATGGGTGACGTCACCTATCCTGATATTTGCTGCAAGTCAAACTCGGCCAATACTTAGTAATAATAATACTTCTAGCAAATTCCTCGCTTGCCTCGAAGACAATTTCATTGTCCAAAAGGTGGAAGAGGTAACCGGGAGATCAGCTATTTTAGATCTGATCCTAACCAACAGGGATAACTTGGTAAATGGGGTGCAAGTGGTGGGATCCTTAGGTGGGATTGATCATGTTCCCCTGGAGTTTCTCATACAGTGGAAATGAGAAGCTAGGCACAGTCAGACACTCATTCTAGACTTTAGGAAAGCTGATTTCAATAAACTTAGGGAAACACTGAGAGTGATCCCGTGGTCAGGAATACTAAAGGAGAAGGGAGTTCAGGATGGATGGGAGTTTCTCAAAAGGGAGATACTGAAGGCACAATCTCAAAACTCTTCCAATTAGAAGGAAAAACGGGAGATGTCTCAAGAAACCAGGTTGGATGACAAAAGAACTTTCAACTGAACTAAGGGGGGAAGCAGACGGGCGGCACGGGGCCGCCCCGGGAAGGTGTGGATTGGGGCCGAGGCATCCGCATTCCTTGGCCCTGCGGCGCAGCATCCCTGCTCCAGGAAGGAGCACTAAAATAGCGCTCCTTCCGCAAGACGTCGAAGGTGTGCCGCAAAAGGTGTCTGGCGCACCTTTGGTGCCTCTTCCACTGCAGTGTGTGCGGACGCTGCAGCGGAAGTGCGTCGCCGGAGTGCCGGCCGTGCGGAGGGCCGGCCGCTCTGACGACGTTTTGGGGAAGGGGTTGGGGCGCCCAACGTGAGGCTGCCCCTCCCCTTCCTGGCCTAAACATTCCTTCAGTCATTCCTTAGAGGGCTTGGTTTCCAAACCTTTCTCCATCTTGGTTGCCCTTCTCTTGACACGTTCTACCTCAATGATTCCCAAACTCTGGTTCTCCAGGTTTTTTGCACTTCAGCTCCCAGAAGCCTCGCCTATCTTGGCCAATGGTCTGGGATTCTGGAAGCCAAAGTCCAACACACCTGGAGGCCAGAGTTGGGAGTCACTATTCTAATCATCTGTGTCTTTAAACTGGATACAGTTTTCCAGGTGGGAAATTGACCAAAGAACAATAGAGTGATACTGTTACTTCCTATAATTGGGATACTATATTAGATCTGTTAATCCAGTTTAGAATGTTTTTGCTGCTATTTCACATTCTTGATTCATATTAAGCTTATGGTCTACCAAGATGCTTACCTCCTTTTCACATAAACTGCTTTGAATCCAAGTCTCACCCGTTGTGCATAAGTGTATATATTCATCTGCTTTTTTCCCCTGCCCAAATCTGTTGAAATGTTAATTTTGGCTCAGCATTCCAATTTGTTAAGTCATCTTCAATCCTGATTTCTGTCATCTAAGCATTAGCTACTCCTCCCAGTTTGGTGTCATCTGCAAATTTAATGAGTGTTGCTTTCATTCTGTCATCCAAGTAATTTATAAACCAAAGACAGAACCCCGTGGCAGCTCACCTGTGACCTTTCATCAGGATGACACGGATCTATTGCTGAGGATATGAGTACAGTTGTAACCTAAAGCACAGGTGGGAATTGTTAACTCTCTAGATGTTTTTGGACTATAACTCCCACAGTCCCCTGTCACTGGCTGTGCTGGCTAGGGTTTTTGAGAACTGAAGTGCAAAACAATTTGGAAGGCTAAAGTTCCCCTTGTTCTCACCTAGAGTGAATGACAGAAAATCTCATGGTGGTTTCAATCTGCACAAAATAGTTTGGACAGTTAGTGTGTGTGTATGTGGTTTGAGTGTTTGCTCAGAATGCTAGAGATCAGGGTTCAAATCCCTATTCAGCCATGGAAACCCACTGGGTGACTTTGAGCAAGTCACACACTCTCATCTTCGGGAAGGGAAAATCAAAGCCCTTTCTGAACAAACCTTGCCAAGAAAACTCAATGACAGGGTTCCCTTATGGTCACCGTAAGTTGGAAACAACTTGAAGGCACACAACAACAAAGTTCTGTCCAATTTAACAATAAGAATGAGGGAAGAGTATCTTCTAGGACAGCATCTTCCTTCTGCCTTCTCTGAGTGTGAGAGAATCTGGGACAGCCATTTCTCAATAGAGGGAGCAAAGCAGGATCACCTAGTTCCCTGCTATGATGAGAGAGTCTGTGCAACACAAAGAGTGAAAGCTTGGTAAGACTGCAGTGTCTAACAAAGATAAACTACAGGAAGACATTTATTTATTTATTTGTTTATTATGCCACCTTTATCCTGGAATGGGATACAAGGTGGCTCACAGATAAAATGGGTTAAAAACTTACCATTGGATAGAGTGCTTCCTTGTCACCTGTACTTGGCCTTGGGGATCATGTTGAACAATCTGGGCCTGTCCTCCTTGCTTCTAAGACCTACATGTTGTTGGTTCACAGGACTTGTCACGCCCTGCATTGAACTCTGTGGTTGAATTATGTAAGCTTGCCCTGTTTACACAGTAGTAGGTGATCTCGTGCCAAAAATGCCTGCCCCAGGCAGTGCTGGTATTTTCTGCTCTCCCCGCATTTTTGTGGGATTTGCTTGTGTGTCTGTGTGTGAGAGAGAGAGAGCATTCAAGTCACCTGTGGACCTATGGTGACCCCATGAGTTTCAAGGGATATTCTGTGGTGGTTTGCAATTCTTTCCTCTGTACCCTATGCTTACATTTCATCTTTTCATTACCATTTTTCTTTTCTTAAAAAAGTCTAGCCTTGCAGGTAAGAACACGGTTTGGTAACCTAAGACATATTACTGCCCGTTCTTATATTTGATCAGAACCATCTGCTCCTCCTTCAGAAGTACAGCTTAAATAGCACAAACACAATTGCTGGTATAGTACTGTTTGCCTGGAATGAATGTGTAACATAGATAAGCAAGGCGCTGCTGTTGCTGTGACTGAGTTGGCACAGAAGGTCCTAAACCATACTGTTGCATAATCAGAGATCTGTGGATAGATCTGTGGCACTGGTCCTGGTAGGCACTCTGCTCATGAACTAGAATAATACAATCTTAGAGTTTGAAGAGATAGAATCATAGAGTTAGAAGAGACCACAAGGGCCATCCAGTCCAACCCCTGCCATGCAGGAACTCACAATCAAAGCACCCTGGACAGATGGCCATCCAGCCTCTGTTTAAAGACCTCCAAAGAAGGAGATTCCACAACTCTTCGAAGGAGTGTGTTCCACTGTCGAGCAGCTCTTAACTGTCAGGACATTCCTCCTAATGTTTAGGTGGAATCTCTTTTCCTGTAGTTTGCATCCATTGTTCTGTGTTCTAGTCTCTGGAGCAGCAAAAAAGAAGCTTGCTTCATCCTCAATACGGCATTCCTTCAAATATTTTAAAATGGCTATCATGTCTTAATCTTCTCTTCTCCAGGCTAAACATACCCAGCTCCCTAAGCCACTCCTCATGGCTTCCAGACCTTTCACTGTTTTGGTCACCCTCTGGACACGTTGCAGCATGTTCATATCCTACTTGAATTGTGGTGGCCAGAACTTGGCACAATATTCGAGTTGAGGACTGACCAAAGCAGAATAGAGTGGTGCTATTACTTCCATCTATCTATACTCCTGTTGATACAACCTAGAATTGCATTGGCTGTTTTAGCTGCTGTATCACTGTTCAGTCATGTTCAGCTTGTGGTCTGCTAAGACTTCAAGATCCCTTTCACATGTAGTCTTGCCAAGCCATGTGTCAGCAATCCTGTAAGGGGGGGAGGGAAAATGTCTGTTTTACGCTGTATGTTATTTTATGCTGTAAACCGCCTGGATTTGGTTACCAATAGGTGGTATATAAATAAAATTTATTATTATTATTAGCACCTTATGTTTCTACCTGCTGAAATTTATTTTGTTAGTTTTGACCAAGCTAACTAATCTGTTAAAGTCATTTTGAATTCTAATCCTGTCCTCTGCGGTATTAGCTACTGCCTGATTAGGTGCAATCTGCAAATTTGATGAGCATGCCCTCTATTGCATCATCCAAATCATTGATAAAGATGTTGATTAGAATTGGGTCCAGGAGAGAACCCTGTGGTACCCCACTGGTCACTTCTCTCCAGGATGAAGGGGAGCCATTGGTGGGCACCCTTTGGTTGGTCAACCAATTACAAATCTACCTAAAAAGTTGCATTGTGTGGGGCGCATTTTACTAGCTTGTTTACAAGACTATCATGGAGAACCTTGTCAAAGGCCTTACTGAAATCAAGATATGGTACATCCAGAGCATTCTCTTCATCTACCAAGCTCTGTTCAGCTCTGTCCCTTGCTTTTGTCATCTCTGGTAAAACTGCCCTGCCTGCTGGACTGTTTACACACCTGCTAGCAGTGCCTATCTTCCTCTACCCCATGTCTGGTCTCACTCCTATTTTTGAAGCACCCATTTCTGCCATCAGAAAATGTTTGAGTTTTGTTGTTTAAAAGAGAATTACTCTTCATGTAGCCTTGAGTGGGACATCTTCTCACCCCTAAAACAAGGCAGAATGTGGCAAGAATGCTCCAACCTCAGAGTTCTCTCTTGAACCTCTAGTGTTTCAAGGTTCCCAACCTTTTATGTGCTCCACATGCCTAAGAAATATTTTATTAATGTTCACACCCCGTATAAAAGTATATCACATTTGATGAGGAAGAAGTCTAATTTCTAATTGGGAGGCACAAACTGAACCACGGGTGAACAGATTGAACTTTAAAAAATAAGTTTGCATATCCTCCCACCCTGAAGCCATGCCATTAACAACAGAACAAAACCCATTCAACACAGAACAATACACAGTTTACATGGGAATCACCCCTCCCTACCCAGGGTCTCACAGTATATATAGACCCACTCTCTTCCATTCCAGTATTCTCTGAAGATGCCATCCATAGATGCTGGCGAAACATCAGAAAGAAACTCTTCTAGAACATGGCCACACAGCCCGAAAAACCCACAAAAAACTATTAAAAAATAAGCTTTTCGCTCAGTGCATAAAATGCAAATCTAATTTGAGCAATTAAATTCTAATTTATTCAGAAAAAAATGACTGATGACTCATGACTACAAGGACACAAGCCACTCTCTATCGCACCACATGAAATTCCATCTCATACCCCCTCTTGATGTGAGCACCCAAAGTTGGGAACCCCTGATGTTCAGCAAGAACATACTGTTCTTAAAGAGGGAATTAAAAGCCAACAGGGTTTTCATTATTGTCTGCCATATATACAGTACACACTTGGGTCAAGTAGACTTGATGGACAGAATATGAATAGAGTCCATCATATACAGATTGATTTATTTGACCCTCAAAAGGCATGGACCTGCAGATTGTAGTAGATTTCACTTCAGCCTTCCTTCTTTCAGAAGATGTGTGATAGCATCCTGTTCAAATGTTTATTAAGACCTTCTTCCAACAGGATGCACAAATAAGTCAAGCTTTAGAAAAAGTGATGTTAGCAATGATAAGGCTTGTGGTCACTCTTGTGGTATATGGTTATTTGTTGTTCTTTAATGTTGCAGGTAATGAGAACTTATTCACACAAGTTGTGAAGGATTTTCTCAGCGTTGTTACCCTGAAACGAGTACCCTGTGGTTTAGGCACACACCTCATTCTGGTCATTGTAGCTCATCTACTGGTCATAGTGTTTCTTTACAGAACTGAGAACTCCACCTTTCAGAAATGACAACCTTGATATCATTGACATAGGCACAGGAAGGGAGAGACATGAGCCAAGAGCTTCTGTTTTCTATTTTATGTGACCGATGATTAAGCCTTGGAAAATATGAACAAATCAGAGACTGAACTGAATCCAACAATTGGTTTTTCTCAATGTGTGAAAAGTCACTGGTGGTGAAATCAACTTTGTCCAATCTAATGCATTCCTGATGATTTGGATTACACCTGTCAGCCCAGCCATTGTGAGCAATGGTAAGAAATGATGGGCATTGTCATTCAAAACATATGAAGGGGACCAGGTTGCAAAAGACTGATCAAGAACACCACTTATCGAAATAACACAAAAGTGCCTTGTGAAATGTGGAGAAATGGAGTGACCAATCAGTAGGATAAATTGCAGCATCTTGTTTATGTGGAGAAGGATAAATGTGTCTTCCAAATTCCCTAGATAGGAAACTTATCAGTGCCTCTTGGTCATGACAGACGCTGCAAGAAGGTATTGCTCTAAACCAGGTGGACTTTAGATCTAATCCTGCAGGATTTTTAATGTCTATGGTTCCCTTGCTTATTTGAGATGTGGTATTGGAGAAGAGTGCTGAGGATACCATGGACAGCCAAGAAGACAAATAAATGGGTTCATATCATATCACCTTTTAACCATCTCTTTTCCTGGCTAAACATACCCAGCTCCCTAAGTGTCTCCTCATAGGGCTTTATGGTTTCCAGACCCTTCGCCTTTTTGGTCACCCTTCTCTGGACACACTCCAGCTTCTTAACATCCTTTTTGAATTGTGATGCCCAGAACTGGACACAGTTGAAGTCAACTGGAAGGCAGTTAACCACAGCAACACAAATGGTTCCCTTAATGGCTTTTTGATGATTCCAAGTAATTTGAATCCATACTTTTCTTTCAACAGCATTGTCCGCAACAATCAATTTAGAATACAGCCAGCAAGATCAGATTTTATGAATGTTTTTTTTGTTTGTTTGTTTGTTTGCTATCTCTTAAACTAGAATGGAACAGATTCCCTCAGCAGAGAATAGTAGAGGCATGCCATCTTTTAAAAAATTTATATAGACAGACTTTGTTCCTTCTTCTGTACTCCTTAACACTTAGCAACCTGGGGAATTTGCATAACCTTTTCGTGAACATTAAATCTCTCTAATTGCTAGTTTGTCTGATTATTGTTTTTTTTTTTTAATGTTCCCAGCAGATCTGAACTATTTTTAGCTTGGCTTGTCATTTAGTACTAGGTGTTCTTGATAGCTATTAATTATTAAAGTTCATTGGCATTCTTTTGTTGTGCCATGGATAGTGTTGCTGTACACACACACAGAGACCAGTACAAATACAGATTTTCATTACAAATGTCTTTGTTCTGTTTTTAGTGACCTTTAGCAAGACGTTTAAAACAGTCAGCCCCATAGAAACAAATTTTAAAAAAGAGAAACTTGCCTTTAAAGCAAAATTTCTTCCTAGTATTTTTCTAGTTACCACTTCAAAATGTTGCAGAGGATTGGGTTGCATCCAGACTTTTGCTCATGTTGGCTGAAGGGATGCAGAGTGTGCTTTTTGCTGTTTCTACCTTCCCCCTTAACCTTGTGTTCCTCAGTACTCCCTGAAAATCTCCTATATAGGATTAGAAGGCAGTGCCTGGGGCTGGTTTGAAGAAATTGGGGGAAACTGGTGAAAACGTCCTTCGAGGCTTAATCCTCTCAGTAAATAGAGAGAAAAAAACATTCTCTTTGGGCTTGTCTACACAGTTAAAATACTCCTTATAGAATTCTATTAGAGAGCCATCGTGACGTGACAGTTTGAGCATTGGACTATGACTGGAGAGCAAGGTTCAATTCCCTATCCAAGCATAAAACCCCATTAGATGAACTTGGGCAAGTCATAGAATCATAGAGTTGGAAGAGACCACAAGGGCCATCCAGTCCAACCCCCTGCTATGCAGGAACTCCCAATCAAAGCATCCCTGACAGATGGCCATCCAGCCGCTGCTTAAAGACCTCCAAGGAAGGAGACTCCAGTACACTCTGAGGGAGTGTGTTCCACTGTCGAACAGCCCTTACTGTCAGGAGAAACTCATCACACGTTCTCAGCCTCAGAGCATTGCAATGGGAACCCCCCTCTGAAGAAACTTGCCAAGAAAACCCCATGATAGGTCCACCGTAGGGTCACCAAAAGTAAAAAAAATGGCTTAGAGACACACAACAACAACAGAATTTGATTAGAATGTGATCTGCCCACATGCAATTTGCAAGAGTTTGGGCCTTTTGCACCCCCTTGAAAAAACCCTTCAACGCCACAAAAAAAGGCTTTGCAGTTTTTACCAGAATATCCGCAAGTATCCACAAGGATGCATATTACTGAAAGTGTGGCTGTCTGTTTGCTTTGGATGAATTTAGAGAGCTGTGCGTTTTCAGCAGAAGGAGGTAGGATAGATGCAAATATGTGCAGAAAAGTGAAGACAATTAAGCGGTGATGCAAATGTGTGAAAATCCGTGTGAAAATCCGCAGCAGTTCACACTTGGCTGTAGACAAGACCTTAGTGGATGGGGCACCCTGGATCCATCCCATTGTTTTAAATACCTACAAAATCAGGCTACCTTTTGGGTGTGTTTTGCATTTCTATACTTAGTAATCAGAGTATTTGTTGTCTCTCTCTCTTTTTTTTTTTTTAATCTTCAAGGCAGAATTAGCTTCATTGGGTTAAATAAAAAGAACAGGTTGAGCATGGGTGCTTTCAAGTTACAGAGAACATCTTTGGGTATGTTCAGAGAATGTGTGTTTTCAAAATGAGAAATATTGCTTAGGTTAACCTTTCCCAACTTAGTGCCTATTAGATGTGTTTGACTAGAGTTTCCATCATCCCCTGCCAGTGTAGCCATTGGGCTTACCATGTGGTAGACCACAATACTGTGTACCTGTATTTGCTGCCTTTTATCTCTATTTGTTGTGATGCAGTAGGCTGTTGCTCTAACATGCTTGTTCTTTTCTAATGTTTAAATACTGTTAGTCATTTTGGGGGATATCTTCCTCCTCCTCCTCCAGACTCGAGGTGGCTTACAACAGTTGAAACAAACATAGTTTAAAATTAATAGCATACAAAAGTTATAAAGAAGTAAAGCTATTATGAAATTTGAAACAGGCTCAAACAAAACAACCGCAACAAATAAAATTCTAGCACATCGTATTAGTCCTGTTGCCCCTAAAAATAAAAATAAAAAAAATCAATCCCCAAAAGCCCTGTCAGAATAAAATAAATTGAATGTATCTTGCTATAGAAAGCTTTACAGAAATTCTGACAGAGTCCTAAGGTTTTAAATCCTTTTATTCTCTCATCCTGTCCCTTCCATTTGGAACAAACAAAGAGTAATGGATATACCATGGTGGAGAAAAGTGATACTGGGTAAAATTGGCCTTTTGTTTGAACAGGCTTCCACCTGATTTAGTACTTGCAACAGCTTCTGTGTAGCAAAAACACAACCATTAACTTAATATCAGAAAGGAATTTTCTCCATGTAGAGCATACCTGATGTAAAAAATGGATTCTGGAAGCCAAGCCTCTTCCGTAGCTTATTTTAACAGTTCTAAAATGCATCCGTTGCAAACAAGAGGATTGCATTTGTAACACATTGCTGAAAACTGAGCCATTTATGTCTAGGTCTTAGTATTTATGAATAGTTCTACCATAGTACTTCAGGACTTGTGAACAAACATTTACACTCAAATGGACAAACTACAGTGTGATCAAACCAGGATTCTTAAAACAAATGCATGAATCAAAATTGGACCCTGACAGTTTTACTGTCCACTTCCCTCATAATGAAGATTATTAGCAATTTACCAGTGAGTCCAGCTTCTTCAGCATAGCTGACTTTGGTCCCAAACACACTGCAGAAATAACCCCATTTGAGACCACTTTAACTGCCCTGTTGAATGCTAGGGAATTCTGGGAACTGTAGTTTTGTGAGACATTTAGCCTCTGTCAGAGAGCTCTGGTGCCACAATACACTACAGTTCCCAGGATCCCTTAGCACTGAGCCAGGGCACGTAGGGGGGAAGCAGACTGGCGGCTCTGCGCCGCCCTGGGAAGGTGCGCCGCAGGACCGAGGCATCCCCATGCCTCGATCCTGCAGCGCTCCTTCCTCATCCCTGAAAGGAGCGCTAAAATAGCGCTCCTTTCACAAGTCAGTGAAAGTGCGCCCCAAAAGCGTGAGGTGCACTTTCACTGACTTATCCACCACAGCATGTGCGGACGCTGCGGCAGGAGGTTGCCCCCGGAGCGCCGGCCGTGCGGAGGGCCGGCGGCTCCGAGGGCAACCTCGGGAGGAGGAAGGGGCGCCGATCGTGCGGCTGCCCCTCCTCTTCCCTGCCTCCAGGACGCCTTAATAAGCCGTCTGCCGAGGCCATTAGAGTGGTCTTAAACTGGATTATTTCTGTTTATTAACCCAACTTTTGTATAGGTTTATAACTGAAGTGCTTGTAGTTAATATGAATAGAACTAATGTGTAGAATTCAGAGATGTAGCTTTGTTAGTTTGTAGAATCAGTATGTAGAGAAATGTTGTAGCACTTTTGAGACTAAGATCCAAAACACACTGCAGAAATAATCCAGTTTGAGACCGCTTTAACTGCCCTAGTTAAGTGCTAGATAATCTGGGAATTGTAGTTTATTGTGGCACCAGATCTCTCTGACAGAGAGGGCTAAATGTCAGTTCCCAGAATTCCCTAGCATTGAGCCAGGGCAGTTAAAGTGGTCTCAAACTGGATTATTTCTGCAGTGTGTTTTGGACCTTTGTTAGGTTAGACCAGGATATTTTCTTTGACTTCACTTGAAGGAACCAGTCCCATGCTACATGTGTGACCCACCAAGATAAATGCTGCTCATTAGTAGTGTATTGCAACCTTTCAGGTTCAATGAGTCTTCTATTCTTGACATCTATCTTGAGGTTATCCAAGGGTCTCATTTCATACATGCAAGGGCAAATTTGGTATGTTAAGTCAAAACTACGTTCTACAAACCTGGCTTCAGTGAAACACCTGTGAGATCTGCATTCAAAAACAACATGGTGAAGTTTCATTCTAGAACAGGTGTGCCTATGAAGGCATCTGGAGGTACATAAGCTTAGCTTGCCTTACATGTTATAATCATATGGCTGCCATCTTTCTCTAGTAAAATGAAAGGGAAAAAAAACATCAATAATGCTAGGAGGGCATTAGAAAGAGAAGGACACCACATGCTAGATGGTTGGACTCAATTAAAGAAGCAATGGGCCTGAGCTTGCAGAACCTGAACAGAGCAGTTGAGGATGGGGGCCTTGGCGAGGTGTTATCCATGGGGTTGCCATGAGTTGAGGCCAGCTTGAAGGCAATTAACAACAATGGTGGCACAGAAATGGGTGAAGTGTGACACGTACTTTTTGGGCTATGTGGATGGTGATCCACACACACATACACACACATCACAGGATGCAAATAAAGAGTTTTGTTTAAATCCACCCATGGGAGAAAACAAAGAACTCTTGATTTTTGTGGCTTTTCTGGGTCAGCAGTATTAGGAATCTGCAATTATACTTTATCCTGTCTCCTCCTCCTCCCTATCAAATGTTGTTCTGACAGCCATGTATAAGTGAACCTTTGTTGAAAAGTGTCATGCTTTGCCAATGCTGCAGGTAATATGCATGCAATTTGGTGTTTTCATCTATGTTCTTGTACTTACTGCATTAGATGTAGAGCAGTTTGTTCTAATGTGGAAAGACAGTTTTATAATTTTCAGGGCCTGTATAAAATGTTTTAGGTGCCCTGTCAACCTAGTAGTTGAAAGGGTTGATGGTAGGCCTTCACTGCCATAACAGGTGGTGATGACAATGTTGGTAATGTGAACTGAGAATAATATTTTGTTTCCTGAGTATCATGCTTTATGTTCTCCTAAGGAAGACAGGAGCAAGATTGCATTCTCCAGAGCACAACATTTTAACTTCCAAGTTCTAATGAATTTCAAATAATCCTTGTCCTGGTTCTGTCATCTGCTTGGATCTGTGGTTTTGTGCCTGGCAGGACCATATCTTCCCATATGTGCCTATCTGAGTTCTAAGGTCTAAGGAGGCATTTCTTTCTGGCTGCACCCACCACTGCAGAAATAATCCAGTTTGACACCACTTTAGCTGCCCTGGCTCAATGCTGTGGAATTTTGCGAATTGCAGTTCTTTGTGGCACCAGAGCTCTGACAGAGAAGACTAAATGTCTCACCAAACTAAGGGCCTTTACAGACTGCAGAAATAGTGCAGCTTGAGGCCACTTTAACTGTCCTGGCTCAGTGCTAGGGAATCATGGGAATTGTATTTTTTTCTGGGACATTGAGCCTTCTCTGTCAGAGAGCTCTGGTGCCACAATAAACTACAGTTCCCGTGATTCCTTAGCTCTGAGCCAGGACAGTTAACTGGCTTCAAGTTGCACTATTTCCGGCAGTCTGTAAAGGCCCTATATTTACCAGAATCCCCTAGCATTGAGCCAGGGCAGTTAAAGCGATGTCAACCTGGATTATTTCTGCAGTGTAGATGCAGCCCCTGCCATGCAGCCATTGTAGCAAATCAAATCCTCTTCCTTTCTCTTCCTTTTTCTCCTCCCCTTTCTCTTTCCTCTTCCACCAAGGGACAAGTATTAACCTGCTCTTTCCTCTCTTCCATGTCTAGATGTCTGCCTGATGACAGAATAACGTCTAACTGGGCCTAGTGAGAAGAAGAGAGAGAAATCAGGAACAGGTATTCCCTCTCTCTTCTCTTTTTGTTGGAGGTGCCCAATCAGCACTATTCTTTCCTTACCAAGTACCCTGGCTGATTAGAATGGCAGGCAGTGATGGCTAGTGGCTCCCAATATCAATAGGACAATAAATCTGTTCTTGTTTCTTCTAGTCAGTATTGGAAGGAGTCATCCTGGGTGCTTAAATGTGTTTTGGAGATAAACTTCAACACCGATGAACTTGGCGGGTGTTGTGGGGGATAAAGCATCTGGGACCTGTGTATGACTTAAGGAAGGAAGATTTGAAAAATGGAAAAATAAGAAAAAAAGGAGGAGGCTTGGGAAGGCAGATTGTAGGGAGAAAAAACCCAGATGGGGCTGGGAAAACTTTGAAAAAAATTGAGGAGACAGAATCTATTTCACTGTCGAACCAGAGAGAAAGAGAAAGCCTATATACAGTGGACCCTTCCCATCCATGGTGGTTTGGTTCCAGGACCTCCTGCAGATGAGAAAAAATGCAAACGCTTATGCTCCCTATTATTCAGTAAGCAATGATGTACATACATGTGCATAGTGCATCTGTATGCACTTGCTGCCATTGAATAATATGGAACATGGTGGTCCATAGGTAGATCATTAGCCTGCCAATACAGCAGTCCCACTATACTTATTTTAGAGGGAATTATTCTAAGGTGATTTTCAGAAATTAATATGTTCACCTTCTGTGAAATGCAACCTCTTGGAACAGCAAAAAAGTGTGTTCAGTGGGGTGGATGCTTTTTACTTTGGGGACTCAAAAACCCTCATGTGTAGGTCTTGTACTCAAGTTTTGGGGTAGGTTGGTTGGATTTTACCCTCACAGGCTTGCCTCTTGTGAAACTGTTGTTCAATTGAATTAGTAAATATTGTGATTGTTTAAATCCATATAGCAGCTGTTCTGTGATGGTTCCTATGGTGCTTTCTCAAACCTTCAAATGTGCCTCCAAGTCAGAAAGGATTAGGGATTCCTGGCTTTGCACTTCTATTTATGCTACTGAATAGCAATTTGGATTCTTAGAGGATGGGGTGGTCAATCAACTAGTGTCTACCGCTTATGGTGGTATGGGAAGAAAATACATGATTCTTGGTGATTTGGGGCTGTGTACGACTTCTGCTACAGAATCCCAAATCAGCAGGAATCCTGGATTTCTACCCATCTATTTATGACTCCTGGTATGACTCCTGGTAGTAGGCCTAAGTACTCTCAAGGCACCAGATCCCATCTGATTTTGGAAGTTAAGCAGATCAGCCCTAGTTCTTGGATGAGAGACCACCAATAAATACTAGGTACTGTAGGCTATATTTCAGAGGAAGGAACGGGAAAATCATCTCTGAATATTCCTTGCCTAAGAAAACCCCATGGAATTCATGGGGTTGCCATAAGTTGACAGGCAACTTGATGGCACATACACACACATGACTCCTGATACGAATCTGTGGGACTCTTTCTGGGCCATGTGTGCCTTTTGATGGAGCTATGAATACCTGGCCGTGCTAGTGAGGGAGATCTGAAGTTTACATTTGGAGTGTGGATAATGGTAAAAAGCAAACTTTGCTCTTATCACCCTAGTAGATTTGCATTAAAAAAGAGAAAGCCATTACCACATCTCCTAACCCAAAAGAGCAACTCTGATGCCAAGTCCTTACAAACATTAGACAACTTTTCAACTGGGGAAACTATTAAAGTTTTGATGAGGACTTCCCTGAATTCCAACATGCACTTTTTATTTGACATATTTATTACTGTGGTTTTAATGAGATGCTTAATGGCAACATCTGGGGATTTGTGTATGCAGAGAAGATTCCTTCCTCATATTTCTTGCTGTCTTTCCCTTGGAAAGCCAGTGTGGGAAGTGGTAATGTAAACTTGCAGGCAGATGATGGTGTTTCAAGCAAGGCAAGGAGGCCAGTTTTATAATAAACGGCTTGGAATTATCTGTCAGGCTGTGCCTGGTGCAGAGCAATATTTAATTATATTCTGCATGTCTAAGCAGACTTCAAAGCCTGGATGTCTTTTTTGCTTTTAATCATTCCACCACACCCACCAGTACTGTAATAACTTGCATGCAGCTTCCAGCAAACTCAAGCTATTAACCTTGCTAGATTTTGTTGTTCCACCTCAGGGTTAGAATAAGTATGCCTCCCATGCTGCTTAGAAACTAGCCATTTCATAATCCACTTCCTAAGAGAGCATGACCCCAGTACAGACCAGTTGGCGTCCTTTATGGTGGAAGGTGCATTGTGAGGCTTACCAGTTTTATATGAGCTGTAACTTTCCTGTTTTATTTGCCCAGTCTTTATTTTCAGTGCGTAGGAGTGTGTTTGAATAGTATTGGCGAATTGGAATCGGTGGAAGCCAACAAGGGAAGCTTAGGTTACAGCGGGTAGATCATTAACAACTCATGTTTTCCTTACTACTTAACTTCCTTGTTCTTCGGGGAATCAGTTCTGCTGAGTACATCCCATAAAATGACTGTGTGTCTAGGAGGAAATTGAATTTGGGGTGAGGTGATGGACCCATAGGCCTTTTAAGATCAACATGGATGTTATCTCATCCCGGCTGCCTTTTTTTCCCTCCCCCATCTCCCCCAGGCGTGAGACATGTTGTGTTTTGCAGCCCACGGGATGGGGGAAAATATCTGTTTGTGCATGGCTGGCTGTTTTAATCATTGTTTGCACAGTAACCTGAGCCTGTGAGATGCCTGGTGCCAAATTCTCTGGTCTATCTTTATTCTGGCTGGGAATGCAGGTCACTGGGCATTGGGTGGGTTTTGTTTTTTTGCCATTTTAAATTTTTTTTTAAGCCAGTGCTTTGCTTCAGTAGAACAACAAAGAAATTCTCTCACTCGCCAACACAGTGGCTTGTCCAAATGTTGCGTGACTGTTGAGGTCTTGCCAGTGTCCCTTTAGGCTTTGTCCCAGTTCCTATCCAACTTGGAGTTTCTTTGGACCAGTAGTAAATCACATAACAAAACAGTTTCTGGAATCTACCCCTTCAGGCTGCGAATGGGGATTGTGAGATTGAATGTTTCTCCACAGCAAAACATTTGTCCACATGGAAAACTGATATTTCAGGGGAGAAGATTGGGTAAGAACCCTTCTTCATACCAGAAAAGGTGTCCCTTTCCCTTACTTATAAATATTTCATCATGTAAATCTCAAGGATGTGGTTATGGGGCAGGGGGGCACAAAAAGGCCATGCCCCCCTCAGTAAGAATTCAGCTCCCCTCAGTATTTTTCAGCCCCCACATTTCTAGCATTGCAGTGACTTACAATTTCAGTTGAGCATACAGTTAAGGCTTCCAAAGAAAAGTGGCAGGAAAAGTAACCAAAGGAATGTGAACACAGCCAGTATAAGAGTTTTTCAGTGTCTAACCTCTACAATACTAGAAATTTGGGGAATGAAGGAAAATTTCATCAGCAGGGCTAAAATTGGGGGGCAATTCCTTCATTTCCTCCACCTTCCAATAGAAACCCCTTGGTGATTCTACCCTACAGTATGAAAATGATCTAGGAACGAGTTACTCTTTGATGAACTGTTTCTCTAAAATTCTTTTTGTGGTTGCAGCACAGTTTCAGATTACCGAATCTAAAGGAAAGAAGAGATGATGGGAGGAACCCTTAACTCTAAATTACTTTTCCCCCATTTTGATCTGGCACCTACCTTATCTCATGGGCTGTAAGGAAATTATAGCAATTATCCCTAAATGAGGCACATCCCTGCCTCAAAGGATTTTGTCTAAGATGGACAAGGAAGAAGAGAAAGTTATGGGAGAAACCTCCCGCATTCGTTGTTATTTATTCTCCTTTCCGTCCCCTAACAATTCCTACTTAATTGTAGCCGAAATTCTCTTCCTCTGGCTCCATCAATTCCAAAGCCAATTGCACCACTGGTTTCCAATGTTGGAAAGATCTCAAAGCTTTTAGGACAAAACATTTTCTATTCATGCAGAGTCAAAAGTCAAAGCAGAAGCGTTTTTGTCAGCAACGTGTTTTGAAAACTTGTCATAGCAAATTGCCAAGTGTTTCCTGTTCATGCTCCAAGGTCCATGATGTTACAGCCTCTTTACCACTTGGAAGAACTCTGTTGAATGGTACTGTGGTGATGCAAGGGTGGTTGAGAAGAATATTTTTCTTTGCTTTTGTTATAGTCATGGAGTAGGCCTTATAAAACGGGCATCTGATCTAGTGTGTTCCACCATTGCTGTAGTCATTTACCTCCTAGACATTTTGCAACAAGAGAGGACACTTAAGAATAATTGTAAACAATTGGAAGATTGGAAGAAAAACAATTGGAGATGTTAGTCAGATGCCTACATGTTGTTTCAGTCTTTAATTAAGATGGTCTATGGTGGGGAGGATATCTTTTGAAGGCAGGATCCTCCTCCTTCTGGCCATGTAGAGATTTTCAAAGCCCAGGAAATTTAAAACCCACTTGTATCTCAACAGGGACCCCTCTTTTGCAATCCAATATCTTTCCATATCCTCCCCATAATATACCATCATAACTAAAGACTGAAACAACATGTAGGCATCTAACATATCCAGTTGTTTTTCTCCTGTTTTAGTTTGTAACATCTTGCCTGATGAAGAAGCCCATGGAGCTTCGAAAGCTTGCAAGAAGTATATTGTGCATGTTGTTTGGCCAATAAAGATATCACTAATGGATTTTTGCTTGAATTCGCTAAATGGCCAACACAGCTACCCCTGAATGCATGGCAGGGAGTTGAACTGGATGGCCCTCTTAACATTCCCTTAGGAGCCAGCAAGAGTTGAACTAGAACTCTGGAGACCAGGGTTCAAATCCTCGCTTGGCTATGAAAACCCACTTGTAACCTTGAGCAAGTCACACACTCTCAGCTTTAGAGGATGGTAGTTTCACCTTGGGGTTGTTATAAGTTGGAAATGAGGGCACACAATTACAAAATATTCCTCTCCTTTATGGGGCTGTAAATAGATTTCTTCTCTTTTTCCTGAAACCAGCTGCCAGTAGTGGGGATATAAAGGAAAAACTGGCATGAGGCACTGTAGACTGCTGCTGTTTTGGATTTTCACTCACTCCATTTTATCATCCACATTTCTGTCTCCAGTTCCACCCCACGTAGTAACAAAGCTTGTTCAACATGTTCGTTACCAGTAAACCTGCCCCAATATATTACATTGATTGGTACAATAAAGTACCCAATTGACAAAAGCAGTAGATTTATTGGGATTTTTTGTCCCGATGGTTTGTTTTTAAAAACAGAACCCAATGAAATATGTCCCACTGTACATGATAAACGGCTGGACATTGGGAATGTTGACCTAAATCCAATTGTTCATTCCAGTTAGATTGGCTGCATTGAATCACTGGTATTCACATTTATGACCAAGATCTGCTCTAGTTGGGACTAACAATTGGGCCATTGTTTACAAATGTTCGGGTGATAATATCACTGATATTGTGTGAATTCTATAACAAAAACATGACTCTGAGAGACTTAACTGACTAGGCTAAGGTAGTGCTGAATGAATCTCAAGTGTTCAGATCACCTAGTATTTAGGAAGCAAGCCCATCTCTATAGGCAGAATGTCCTGCTCTTAAGCCAACCCAGGGCTGTGTGTGTGCCATTTTAATTTTTCCCCTCCCGAAAAAACCTTCTACTTTAGTGCTTCAGAAATTTAAAAGGAGGGGGATTCTTTATTATCTTGATCAGCTGGGTCTGCTGCTGAATCTCTTATTACAGACCTCTTGCTAATGCTTAATCTGAATTTACTTCCCTCTCCTCTTAAAGCCACAGAATTTTGCAACATTTTCCATGGATACGGTGAATACAACCTTCAAACAGAAGCTAGCAAGGTGTTCCCTGAAGACAAGAAGCTGAGTTGGTTTTATCAAAATGGTGAATGGCTGCTTTTGCATCCAATTCTCATAGGTCAGAGCTGTGGGCAGAAGTAACCCCTCAACCATTGCCTACTACTGGGAAAGGTTCCCAATTGCAGAAGGGGAGGAGAAAAAGATGGACATAATCTTGCTCAATGTTCCAGAAATTCTTTGGACATTGTATGGTTGCTGTTAATTTTTTTCTGAATTGGAGGGGAAAGAACAGCAACAGTAGTGTGGCAATTGTGTTCCAGAAAGTCCTATCTATGGGCCTTTGCAGATTGCCAGAAATAGTGCAAATTGAGTCCACTTTAACTGCCCTGGCTCAGTACTAGGGAATCATGGGAATTGTATTTTTTTCTGAGACATTGAGCCTTCTTTTCAGAGAGCTCTGGTGCCACAATAAACTACAGTTCCCATGATTCCCTAGCACTGAGTCAGGGCAGTTAAAGTGGACTCAATTTGCACTATTTCTGGCAGTCTGCAAAGACCCTATGACATTTATTTATCACCCCTCGACCCACCAGGCCCATTGAGTTCTCATAGTTTCAAGAACCCAAGATAGACAGATTTGAATTAAACATCCTGGGTTGTCATTATTGCAAATTCTTCTGGTGTCTTTCTTTCTCAATCCTTTGTGAGCAAGTTAAAAAGCATGTCACAGTGTTGCTGGGGGGGGGGGGGAATCCATCATGCATCCTGATGGTTTGGGTAGCAGCTGGGGTTTTTTGCAATCAAAGGGGATCCCGGAGAGGGAATTAAGATTTGAGGAGGAAGTCAAAATCTTCATTTCTAAGGTTTTTGCAAGGAATCAGCTTAGATTTTCAGTCTCTCCCAGAGCCTGAAAAAATATATCTAGATCTAGATCTAGATCTAGATCTAGATCTAGATATATTCAGGGAACACCACCTTCTGCATTACAGGTGCAGAGAATGAATGCATGTAATTTATTTCATCTTAAAATTTCTGCTGTACTCATCTCCATGGGGTCCTGAGAATAGCCAATACTTTATAACACTAAAATTAGTGTGAAACTATGGGCAAGTTTTCCCCAGCCTGGTGCCCTCCAAGTGTTTCATGCCATCATCCTTCCCTATTGGCTTTGCTGGTTTTTGCTGGTGGGAATTGTAATTTGGGGCATCTAGAGAATAGCAGGTTGGGAAAGATTGTGGGTTAAGTCACTTTAAGCATACCCCATTGTCAAAAGCAGTACACAGCTGTGGAAAAAAAAGGAATCCTTTCCAGCAGATTGAAGAAGCAAATGCCATTGTCAAGTCATAATTGTTTGATGGGCTCTTTGGTTCCCTAACATTGGCATAGCATTGTTGCATATTCAGCCAGAGAGAGGCAGAGGGGTGGTTGTTCCCATTGCAGATTTTGGAGTCTGACAATATAATCTCACAAGCTGTGTGCTACTTGTGGCCTACAGAGCTGCCATCCCTGCTTGAGACAACCAGGAGTGTGGAATGACAAAGTGGCTGCTGCACTGAGGTGTACCTTTTCATCTCAAAGGATCTGAAATAACTTCCCATGCAGGCATAAATAGTCCAGCAGGTAGGCTGGCCCACAGGGTTCTCTGCCCTTCATACAAAAAAGCAAATGTCACTGGAAATTTAAAACCCATTACCTAGGACTCCAGAGAGGAGTTAATTGAGCCCTTTTATTGCATACCTTTCGATCTGTAGGTAAAAGATGTGCTAACCCCTGAGGACTGGCAATTAACTGGGCACCAACTGGGGCAAGGGAGTTCTTTTATTCACTGCCATAGATTTATAATCTTCAGCCAGCAGTGCATTAAAAGTGTGTATCTCTGTGTTTTTCTTCCATGCTTTCATGCCTTGAGTTGAGCCAGCTGTGAGCTTGAATGAAGAGCAAAAAAACAACAGTTATTGTATTTCAGATGTTGCTTTCACAGTATGGCAGCCTTCTAGATGTAGTCTCATTTATCTTATGGTCCTCCAGTTGTAGGACACTGTACAATAGCCCAGCTTTCTTTTTCTTTTTTTGGACTACAGCTCTCAGTATTCCCAGTCAGTTTGCTGGGGGATTCTTGCTGTTATATTTATTAAAAGAAAGTTGCCTTGCTGGCCTTTCTCTGGCAAGTAAAAACATTTTTATGCAGGCAGGCATTTTGTTAATAATGCATAATAAAATAATAATAATAAATTTTATTTTTAACCCGCCCCTATGCTTAGCAACTGGGGCAGCGTACAGCAAATTAAAACAGACAACAGTTAAAACAATCCTTCAGCCCAATCCCTAACCCTCCCACCCCTTATAATAATAATAATAATAATAATAATAATAATAATAATAACAACAACAACAACAACAACAACAACAACAGGGCAGTTTTTATGGAGCAAGTGGGTTTTTAGTTTGTTCTTAGCTTTTGTATATTTTATGTGATTTTATACTGGATGTAGATGTTTTAATTGTTTTGAATTTTATTGAGATTTTAAATGTTTTATCTGTGAGCTACCTTGGGTCCCTCCAGGGAGAAAGGTGGCATATAAATGAAATAAATAAATAAATAAATAAATAAATATAATACAAATAAAATGTCCAAGCTTTGCTACAATCTTGAGTATCTTGTTTGCTGTAGGAACTCCCAAATAGAAGTGCACCCAATCTCTGTGGACGACATACTTTCTTGGTGCTAGTTGATCATGTAAAAATACATATTTAGTTACCTTTGCACAGCTGAACATTAATTCCAAGCATCAGCAGGCAAGAATTGATATGAACAGTGCAACCCAAGCATGTCTGGAGTCATTTGAAGAAAACTGCTTACTTTGCTCCAGAAAAAGTGAATACTATCCTAATCGTGTTAGGAACACTCTGTTACTTAAGATAGCTATTTCTAGCATAAAGTGTGGGAAGGGAGAAACTGCTGCAAAATAGGAATAATGACGTCAGAATAATCAAATTAAGGGTGTGCAGCTGGAATGGAAGGCAAGCTTTGGAGGCAGAGAAGAGTAATAAGTCAACCCATGGATGGCTCAGGGTTGTGACAAGAAGGGGATGGGGTGTTGTGCAGAGATTTCTCAGCTTTCCTGTGTCTATGCTGTGCTTCCTAATATATCTGTATGGAAATTTTAATGTTGTAAGCCGCCCCAATTGCTCTGCAGAGGGGCGGGATATACATTATTATTATTATTATTATTATTATTATTATTATTATTATTATTATTATTCCTGCTCTTCATGTTGTGCTTTGGGAAGCCGAACAGATTGCAGTGAACCTGAAAGCATGATACATGATTTCATTGAAATGAACTACTGTATATATTCATGTATAAGTCATGTACAGTTGGCCCTCCACATTTACGGCTTTTACTTTTGCGGATTTGTTTATTTGCTGTTTTGATTAATATGTTCTCTCTAGGAATCTCTAGGTCCTCCAGCGCAACTCTGTCAGAAGTTGACCATAGAGTTGTGCTGGAGAACCTGGATATTCTTAGAGAAAACACTTCTCTAGGCATTTGTAGGTCTTCCAGCTTGATTCTGTGATCAACTTCTGGCAGATGTTGACCATAGAGTTGCACTGGAGGACTTGGAGATTCCTAGAGAGGTGTTCTCTCAGGTAAAAAGAACAGAATTTTTTTTATTTGTAGTTTGACCACATTCACAGGGGTCCTTCACCCCAACCTCAATGAATGTGGAGGGACCACTGGATTTTATTAAAATAATTGACCCAAAAAATTGGGTCGATTTATCCACAGGTCAGTGTAAGGACTATACTATACTATACTTTAACTCTTGTTTTAAAAGCAACCATCCCCTTCTCTGAGTAGAGTGGTGAAAGGCAGGAGCTTAGATTGTCCTGGAAGCACCTGAACGAAGCATTGACCACCTCTACACTTTCCACTGCGGCACCTTTTCTGACTTTTTTGAATGCCTGGATGAGAAAATGGTAGTGGCAGAAGCTCTTTGGCACTTCAAAGGAGCTCTAAGAGGAATTGGGCTCTGAAGGATTTAAATGAGACATTTGTGTATGTTTGTCAGCTTTTCTGGGTTAAAATCAGGCAAAGTTTTTATCTTAACGTTAAAGACTATAGTCACTGCTATTGCTGTTACCATTTTCTATGTTGTGCCTTTTCATCCTTTTTGACATGTGCCCGTTTCTTAGCCCCTTCTGTACCTGATCACCTCACCCACACATCATACAGACATGATTTAATGTAGTTCCTTCCTCACCTATCCATTTTTTTAGAGTGAGCACAAACAGTTATGTGAGCTGGAGTTTTGCACACTCTTTGGTATCATTTTCCTTTGCTTCGTCCTTTACATCCTTTGTTATATGCCCTCAAGTTTCACCCACGACTTATCAAAGTCCATAATTGTGGCCCCAAAACCTGCCCTCGATTTATACATGATGTTGACTTACAGTCAAGTATATATGGTAATTGTTCACCGTTCAAATAACGGGTTGATTCCCCCCTTCTTCCTTGCCTGTTTGCATTAGTCTGATCTCTGAAAGTCAGCCTTCTCCTGCTGTCTGGAGGCACCAGTAAGCCCATATGCCACAACTATGGGGTGTGTGTTAAAACAGCATCCTTCTATGCACCCTATATACCTGTTTGTACATATGTATGAATGTACATGGTGGTCCAGCAGCACAGGCATGCTGAAACATTCATACAGTGTGGGAGATGTTTTTAAGCCCTGACTATGCTTTACTTGAGGAGCTGAATTCTGGAATCTCTATAGATTTTGTAAGGACAGATTTTTTTTAAAAAAATATATATTTTACTCTGGTTTTCCTGAGCACTGGGAATCTTAATTACCTGTTGCCCTAGAACTTAGAAGACTCTTTCTTTTTCTTTTTCCTTTTCATTGAGACTCGCTAGAAACTCCATGTTTTATGCTTTCCCTTCCTCCATCTCTCTTTCTCTACAGGGAATTGCTCAACACGCAGCCCCACACTGCCTTTAATGGTTTATTGCCCTGACCATTCAGGAGTCTGGGTTTTATAGACATAATTTGATTTAAAAGGCAGGCAGTTCAATCCAGAAAATATTTACCTAGACGTAAGCACATTTACTAGGAAATAAGCATAAGCAAACTAGGCAAAATTACTTTTTTTGGGGGGCTGTGACTTGTGGAAATCCTTAGCTAGCATGGCAATTGATGATGTTGGCTGAGGGATTGTGGATGCTGAAGTCCAAAAAAAAGTAACTCTGGAAATAAGTCTGTGGCACTGACTTCTGATTGATTGAAGATGTGTAGGACTGTATGTATTATATGATCTCATTCATTAAATGAACATGGTTTCTTCTCTGTTCCCCCACCCTACCCCTTCTGCTGTTTTGGATGCTGCCCTTTTGTCATCCTCTGGGTTTCCTTGTTCTTTTCTACAGGAGCTTTTCAGGTAGTGAAAACAAGTGCCAAAAAGGTGCAAGCATCCTGGAATGTAAGTGAATGCTTTTGACTGGTTGAAGCAAGCGTTTTGGCTGTTCCTTCTTGTCTTCATTGAAGGCTCCTACATCATGGACCTATAATAACCTGCAGGTCTAAACTTAGCAAACAGACTGTGGGGAGGAGAAGAGGTGGGACCCTTCTTGGCACTCCTGGCCTACCTTTGTTCAGCAGGCTCTAGAGTGTCTAAGCACAATCAAGTATACAATTTCACAGCTTTTCTGTTGGGAGTGAAGGAAAGTATGTGTTCTGTATTGTGCAATGTCCAGGACATTTGAGATGCAACACTACATAAAATCATTTTATTCATTGCTGCCCTGAGGATCATTCTGTTGAGATCTTGTATAGTTAATAATTCAGCTATCTGGAGAAGTTCAGGATTCTACTCATACTTCAGGTTATAGCCTTAAGCGCAAAATCTGTATCCATAACAGAGTTCATGGGCTAGATAGGATCTTAGTGAAGCATGTGGGTGTAGTTGCTCATTACATCTGCATGTGTGCTTTTCAGATTGTTGCACAAGAAGGTTTTCCATATCTCCTTGCACAACAACCCCCCCTTCTTTGTGCAGGTGACTTTTTTTCATGCCAGTTAATGGCCAAAGGAGAGGGATGCCTGGGCCATGTTCAGCTACAGGTGTACAACCAGGAGATGTCCTTCTTCCAGATCTCTATGTAGAGAGATCTTGTAGCACCTTGAGACTTACTGAAAGAAAGGTTGGTAGCATGAGCTTTTTGTAGACTTAAACCTACTTCCTCATATGCATTTGGTGGAGTGGAAAGCCAGGGACAGACATATATGCCATTGGTGTGTAAGAATGTCAATTCAAATTCAAAATCCTTTGTGTATGGTAATGAAGTGGCAAGTCCAGTTTTAACAATGTGTGTGAACAAAGGCACTGGAAACTAGATCTCCAGTAAGTATTCCAGATTTCCTTTAAGTATGCAGGAGTAAAGTGGACATCTGGGTGGATGACACTTTTTCTCTCAGCTGTGAACCCAGATGTTGCCCAGACACATCCCTGCCTTCTCCATTCACTAATTGACCATGGAAGAGGTTAGTTGCACTGGGGCAAAAGGGAAAGGGGAGATGGAAGTACAGTGGCAGAGTGCTACACTCCAAAAGGCTGATGCAGGATCTCAGTGCACTCCTTTTTAAAAGTAGTTTTCTGAACCTTCGTGTTGCAGAAAGCTTGTCTCCCTTTATTAACGCTTTTTACCTGTGCTTGCATAGTGAAGTAAAAAAATAGCTTTCTGTCATCAGGACTTGCCCAAGGTTATCCAAAGTTTTGTACAGCTAAAGAATGAGGTATGGGTGCATAAGAAGACTGTGTATTGCTGAGTTATTTTCCCCAGTAGTTTGTGAGTTACTTTTTTTTTTTTTTTTTTGCAGAAGTCTTCATTGGGTTAAATTTAGAGCTTTTACT
Source organism: Phrynosoma blainvillii (assembly GCA_026167975.1). Taxonomy (NCBI): domain Eukaryota; kingdom Metazoa; phylum Chordata; class Lepidosauria; order Squamata; family Phrynosomatidae; genus Phrynosoma; species Phrynosoma blainvillii. The sequence goes on along the minus strand of JANUYF010000001.1, from coordinate 450,871,238 downwards.
ATCTTTCTGTCTGTTTTAATATTTTATGCCACTTCATTTATTTATTGAAAATAAAGAGGCAGTTTTCTCTTGTTAACTGCTAGACAAAAAATTAACTAAGAACATACATAACATGGAATGTGTTTAAGAGGAATTTCTGAGAGTGTGTTTAGCCCTCGTAGAGACATGGGGCAATAATATCCAAATTTCTGGCTTCCCTCTGTACCAGGGCCCTCCACATGTTTTGGAGTACAGTATCCACAACATTCACCACTGGCCATGCCATCTGGGGTTGACATGAACTGTACTTCGAAAGATCATCTCATTGATTTCTGTGTCAGCCAGTTGCAATTGTCAGACAGTTTATATGGTTGCAATCCAAAATGTTCCAGAAAGGTTCCTTTTTGTTGTTAACTGCCTTTGAGTCGATTTCAACTCATGGTGACCCTATGGATGAGGCATGCCTTCTCATGATGAAATACGACAACCTCAGTTTTGTCATCTTGGCTTCCATGATCTGGCATGATTCCTGGCAGGATCTGCTCTAGGACCCATTTGTTTGTCTTTTTGGCCATCCACGGGATCCTCAGCACTCTTCTCCAGCACCACATCTCAAATAAATTAACTTTCTTCATATCTTCTTTCTTAACTGTCCAGTTCTCACATCCATACATGGTAATAGGGAATACAATGGCTTGTATAATACAAAAAGTACCTACTTTACCATTAACTTTTTGTATGGCATTCTTTCATACATCTTTGCTGTCCAGTGTTATGTTGTAGCCCAGAAAACTAGTAGAGTTCTAGCTGCACCAACAGGAGTATAGTGTCCACATTGAGAGAGGTAGTAGTACCACTCTATTATGTTTTGGTCAGGGACCTCACCTGGAATACTGTGTCCAGTTTCGAGTACCATAATTCAACAAGGATATTGATAAATGAACATGTCTAGAAGAGGGTGACCAGGGTGTTCAAATGTCTGGAAATCAAATCCAGTGAAGAACAGCTTAGGTTGCTGGGTGTGTTTAACTTGGAGAAGAGAAGATTGAAAGGTGACATGAGAGCCATTTTAAAATGTATGAAGGGCTGTAAAACCTCTTCTGAACAAATCTTGCCAAGAAAACCCCATAATAGGGATGCCTTAGGGTTGCCATAAGTCTGAAACAATTTGAAGGCACACAGCATACACACACAAAGTAGATAATGGAGCCAGCTTATTATCTGGGGTTTGAGATACTAGAACATGACTCAATGGATTCAAAATACAAGAAAGAGATTCCACTTAAAAATTAGGAAGAACTTTTTTTTTTAACTGTAGGAACTGCTGGATGATGGAATAGACCGACTTGAAGAGTGCTAGAGTCTCCTCCTTTGGAGGTTTCTAAACAGAGTTTGGATTGCCATATTTTGGGAGTGCTTTAGATGTGTATTCCTGTGCTGGCAGAGAGTTGAACTAGATGGCCTTTGAGGCCCTTTCCATATGATTCCCTAAAGTTGTCTGTTGAAGCAACAAGTGTAGAGGTGGATGTGGAAGTTGCCAAATATCTATGAAACAGACTCTCTGCCCCCTGAAACATGAAGATCCCACTCCAATATCTTTCTGAATCATTGAAAAGATATTTCCTTTGAGCTACCTTTTAATTGCACAGGGTGACAAGAAAGGGGTGGACGTGATGTAGTTCAGTGGTCCAGCATGTGCTTTGCATGCAGAAAGTATTCTATTTTTAGTTAAAACCAGGATAGGCAGTCATGGAGCATCCAGGGAACATATCAACCCAATTTTCTGCCACCTCTTTGGACTCTACCTACCTTCTCCCCCCACAACTGGGTGTGACTGGACTGTTGGTTCTAGTTTTGCAAAAGGCTGTTTCAGGCCCCCAAAAGGTGTCCCCTTAAGAAGAAAGAAAACAGCCTTAAAATGGATGCTTTTAGGGGTGGTAGTTATCCAAAAACGTAATGAAGAGGGATGCTGGGGACCACACTAGAGGCTTTGACAAACTACGTGAATCCTGCAAGCCAGCCAGTTTTCTTCCTTGAGTTAAGAGGATCTTAAAAACAGGTAAAGGGAAAGATCTTCTCTCCCTGAAATCCTGGAGAGGTGTTGCCAATCGAGCTGGGAAAAATCTAGTTCACAGTTGTTACTAGATGGACCAATAGGCTGGCTCAAATTTAGGCACCTTTCTCTATTCATGGAAGTTGGAGTCTGGTTGCTTATCCTATATGTGTCTTCATATGGTTTTGTTCATATACTTGGTGTTTAAATCAGAACTTGGAAATGTTAGTTACCTGTTTGGGCTACAATTTCCAGAATCATGGCTGCAGGATTCTGGGAGTTCTCACCCTCAAAAGTAACTTTTCAAAACTTTTGGTTTTGATGATAGGATTATGCTGTTTTGCTCTTCTTACTGACCAAGATAGATAAAAAAAAAAAGCTCCAGAACTTGTTCTGTGCATATATAGGTTTTTGCTTCTGTTGTTACTTTTGAAAATTCACTGCACACTCTGTCCACTTTGTCATTCCCAACATGCTCTGGAGAGAAGATCCCTAGTGGATTCTGATGTTGCTTTTAAAAATATATATATTTGGTTGATCTTGTCCTCGAGTAATTTTTATAATATGCCTTTGGTTTTTAATAGAAATAAAAAGATAGCTGCCTGCTAATTACCTGCTGTTCGTTAACCTCCTCTTCTCCCCCTCCCTGTATTTGCTTTTCAGAAATGCCCTTCAAAGGACTTTGCAAAACACCAGGGAGGGTGCTGTGATGTCTGAAACTGCGCAGAGGGGCTGCTCTCTGAAGGTAATTCTTAAATCTGCCCCCAACAATGTATCTATGATTTATTTCTTGTAGTGTGCCCGTAGCTTCGGAATAGAGCATGTTTTGAATGCAGAAGGTCCTGGGTTCAGTTCCCACAATCTCTAGATAAATGGACCCTGGATAGAAATATTTAGAAAGACCTTCTTTTCCAGAACGGGTTGTTCTGGCAAAGTAGGAATATAGCCTGCCAGTGTATAAGTTTCATTTGTTGACATGCACATAAACCTAGACAGCAGCTTTGTTTTTGTCTCCTGGTGGACGGGTAATCAGCTGTTAGAGTAGATTTTGTTAAAGTAGTGTTATCTTTTATAATATTATTAGTCAAAGACTGGAAAATTTACTTACAGGGTTACAGTTCCTGGATTCCACAACCATGACAGGCTGATTGGGGAATTCTGGGAGTTATAGTCCAAAAAGTAACTTTTCTAATCTCAGGGAGTAGTAATATGAACCCAAGGTGTTACTGGTGGATGAACAAGCAAATCCTTGCAAATCCATTAATATCCTCCTTGAAAGCATTGATGTATTCTGCCACCCTTACCTTGCATTTTGCATTGTCAACTAAGCCTGGGTTTAGTTTCACAATCCTCACAGTGGGCGGTCTTGTTTGGGGAATTTTTGTAATGACTGAGACCCAGAAGACCAGAGAAGCAAGATGAGATACAGAGCTGGTACTACTCCACTGAAGTTATGCTGCTAGCCAGAGCTGGACAGATACTCTAGGCTGGTGGTTTGTCAGTAAAGTTGGGTAAAAAAGTGAAGAGGGCAAGGAGGTGAGAAATGGAAAATCTTTTGAGTTTTTGCTTCCAGCTTGCGGACATGACCAAGTGACCTTGGGCAGAAAATACCAAGCCCAGCAGCAAAGCACAAGTGGTTGAGACAAGACACCAAAGTTCTAGCTGTATCTCTAAGAATCCTTCAAGGAGGCATCCTCTTTGTTCAAGAGAGGAACTAAAATTATGTTGTGTTTTAATTGGGATTGACTCAGGGGGACGGTAACCACCAAAAGCCCATGCTTCCTATAGCTTCTTTGGGTGCTTCTTCTCTTTGATGCAACCTTAGTTAAGTTTTTCTGATCTTTCTTCCCTCCAAGGGAGTACTTAAGGCATCAGGAAATGGCATTTTGTCTTTTGTTGAAGGCAGTGAACCGTGCAGCTTGATTTGAATGCACTTAAAACATTCTGTTTTGCCAACTTCCTTTTCAGAGATCTGGGTGTCTCAGGCCACACTGGTCTGGTCCTGACTTTGGAATTCAGTGGTATATCTTTATACTTGAGGATCTTGCCTTCCTTTATCTGTCCTTTGAAATATTACTTTTGACTATAGTTTCCATTTGATTAATGACTGAGTCAGGAGACCAAACATCTTTAACTATTTCTGTGTCTTCATCACAAACATGGCTATATACTGTCTCCAATATTAGAGTCAGTACACTAGTATAAATTGTTGGGGAGCTCAAGTAAGAGTATAGTAAGAATCTATATCCTTCTTATTAGCTTGCTGTAGGCAACCAGTTGGCATCTGTGGAAACAAAATGTAGTCCATTTTTTATATTGGCTTACATAGGCCTTTGGTCTGATTCTGCAGGGCTCTTTCTTGTGTTAGGTTTATGGCTGGGAGTGATTTGTGCAGAGCAGGATTTCTCAGCCAGAGTTCCCTAGAACCCGAGGGTTCTTTGAGAGGTTGCTAAGGGTTCTGTGAGAGATCATGATTTAAAAAAAATATATTTTTGAGCTATAGATATATTAATTTTTATGCAGGGGTTCTCTTAGACTTAGACCAATTTTCCCCCCAAAGGTTCCTCCAGAGTGAAAAGATTAATAAAGGCTGCCCTAGAGGCTTTAAGGGCCGAGGGACTTCAGCTCCCAGAATCCTAGGAGCTATTGGCCAACATGGGACTATTGGCCAACATGGCTGAGGCTTCTGGGAGCTGAAGTCCCTCGGCCCTTAAAGGGGACAGGTTGCCTACCCCTGCTGTAAAGGGCCAATATATTCTCCCCACTCCCAACACATCCTCTGAACATTTGTCCTTCTGGCACAGAAATAGGGAGGTGCTTGTCTGACTCTTGGGGCTCCTAGTTCAAATACTCCCTAACAACAACAACAACAACAACAACAACAACAACAACAGATTGGCACCCTCCCTACTTTTGTTTTTGTTTCACAGACAAGTAAAGATTTCTCTATTTTGAGAGGCATTTGGTAAGTGATGATATAATTTAATTGTTTAATTGGTTGAATAATAATAATAATAATAATAATAATCATCTATCCTGCCCTTTTCCCAGATTGGGACTCAAAGCAGCTTACAATGATTAAAAAATATCGTTAAAAATCCACAAAATGCAAAAGCTAAAACATAACTGAACAACCAGAAAAAAATCAAAACCAGGCTAAAACATAAATTAAAATACACTCCTTTCCTGCACAGCAATTAGGAATATCCAGCACATTGTGTGAGATGATCCTTATATTATCACTCACCAGATGCCTCTCGGAATAGAAAAGTCTTTACTTGTCTGCGAAACAAAAGTCGGGAGGGTGCCAGTCTAACGTCTCCGGGAAAGGAGTTCCAGAGCTTGGGGGCAGCCACTGAAAAGGCCCTCTCTTGTGTTCCCACCAGGTGGGAACACTTAAAACTTCTAAAATCAGTGTAAATCCCCAGTGTCTTTTCAGGTTGGATCTAAAGGCTAGAAGAATTGGGGCAGGAGCTGCGAGGAGAGCTGGAATTAAAGGAGGAGTAATGTAAATCCAGCAAATTGATTCAACCCTCTGGTCAGAATACACTCTGCTATGGACTTCAGTTGCAGCTGCTGTTTTGGTAGTGGTGGGCTGTGAAATAGTGTGAGTTATGCACAGAATAGTGAAGCTTCCCTCCTGTGCCATGGCTGTCTGTTCACTGGGGAATGGGGGAGTGTACATAGAGAAGCACCTCTTTTGGCTGGGTTTGTCATTTGGCTAGAAGTGAATGGCTGGCCTGTTTGCTCAGGGCGAAGCTGCAGGATGTGAATGAGTTCTCTGTAGATTGGGTACAGCCCACCTGGTTTCTTGACAAGGAAGGACTGTCAGTGCACCTGAGGAGCTTCAGGAGTCCACAAATCTAAAACAAGAGCCCTAATATAGAGTGCATCGTACCAAGTAACTGCACCAGGGGTGGGGCAGAGGCTTTGGCCAGGAAAATAAAATAAAATAAAATAAAGCCAGGTCAAGTTAAACCAACATGGCTACTTCTGTGGTCTAGACTCTTGGAACACTTTGCTCTCACAAGTGTCAGCTGCCTGGCTTCAGGAATAGTGCTGCTTCACATGTATTGGCCTCACGGCATGTTTGAAAGCAATCTTGTGAGCAAGTCATAGATGCCCAGGAAAAATGGTCATGTAGATGCTGATTTTCATACTGGAGTGTGTGTGAGCCCAGGGGTTGTTCTGTAGATCACAGGAGGAAAACCTCAGGCTGTGGGGTACATCGGAGCCTTGTGGGGTTCTCAGGCTGTGGGTTTGTTTATATATTTATTTAATTTTCTCACATATGGGACCCCGAGGGCCATACTCCAATGCTCATTATGCTGGATTTTGATTCGGAGTTCTCATTTTGCAAGGTTGAAATGCCTGTCCTAAGGCAGTAAATTCTTTACGTTAAAATATGCTGGCATTTTTTTTACTGCAGGCTTTTGGGCTTTGCCTACCACTGGGGTCTGTGCAGTGCATTTTGAATTTCTGCACTGCATCTACTCTTTGTTATGGTACAATGTGCCTGGGTAGTATGTGTACAGGGGGATCAGGGCAAAGAAGGGGATTTGTGGATGGGAAGGCCTTCGCAGTCATCAGTGACTAGATTGGCCCTCTTCAGTCTTCGGGATTGTCTAATAATGATGGTGGGACTTGTAGTCCTGAACATCTGGAGGACACCAAGCTGGGGATGGCAAATCTGTACTTTCAGGCTTACGATTCTTTGATTATGTGAGCTTTCCACAAAACAGTTGGGAACACATTTCTGTGAAATGGATTCAAGGATGTGTAATGCTCTGTGTTTACATGTATTGAAGGACCTACTTGCCTCCATCTTGAGTAGTGGAAATGCCATGTGTTCTCATTGCAGCTAAGCAATGATTATGTGACTGTGCCAGACCTTGGAGTCAATGTTGTGTAATAATTTGAGTGTTGAACTAGAACTCCAGCTGGGAAGCACAGGAGCAAAGAAAAGCATTTGCTCTTTTAAGTAGACAGGCAGGCAGGCAGATAAAACAAGATAGGTATCCTACGAGAGTACTGCTTTGAATATAGGACTAGGGCTCCAGAAGTCTAGGATTCAAATCCCTGCTCAGCCATATAAACTTCACTGGATGACTTTGTGCAAGTCACATTCTCTCAGCCTATAATAAACCTATGAAGAAGTCTCACCAAGAAAACTCTATGACAGGATTGCTATACAGTGGTCCCTCTGTGAATGTGGAAAACCCACAAATAAAAAACACTATTCTTTTTACCTAAGAGAAGCAAAGCAGCTAAAGCAGCTTCATTTATATACCGCTTCATACTGTGCTATGCAGTGTCTAAGCGGTTTACAACTGTAAGCTCATTGCCCCTCAACAGCTGGATACTCATTTTAGCGACCTCAGAAGGATGCAGGCCTGAGTCAAGCCTGGCTAGTATTGAACTCGCAACTTTGTGGTTTATGAGTGAGTGGCTGAAGTACAGGCATTTAACCACTGCGCCACCAGGGCACCTTTCTAGGAACCTTCAGCTCTTTCAGTGCAACTCTGTGGTCAACATCTGTCAGAGGTGGATCATACTGAAGTGTTTTCTCTAGGAAGTTCTAGGTTCTCCTGCACAACTCTATGATTGAGTTCCAGCAGAATTTCGCTGGGGCACTTAGAGATTCCTAGAGAGAACACATTAATCAAAATCACAAATAATCAAATCCTCAAAAGTCAAAACCTCAAATGTGGAGGGCCAACTCTAAATCAGAGTTGACTTGAAGATATGTAACAGCAGCCAGAATTCAAAGACATTGTCATGTTAGTGTGGAGCACGTTTGAGACTAACTAAAAGAAAGAGGCTGGTAGCATGAGCTTTCTTAGACTTCAGTCTACTTCCTCATGCATCTTAGGAAGTAGACTGAAATGTACAAAAGCTCATGCAACCAGGGGGTTGGACTGCATGGCCCTTGAAAAGCACAGATATATGATGGGGGACACCTGGCTGAATGAGACTACATGTGAAAGGGATCTAGGAGTCCAGGTAGACCACAAGTTGAACATGAGTCAACAATGCAGTGCAGCAGCTAAAAAGGCCAATGCAATTTTAGGCTGCATCAATAGAAGTATAGTGTCTAGATCAGGGGTAGGCAACCTAAGGCCTCGGGGAGCCGGATGCGGCCCCCCGAGGCCTGCCCCCCCCGCTGTCCCCCCCCCGCCATGATGATATTGATTATTGTTGTTATTACTTGTTCTTGGGGTTTTCTTGGCAAAATCTCCACAGGGGGTTTGCCATGGCTTTTCTGGGGCTGAGAGAGAGTGCATGCATTTTTTAAATTTTTTTAAAAAAATATTTATTTATTTATTTATTTATTTATTTATTTATTTATGGTGCTTTGGCCCCCCAATTGTCTGAGGGACAGCAACCCGGCCCCTGGCTCCAAAAGGTTGCCTACCCCTGGTCTAAATCAAGAGAAGTAATAGTGCCACTCTATTCTGCTTTGGTCAGGCCTCACCTGGAATCCTGTGTTCTGGGCACCACAATACAAAAAGGATGTTGAGAAAGTGGAGCGTGTTCAGAGGAGGGCGAATAAAATGGTGAAGGGTCTGGAAACCAAGCCCTATGAGGAACGACTTAGGGAGCTGGGGATGTTTAGCCTGGAGAAGAGAAGGTTAAGAGGTGATATGATAGCCGTGTTTAAATATTTGAAGGGATGTCATATCGAGGAGGGAACAAGCTTGTTTTCTGCTGCTCCAGAAACTAGGACCCGGAACAATGGGTGCAAGCTCCAGGAAAAAAGATTCCACCTCAACATTAGGATGAACTTCCTGACAGTAAGGGCTGTTCGACAGTGGAACACACTCCCTCGGAGATTTTGGTGGAGTCTCCTTCCTTGGAGGTCTTTAAGCAGAGGCTGGATGGCCATGTGTCGGGTATGCTTTGATTGGGAGTTCCTGCAGGGCAGGGGGTTGGACTGGATGGCCCTTGTGGTCTCTTCCAACTCTGATTCTATGATTCTATGAACCAGCCTTCTTTCTTTCAGTTAGCCTCAAAGGTGCTACAAGATCGCTTTGCACAACAGCCAGATTTTGAAAAAACAATACTTTTTCAGACTATAACTTCCAGTATCCATCAGTCAGCCAATGACCATCCTGGTAGATAAATTCTGGGAGTTATAATCTAAAAGGGGAACTATTTTAAAGATCTGAGCTAGATTAATTATGGTGTCAGATTCTGAAGTGTGTGTGATTTGCCTATAGAATGTTGGTTGGTGGTTGATTCCAAAAATTTATACTCTGTCCCCTGGAATCATGGAGAATCAGACTCTACAAAATCAAAAGTCTGGTACAAAACTATTCTAGATCTTCAGGTTTCTTCCTGAAATCTCCATAAAGACAACATGAGCTTTCAAAAGAGCTTGTGTAATACATGTATGTATCTTTGCCTTCAGGCCCAGGGCAGTGGTTCCCAAACTTTTGTCCTGCAGGTGTTTTGTACTTCAGCTGACTGTCGGCAAAGCTGGCTGGGTCTTCTGGGAGTTGAAGTCCCAAACACCTGGAGGACAAAAGTATGGGGACCACTGCCCTAGTGCCTGTTGATGATGTCATCAATGTTTGCTAGAGTTAAAGATTCAACCCAGAATTGGGATTTATTCAGGAGTGGACTGCCAAAGGATAATGCCCTCATCAGGTTGCCCTTTTCCCAACTTCTCCCACACCAGAAAATCTTATTTAATGAACAAACCAATTGGACATAAATGGAAACTAGCTTGTTGCAAGTACCATAGTGTTTCCTAAATCCTCTTGCCATACTTTTGTGTCATCAGCAACACAAGATGAAGTCTGAGAATCAGCTCTCTACTAAACACCAGAAGAGGAAGCTTAACCGTTGTTGTTGTTGTGTGTCGTCAAGTCATTTCCGACTTATGGCAACCCAAAGGCAAAACTATCATGGAGCTTTCTTGGTAAGATTTGTTCAGAGGAGGTTTGCCATTGCCTTCCCTTAAGGCTGAGAGCATGTGGCTTGCTCAAGATCACCCAGTGGGTTTCATGGCCGAGCAGGGCATCGAACCCAGGTCTTCAGAGTCGTAGTCCAACACTCAAACCACTAAACCCCAAAGGCTCTATACCATTTCCTACATTGCAGTACTCGGTTTCTTACCTTTTTTTCACCCCAAAGTGAAGCGTAGAGGTGGACAGCTTGGAGGTGGACAAGCAGCTCTTGTATTTTTATCCACAAGCAAATAAAGCCCTTACTGAAGCAAAAAAAAATGAGCTTAGGTGTCCATTGCCAAATTTAGCCCCTGGAAATTTTGAGTGCTGAAGATTATATTTCTGTTAGGGTTGCCAAATTGAATATGGGGCCGGGCTCAACTCCTATGTGGAGGAATGCCCATCTCTGTTCTTATTGCTGGCATTCTCTGTTCTCCATTGGTGGGATGTCCCATGGATGAGGAACAGTTGAGGCTGGAAGTGGGGTCTCGAGAGTAAGGGAGGACAGGAACTTTCATCCTGCTTGATAGAGTTTCACAGTACCGTATCCTTCTCCGTGACTTCTTAAGGAATAAAGTTATAGGAGTCCCGTCCTGTATCTAACCTGGAAGCCCTAGGTCCAGAACACGCTGAAGAAATAATCCAGTTGAAGACCGCTTTAGCTGCCCTGAATTAGTGCCAGGGAATCCTGGGAATTGTAGTTTGTTGTGGCACCAGAGCTCTCTGACAGAGAAGGCTAAATGTCTCACAAAACTACAGTTCCCAGAATTCCCTAGCATTGAGCCAGAGCAGTTAAAGTGGTCTCAGACTGGATTATTTCTGCAGTGTGTTTTGGACCCTAGCTTCCATATTGTGGAGGAACCAAGTAGGACTTCACAGGTCAGAGGATGGGTCACACTGCCTATGTTACTTGTCGTCGTGCCCCCCCCCCCCCCCCCATCGCTCACAACTTCAAGCTTTGATTCAAGGCTCTACTTTTGGGGCTGGGACCTCTCATAGAGTCATAGAATCGTAGAATTATAGAGTTGGAAGAGACCACAAGGGCCATCCAGTTCAAACCCCTGCTATGCAGGAACTCCCAATTAAAGCATCCCAGAGAGATGGCCATCCAGCCTCTGCTTAAAGACCTCCAAGGAAGGAGACTCCACCAAAATCTCCAAGGGAGTGTGTCCCACTTTTTCACCTGGACTCTCATCAGTCCAGGTGAAAAAAAACACAGAATCATCTCCTGTGAACATAGGAATCCCTCTTATCCCGAGTCAGACATCCACCTTGCTCTGCTCTGTCTGTAGTTTTTACAGACAGGAGCTTTGAGTCGGAAGTGCTCATGGTTGAACCCATGACGTATGTGCAATGTATACACTGAGCCTTCCACATTTGCTGGGGCTAGAGGCACAGGACTCCCACAAAAGTGGGAAAAAAACAACTGCAAGTAAATTGCCCCTATTTTTTTTTAACCTCTTTTAGGAATCTCAAGGTCCTCCAGTGCAATTCTATAGTCAACATCTGCCAGAAGTTGACCATAGAATCATGGACCTACAAATCCCTGGAGAAGCGTTTTCTGTAGGAATCTCTAGGTCCTCCAGTGTGACTCTATGGTCAACATATGGCAGAGTCGAGCTGGAGGACCTAGAGATTCCAAGAAAGAACACATTAATCAGATCTGCAAAAGTCAGAGACACAAATATGGAGGGATGACTGTACACTTTCCCAGTCAGCAAAAGCAGAGGCATTTTAATTTACCCCTGCCTCTGCCACCACCACCCCTCTTGCAAAAGGCGGCTTCTTGGTTTTGCCTATGCATGGGTGTGAGGAATAGACTCTATATCCCAGTTTGTGTGTTGGGCTCATGTAGAAGCCGACTCTGCTGCCTGATCCTGCAGCAGTTCCATAACACTGGCTTCTGAACAGCCCCCATCATTCCCATGGTAACAGACTGATGTCACAGCCTCAAGGACGTGCTTTGAGTGCCTCGATGATGCAGGGGCCTTATGTCTCAGGTGGAGGAGCAGGTGGGATTATTTTCTGGGCTGCAACTCTGGAGGAAGAGAACATGTGCCAAGGGGGAGGAAGAAGGTTTCCTGCTCAGAATGAGAGAATGACATGCCAGTTGACCTCGGAAAGTGGATGAGGCGTTGCAGGTACCTTTCTTGCTCAGTCAGTCTCTCAAATGGACTTTGTTTTAGGGCATGGGCGGAAGGGCGGACTTCTTCTTTGTGTGTATGTATGTGCCTTTAAGTTGCCTGTTGACATGGTGATCCCATGAATTAGGCAAGTAATATTCAGAGGTGGTTTGGCCACTTCCTTCCTCTGAAATCTAGCCTACAGCAACTGGTATTCGTTTGCAGTCTCCCATCCAGGTACTAACTAAGACTGACCCTGCTTAGCTTCCAAGATTAGGTGAGATAACTCTCTAGTATGAGTTGGAGTGCCACTTCCATCATCCCCAGATAACAAGGGTGACTGCTGAGGCCCTAGGAATTGTGATGCATTCTGAGGGTGCCCGATTAGGGGGAGGCAGCCGTAGCGTGTTGCTTCCTTCGGTAGAAGTTTCCTATGTTGTCATCTCTTATTAATTCTGTTCCAATTGCCTCATTTCTTCTCTGAACAACACTCTTCTCTCCCCACCCTTTCTCTCTCTCTTTTTTTTCCCTTTTCATTTGTTAGGAAAGAGAGCTCTCTCTCTCTCTTCCTCTCACCCTCTACATTATGGGTCACATTTTCCTATATCCTATGAGCAGATTCCAAGATTGTTGAACAGGGTCCCCACCCTTTTAATTTGGCTGCAACCTTTTGCTCCGATGGAAGCAGGGCTGATTGTTCTGAATCTCTGTGGATATATGTTTTGGCACAGCTTAAAGGAACCAACAATCACACTGCCCTTTTGTCGGCTTGCAGAGGTGGATAAAAATGAAAAGGGTGCAGCCACAGGCCAGTAAAGATAATGGTGTGATACTTCTCTCTCCCCCCCTCTCTTGTCCCTCTTCTTTCCATGACATATGACCTCTCACAAGCTGTCCTTTTCTCTATGTGCATGTTTTCATCTATTACGCTAGCCCTATGGAGGCTTTCCATGTCAATACCATTGGCCTATTGGATTGAAATCCTTGTATATTCCACCTTAGAGAGCCAGCGTGGTGAAGTGGTTTGGGTGTTGGACTGTAACTCTGGAGACCAGGGTTCGATTCCTAGCTCGGTCATGTAAACCCACTGGGCAAGTCACACGCAGCTTCAGGGGAAGGCAAAGGCAAGTCTCCTCTGAACAAACCTTTGCAAGAAAACCCCATGATAGGTTTGCCTTAGGGTCACCATAAATTGGAAATAACTTCATTGGAAGATTAATTATTCCAGGGCAGAGAGAAACATTCGCCTTTTGACGTTTACCCTTGGAAGCTTCACTAACTTTGGTTTGGGAGTGAGAGGACAGACCAACTCTATCTGCTGGAGTTGGTTCCAGGGCCACCATGGATACCAAAATCCATGCATGCTCAAGTCCTGTTATATACAGTGGGTTAGTAAAATGCCATCCCTTATATGAAATGGCAAAATCAAGGTCTGCTTTTTGCAATCATTTTTGCATGTGAATATTTTTGATCCATGGTTGGTTGAATCCCTGGCTGCAGAATCCGTCAATATGGGGAGCCCCTGTAATATAATGCCATGTCAAGCTGCCATTTTGGCTTATTTTCTGCCTTTTTTTCTGCCTTTTTTTTTTTTTTTTTTTTTGGTGGGAGAGGGGGAACATTGAAAGTTGGAGAAAACATATTGCCACATTAGCAGTTGTTCAGGGGATTTTTGGGGAAGTCTTTGGGCAAACAAATCACCTGAAAATTGCCCCCTTTTTTGGGGGGGGGTAGGGGGTCTGAGGGCTTTGGAGTGGCTTCTGAAAGGCATCAGGGGCCACATTTAGGGATGCCAAGGGATGCATGTGGCTCATGGCCACGCTTTACCCACCCCTTTCCACAGTGTGGTGACCCATTCCAAGTCAAGGAGTTAATGTTTGGTCCTTTGCAAGTGCTATGTAGACAGAAGAAAGTTGTTGATTTTCAGACCACCTGGTTATGACACTTGGAACATTCCCCACTGTGTAAGGCAGGGGTCGGCAAACTATGGCCCGCGGGCCGAACCCAGCCCACCGAGGCCTTCCTACCGGCCCTTGGCCGGTCCTGCCACCACCGCCTTTCTCGGGCGCCATTTTGTGTTCCAAAATGGCACCCGGAGTCTTGCGCGACCTTTCCCGTCCTACCCTGCGATGGGAAAGGTCGCATGAGACTCCGGGCGCCATTTTGGAACACAAAATGGTGCCCTGGAGTCGCACGTGCTTGCGCACTGGGGCCCGGTGCGGTCGCCGGAGCCCTCCTGGGGGACCCCTGCGGCTGCACCGGACCTCCTTGGGGCCCAGTGCATTTTTCCCCCCTCCCCTCTGGCCCTCCGATGTTCCGAGGAACCCCAAACCGGCCCCCGGCTCAAAAAGTTTGCCGTCCCCTGGTGTAGGGCTTCATCTGGAAGCCTTTCCACTTTTCACAACACACTCATTACAGGTGACCCACTGGCTTTTCCCTCTAGCAAATGTGCAAACTGTGATTGACCGTCCTAAGGATTGCTTTGCTGGATCAAGCCAAAGGTCTGTCTTGCCCAGCAGTCTGTTTCTAATAGTGGCCAGCCAAAGCCTTGTAGGAAACTCACAAACAGGACACAGAGATAGCCAGCTGTTTGTCCCAGCTATTTGTCCCCATTCCACCTGGCTTTCAGAGGGTAGAGCAGGGGTAGGCAACCTTTTTGAGCCTGGGGCCGGGTTACTGTCCCTCAGACAATGGGGGGGGGGGGGGCGCGCGCGAAGCACCATAAATAAATAAATAAATAAAAAATAAAAATAAAAAAAAAATAAAAAATATATGCATGCCCATTCTCTCAGCCCCAGAAAAGCCATGGCAAAACCCCTGTGGAGATTTTACAAAGAAAACCCCAAGAACAAGTAATAACAACAATAATCAATATCATCATGGCCGGCGGCGGTGGCCGGTGGCGGCAGGACCGACCTGGGGCCAGTCCAAAGGCCTTGGGGGGCCGCATCCGGCCCCCAGGCCCTTAGGTTGCCTACCCCTGGGGTAGAGCTTCTGTTTTATAGAATACTGACTATTATTATGATTTGCTGGATGGTGAAGTTTGCCCTGAACTTCTGATAGTTACTTTTTTGGACTTTACCTCCCAGAATTGTCCAGCTATCTGGCGGGGAGTAACTTTTCTGAGCTCTGATTATGCCCAAGATATCCTCTGTGTGGCCTGTTGTTTGTAATTTTGTAATGTTGTACGCCGCCCCGATTGCTTGGCAGAGGGGCGGGATATAAATAAAAATTATTATTATTATTATTATTATTATTATTATTATTATTATATATTACAAATTACAGATGAAGCAGTGCAAAATAAGAGTAAATTAAGCAGATCTTTTTAATCTGCCTAATTTGCATAACTTTTTTTCCATTTGCACACGTTACAGGGTTTTCAGGATTTCACTTTCAGCAGCACAGAATTTTTATTATGGGGCAAAATAGGAATGACCCTCACTAACTGGACCATATGGTCACATTTGTTTAAATCAAGAATGGGGAAATCTTACTCTGTGGATGAGGCTGAACCGTAGCTTCCATCAGCCCTAGCCCTTATAACTAGTAATTGTGAGGAATGCTGAAATTGCAATTTAACATTGTCTGGAGGACCACATGTTTCACCATCCCTTGTTTAATTGAAAATGTGTTTCTTTTAAATATAATACATGGTTAGATCGTGGCAAAATATGTTAATTTGGCCTGTGTGTCACGTGGCCTTCATGAAATTCTCAACAAAATGACATAATGAGAGAAAAGGACTCTGTATAATCCATGAGATTATGAAGGCTTTTCTGGATTTTAACGCTGAGTATATGTTTTCTTCCTTTCTTCCTTGTTCAAAGAGAGAACTTTCTGAACCGTCACCATCAAGTGGCCTGATTTTTTGCATTTTGGAAGAACGGAGATGGTTTTTCTAAGGAATCTGCACCTAATGTTATCTTAAAATAAAGTGGGCCCTTAGTATCTGCTGGGGTTTGGTTCCAGGGTCCCTCATGGATAACAAAATCCATGGATGTTCAAGTCACATTATATATAGTGGCACAGTAAAATTGTGCCAATTACCGTATTTTCTGGCATATAAGATGACTTTTTAACCCTGGAAAAGGGTCTCAAAAGTCGGGGGTTGTCTTATATGCTAGGTAGAGAAGGAGGAGGATGGGGACGAGGGGAGAAAGAGGAGGAAGCCAGGAGAGAGGAGGAGGAGGATGAGAACAAAGGGAGAAAGAGAAGAGAGACAGGAGAGAGGAGGAGGACGATGAGGACCAGGGGAGAAGGAGAAGGGAGCCAGTTCTACAGTATGGATCCAGCCTGAATCTGCACTGCAGAAATAATGCAGTTTGACACCGCTTTAACTGGCATGGCTCCATCCTATGGACTCCTAGGATCTACAGTTTGCTTTGTGGTACCAGAGCTCTGACAGAAAAGGCTAAGTATCTCACAAAACTGCAAATCCCATAATTCCATAGCCTTGAGCCAGGGCAGTTAAAGCGGTGTCAAACTGCTTTAATAAACTTCTGCAATGCAGACGCAGCCAAAGTTGGTGTGTTGCTTGGGCATGGCTTCTTTAACAAATAATTCTGCACAATGTGTGTGTGTGTGTGTGTGTGAGAGAGAGAGAGAGAGAGAGAGAGAGAGTACCCTTGAAGATTTATCTAAAGGAGAACCAAGTTCCTTAACTTGGAGGTTATATGTGTATGTTGTGTGCCTTCAAATTGTTCCTGACTTATGGTGATCATGGGGTTTTCTTGGCAAGATTCGCTCAGAGGAGGTTTGCCATTGCCTTCCCCTGAGGCTGAGAGTGTGTGTTCACCCAGTGGGTGTCATGGCCAAGTGGGGAATCAAACCCAGGTCTCCAGAGTGGTAGTCCAACACTCAAACCACTACACCATGCTGGCTCCTATTCCCATGTACTACCTATGAAACAATTGCAGACTTTTTTGTTGTTCTTGTGTGTCTTCAAGTCCTTTCCGACTTTTGGCGACCCTAAGGCAACCTTATCATGGGGTTTTCTTGGCATGTTTCTTCAAATGGGGGTTGCCATTACCATCCTCTGAGGCTGAGAGTGTGTGACATGCCCAGGGTCACTTACTTGGCCACAAATTGTACATACCCCAGAATGCATTACCTAGTATATTGGCAGTCCTCCCCCCCCACACACACACTTTCTCATTTCCCCCCAGCCATCTCATAGCTGGGAGATGGAAATAATTTTTAAAGCAGCATTTAAATCTGGACTATTTTTTTAAAAAAAAATAAGGTCCAAAACACACTGCAGAAATAATAAGGTCCAAAACGCACTGCCATTTTTATTTGGTGTGAGTTGGAAGAGGGGTAGTTTTATATGGCAAATATATCCCAAACTATATTTTAACTGGAAAAGTTGGGGGTCATCTTATACACCCAGTTGTCTTATATGCCAGAAAATACGGTATATAAAATGGCAAAATCCAGGTTTGCTTATTGGAATTTATGTATTTTGGTGAATATTTTCAAGCCATGGATGCTTTAATCTGTGGATAAGAAATCCATGGATATGGAGGGCCAACTGTATGTTAGGAAATATTTGGTACCCACCATTTTGTTTTTGTATATATTCATCTTTCAATCTCATATTTCCATTAAGAAAACCTGCAGTCACAACATAATTAAAGCAAGTTTGAAACACACACACAAGTAGTTTATTAAAGCATCAAGAAGCATGAAACATGAATAGATGTAATGTAATGAAGGTAATGGACTCTCCTTCTTCAGAGGTATTTAAACAGAAGTTGGATGGCCACCTGGTAGATGTCATTTAGCTGTGTATTCTTTCGTGGTAGAGAATTAGACTAGATTGCTAGTTTTTAAACTCAGGTCTTCCAGAGATTTTGGACTCCAGCACCCACTTTGGCCAGTGTTCAGGAATTCTAGGAGATGAAGTCTCTAACATCAGGAGGACCAGAGTTTGAGAACCACTGGACTAAGATGGCCCATGGGATCCCTTCCAATTCTATGATCCTATACTTAGCCAAATCTAGACTCATAGAGTTGGAAGAGACCACAAGGGCCATTTGGTCCAACCCAATGCCACGCAGAAACTCACAATCAAAGCACCCCTGTCAGATGGCCATCCAGCCTCTGTTTAAAGACCTTCAAGGAAGGAGACTCCACCACACTCTGAGGTAGTAAATTGTACTTCCCAACAGTTCTTACTATCAGGAAGTTTCTCCTAATGTTGAGGTGGAATCTCTTTTCCTGTAGCTTGCATCCATTGATCAAAGGAACCACCAGTTCCAAAAGCATTGTCTTAGCCAGGTATTAAAAACACAACTAGGAAGAGGTGGAGGAGGAGCTCTGCAGTGCCGGTGTCACTGTTGACAAGGTCCTACTTAATGAAGTCACTATACTTTTAAGTCAGGAGGGCATTTGCTGGCTTTCATGCCATGCTTTCCTTCTCTTGTTTACCCTGTTGTTAATTTAAGGCTGTAAGCTCCTAGGGAACCAAGACCTGTTTCTCTTTAGATAAAGGTGTAAAATTTTCACCTCCCTAACCTCTGTTGGTGGTGAGACATACAGAAGATCCTCCAAAGATTATAAGCATCATTTTGTGACAGCTGGAGCATTGTCTTTGTGTTTCTGTGTTTGAGAAGCAGCCCTTCTCATTGCACTGGAATTGTTGGTGGCCCAATGCATTGTTTCATCCCTCTGTGGACTTTTCCAAGATTTGCAGGGTGTGATGTGCTTCCAGTGACTTTCCAGATTCCTGTCAGTGTGAGGTGGCTGGGAGGGTCTGTTTGGAGCAGCAACAGGGTGATAAAAATGGCAATGCTCCCCTCCTCCTTGCTGGAAAATAATCAACTCTCCAGTATCAGTGGAGCAAAGCATTGCCGGATGGAAAAAAGAAAGTGCCTTGGAAAGGCATGGAACTGTTTGTCTTAAGTTTTGCAGCACATTAGTAACAAGGGAAGGAAAACATTTGGAGGCTTAGTATTGTACAGGTTGGTAGTAGCAAAAAAGAAGCTGGATGGAGATGCTGGTGGGCTGGAAAACAGGCCAACTGCTGCATTATGTATTAGTTGCATACAACTGGAACCATTGTGTGGGGGTGATCAGGTTGTATTGGGTCTGTGGCAGTGGAGTAGGAGGGTTTAACCCTTCTCCTTAGATAATTTCATCATTTGAAACTAACTGCAGTGGGAGAGGTGGGAAGACATGCACCTATGTCTCATGCCTGTCTTTCTCTTTCCTTGATGATTAATAGTGACATTATGAGGGAGAGATAAACCATCACCAGTTCCGCTGGTGAGGATGCAGGAGACAGAGCCTTCTCAGTGGCTGCTCCCAAGTTAGGGAGCTCTTTTCCTCAGGAGATCCAGTTGGTCCCCTCCCTGCTGCCTTTTAGCCAGCAGGTAAAGAACTTTTTATTTAAGGAAGCATTTGGGTTTTACTGTATGTGGCAGATAAAGCTTTTAATTATGTGTGTGTGTAGTGTTTTTATTTCACTCTGTTTTCAGGCATCTTTTAATGCTGTTTTTAACTGTTTTTGTGCTTTTTAAGTACAGTAAGGCTTTTGACAAGGTTCCCAACGATATTCTTGCAAACAAGATAGTAAAATGTGGGCTAGACAATACAACTGTTAGGTGGATTAGTAACTGGTTGATTGACTGAACCCAAAGGATGTTCAGCAATGGCTCCTCTTCATCCTGGAGAGAAGTGACCAGTGGGGTGTCCAGTGGGGTTCTGTCCTGGGCCCAGTACTCTTCAACATCTTTATCAACGATTTGGATTAAGGAATAGGGGGCATGCTTCTCAAATTTGGAGATGACACCAAATTAAGAGGAATAGCTAATACCCCAGAGGACAGGAGGAAAATTCAAAATGACCTTAATAGATTAGAACTCTGGGCCAAAGCTAACAATATAAATTTCAACACAGAGAAATGTAAGGTACTGCATTTAGCGCAAAAAACCGAAATGGATACATGGGGGACACCTGGCTTAATGAGACTACATGTGAGAGGGATCTAGGAATCCTAGTAGACCGCAAGTTGAACATGAGTCAACAATATGATGTGGCAGCTAAAAAGGCCAGTGTGATTTTAGGCTGCATCAATAGAAGTATAGTATCTAGATCAAGGGAAGTAATAGTGCCACTGTATTCTGCTTTAGTCAGACCCCACCTGGAATAATACTGTGTCCAGTTCTGGGCACCACAGTTCAAAAAGGATGTGG
The DNA here is from genome assembly GCA_026167975.1 of Phrynosoma blainvillii. Classification (NCBI taxonomy): domain Eukaryota; kingdom Metazoa; phylum Chordata; class Lepidosauria; order Squamata; family Phrynosomatidae; genus Phrynosoma; species Phrynosoma blainvillii. The sequence continues at coordinate 450,850,933 of JANUYF010000001.1, read as the reverse complement.
AGAAACTGGAGCGTGTCCAGAGGAGGGCGAATAAAATGGTGAAAGGTCTGAAAACCATGCCCTATGAGGAATGACTTAGGGAACTTGGTATGTTTAGCCTGGAGAAGAGACGATTAAGAGGGGATATGATAGCCCTTTTTAAATATTTGAAGGGATGTCATATTGAGGAGGGAACAAGCTTGTTTTCTGCTGCTCAAGATAATAGGACCCGGAACACTGGATGCAAGCTACAGGAAAAGAGATTCCACCTCAACATTAGGAAGAACTTTTTGATAGTAAGAGCCATTTGACAGTGGAACACACTCCCTTGGAGATTTTGGTGGAGTCTCCTTCTTTGGAGGTCTTTAAACAGAGGCTGGATGGCCATCTGTCAGGGGTGTTTTGATTGTGAGTTCCTGCATGGCAAAATGGGGTTGGACTGGGTGGCCTTTGTGGTCTCTTCCAACTCTAGGATTCTATTATTCTGTGATTCTATGATTAACTGACCAGCTCTCACATCTGTACATGGTGATGGGGAATACAATGGATTGGACAATTGGTGGAATATAAATTAATTACTTAAAGAGCCAACTTCTGACCTCTCACATTTGACTTCCTTGTGCCAAGCTGGGTCTTCTTTGCCCCTAGCTGTGTCCCTGGGCTTGAGTGCCAGTCTCTCCTTGCCACTGCCACCCTCCCCGCAGTCTGATTGCTGTCTATGGAAAGTGTCCTGTCTTACCTATTGGCACATCTGTCAATAGTGAGCGAGGGTTGTCTCTTTTTTAAAAAATGACATCTTTCCTTCCTTCTGGCAGGGCACACAAGTTGGCTCACATCAAGTTAAAAACAAAACAACATCCAAGCCTATTTGTTAAAACAAGTTTTACAAAATTAAAAATGGGTTTCCTGTCCCAAAATATCAAGAAGCGCCAAAGGTGATCAGAAGCGATGTAGTGTCACTTTCATTCACTAAAATGGCAGCCACATCCCTCTGGAGATGTAGAGGAGCCAAAAACCAGCCAGTGTGGTTCTCTGGGCTTTGGCACATGCCCAAAGGACAGTAAGAAGGCATGGCCCAAATCTCGATTTGCTTTTAACCCTTTTTGAAAAATATAAGGTTCCAATTTATAAGTTGAGGAGAGCCAACATGGCGTAATGGTTTGAGTGTTGGACTATGTGACTCTGGAGATCAGGGTTAAATTCCCAGCTCAGCCATAAAACCACTAGGTGACCTTGGGCAAATCACACTCTCTCGACCTCAGGGGAAGCTGTTGGCAAACCTCCTCTGAACAAACCTTGCCAAGAAAACTCCATAGGATTGCCTTAGGGTTGCCATAAGTAGGAAACAACTTGAAGGCACACAGCAACAATTCTAAGTTGATCCTGTGATAGGAAGTTAATACCTGTAATGTAAATGTACTCAAGTCCTTTCTGTTGTTCTGAGGAATTGCAACAGAAGCAAAGGTTCCTGCTGGCAGGTTCCTGGATCCATTCCCAGCTGTTGTTTCCTTCCCAACAATGAAGGAAACCAAGGCTGCAATCTCTGTAGGCTGGTGTAGCTATGCTGACCTAGGCGGAGGCGCAATGGAAGGGATAAAATGGCCACGGGTGACCAACAGCAGAGCTGGGAGAGAAGGAATAGCATATGAAGTTTTCTCTGTCACAAAAGAAAGCTGACAGCTCTTGATATTCTTGGGGCCTGGCTGGGATGTTTCCCTGGTGATGGAAATGGCTTTCTCTTCCATCTTTCCACCTCCACTGCAAATTGCTCCCCCAAAAATGCTTTATGCTTATGTAACGGACTGTTAAACAGTGGCATAAGGCAGGAATAAGATGCCCCCCCAATTCTGTTTTTCAAAAACACAGCTATGAAACTATATATCAGATGTGAGGCAGTTGCTTGTCATTAGGCGTTATTCAGTATGATGAATACACCATTTTTCTCACATGTCATTTCAATGCCACCTGCTTGCTTGCTAGCTTTTCACTTAATGACTGCAGCAGTTGGCTCACGAGGCTTTCTCTTGAGTTTGTCATGTGTTGAGCCACTGGTTGATGCATGTGCATGTGTGAAGCAGCCCTACAATATCTGGGTAAAAGTCAAAGGACCAGGGACATCCAAGGCACATATGCTCCCCTTGATCTAGCTATTTCAGTGATTTGTAATTCCTTTTCTAGTTCTCATGCTATCTTCCTGCTGCCCATCTCCATAGGTTTCCTGTTTGCACTGCAGCTATCTTGTCCATATTGGCTTCCAGAAGTAGCACAATCTACACCCCTTATCAGTCTTTGTGGGCACTTACAATCTTTTTTTGAATGCCAAGGCTTTCCTTGGCTTCCTTAAACACACATTATTAAGGAGCACATAAGAGAATAGGTGAAAAATAGAACACAAACGCCCTGACATTCCTTAAGCTATTCTGTCACTTCCTCCCCCGTTTGACTGAAAATTAGGAATCTACGAGTTGATTTTCTGTTTATTTTTCAGCCCAAAGCCAGTGTGTGATCTTTCTGGATCTGTGCTTGAGTTGTGCCTTTAGCACTGTATCTCTTGGCATCTCCTAAGCTTTGATCCTTGCTTGTTTTGAACCTCAACAGAGGCTGATGGTTTTCTGAATGCCCCATCAGATCAGGCTGTTTTGATTACCAGGACAGATACCAACTCTAATTGAATTTTCTGTTTGTTTTAAAATTTACCATACCCACCCTCCCCACAGCCTAATTACATGCAAAAAAATGACTGTAGCTGTAAAATGGGTCATTCTCATTGAGATCAGCTGAAGCACCAAGAAGGGAGGTATTGCAGATCTGGCAGTTTCCTGCCTGGGAATGAAGAAAAACAGCTTGAAAGGAGTAGGTGGGAGGGTTGTGCATCCCTGCAGGTGTTGCTGCAAGCGGTGGAATTGGAGAGTCCTTAAACCAACTCTGGCCAACTGCGGTTGTCTGTGTTTGTGCAAGTACAAAGCAAACACAACTGTCCAGTTTCCCTTGTTGAACTTAACATGGTTTGGGTCCAAAGAACTACTAAACCAGCTTTGGTTCTTTTAGGGGCCTTCTGTGTTTCAAACGGCAGGCTAGGAACTCTTTTTCAGGTGGGCTTTTTGTTAATTGACAGGTTGCTGAAGAAAAGGCTGTGTTTCTTTCTTGGTATGTTTTCAGATTGCTCTTCGAAATTCCATGGTGTTTTACTATTGTAATTGTACTGGGGTTTTTTAATGTGAGCCACCCTATCTACCTACCTACTACCCTCTGGCTTCCCTTATGTGTGTGTGAAGGGGAATAGTGAAGCTAGGTATAAGATTGTGTTGTAAAAACCTCTCCTTATTTTCTTCATGGTATTTCTGGCTCTGGGATCAAATTTTGTGTTAAAGAATGGTGCCCAGGAACACACATCTATTTTGTTAACTGTGGTTCACTTCTATCTATAACCACTTGAAGTAAGTGTGATAAAAAAAGCAGAGGTTCCTGCACTGCAAAAAAGAAGTTCAACAAGTTTTAGCAAACATTTTACAGTCAGCCCTCCTTATCCATGGATTTTTATCCATGGATTCAAGCATCCACGGATTGAGAATATTTTAAAAATATATAAATTCCAAAAGCAAATCTTGATTTTGCCACTTTATATAAGGGATACCATTTTACTTTGCCATTGTATTCAATGGGACTTGAGCATCCACAGATTTGGTATCCATGGGGGGGGGGGTCCCAGAACCAAACCACAGTGGATACCAAGGGTCCACTGTATTCAAAACTAACAATATGCACAGGTGTAATGAATGATCAAGTTAGTTAAATCTTACATAAGTAAACAAATACATCAATAACATGCTAGAGACCACATGAAAGTTTCTTCCAAAACACATTCAGGGATAGCTGCTCTCCCCTTTTAATCTCTGTTCTGCTGTTCACAAATGGTCAGTGACATATTCTGGAGGCAGCTGCTTTTTACCTTGCCAGTTGTAGGTGGACACACACAGCTAAAGTCAGATCACTTAGAGTAGAATCCCACTCTTTTCCAGCTCAATCTTTGTTTATTACATGGTTTATTACATGGTAGCCCTGGTAGCAAAGTGGTTAAATGCCAGTCCTGCAGCCACAACACTGTAAATTCGATCCTAGAGGAGGGCTCCAAGGTCCACTCAGCTTTCCATCCTTTCGTAGGTCTGTAAAATAAGTACCCAGCTTGTTGGGGGCAATTGGCTTACAGATTGTAAACCGCTTAGAAAGTGCTGAGTTCACTGATAAGTGGCAGAGAAGTGTACATGCTATTGGTATTGCTATTTATTGCAGACATAATGCTGCAACCCAACACCTAAAGTCTGTATGTAGAGAGATCTTGTAGCATAATGATTCTACAGACTTAACACAGCTATATCTTTACATTCGTCCTAAACTCTGTGTTTGTCTGGTCCTCCTATACCATCTTTCCGGTGCTGATGCTTCTAAAAACCCTCCAGTTAGACAGAGGATGAGGAGGAAGGGAAAGCTAGACAGGCATTGTGGAACTGTTTTAAATATTATTGTTGTATTTTATATTGTATGTTTTAACTTGTAACTGATTTAATAACTTTTTAAGGGGGGAGGGAACTAGATTTTATTGCTGTATGTTATGTTTTACTGTTGTTAGCCGCCCCGATTGATCTCAAAGGGGCGGGATACAAATAAATTTTATTATTATTATTAGTCATTAAAAGCTTTGTAAAAAGGACTTTCACTGTTACAGGCTTTGTTAACTGAGATATGCCTATACATGATACAGACATATGGGAACCTCATATAAAAACAACAACACCGGAATACCCCCCCAACAAGATTTCCTCTATAATTTCAAGCACTTTCTTGACTCTCAAGCAGCCCTGGGTTTTCTTTTTTTTACAGTTCTTTTAAGGAAACAGGAAAACAAAATGTAATTCTTGAGTTTCTGTGCTGAGTAGGAATGACTTTTTCTACACAGTCTTTGTTCATGCCAAAGTAAAAGGAGTGAATGCATTTTGTTCGGTGGCTGTTCTATCCAAGTGAGCGTTACAAGAAAATTCCTTGAAGAAACTGCAGCTGTATCACCGCACTGCCAGAGCACCAGAGACCTGGCTAGCTGTTAGCACACTGAGCTGGCACTATGGAGAGATTGCTGGATCGAAACTGTTGGGGTTGTTTTACGCCTGCACTGGAGGTTACGCTGCATCTGTTCCATGTGAATCCTTGCTGCAGCATGGAGAATATGTGGCCAGACTGGAACAGGATGACCTCTACACGTCTGAGAAGTAGTCAGCGCTATCCAGTCTAGCAGGTGGTCTGCTCCCTGTCTCTGTTTACCGCACCATTAACTTGAAGAAAGAGCAGCTCCACCAACAACAGCTGCTCTGCAAAGCTCAAGGGAGCTGCTGATAGGAGAGGAAAAATGAAAGACCTGATGTGGTTTGTTGTTGTTGTTAACTGCCCTCAAGTCGACCTCGGATTGTGGCCATCCAGTGGATGAGACATTTCCAAGACTCCTTATCCTCAGCTACTCTGCTTAGGTCTTGCAAATTCAGGCCTGTGGCTTCCCTGATGTGAGTCTAGCCATCTGGCATGCAGTCTTCCTCTCTTTCTGCTGCCTTCTACCTTTCCTAGCATTATTGTCTTTTCCAGTGATTCATGCCTTCTCATGATGTGGCCAAAGTATAACAACCTCAGTTTGATCATCTTGGCTTCCAGGGAGAGTTCAGGCTTGATCTGTTCAAGGACTCATTTGTTTGTCTTCTTGACCATCCACATTATTCTCAGCACCACATCTCAAATGAGTTTATTTTCTTAATTGCTTTCTTCACTGTCCAGCGCTCACTTCTGTACATGGTGATGGGGAATACAGTGGCTTGGACGATCCTCACTTTAGTGCTCATTTGTATATCTTTACTCCTTAGGATCTTGTCTACTTTCACAGCTGTCCTTCCCATTCCTAGTCTTCTTCTGATATCTTGACTGCAGGCTCAGTTCTGATCAATGTTTAATCTAAGGCACAGGAAATCTTTAGCTGTTTTGATTTCCTCATTGTAATAATAATAATAATAATAATAATAAATTTTATTTATAGCCCGCCCCTCTGTTCAACAATCGAGGCGGGTTACAACATTGTCTAGTTTGAAAGTATGTTGGTCCACCATCATCAATCTTTTTGTTTTCTTTATGTTCAGCATTAAATCTGCCTTTACACTTTCTTCTTTGAAAACAATACAAAACCATTAAAAAAGGGGTGGGGGTGGGGGGTTACTGTATATATATGTTTTATTGATGTACTCATTCTTAATTGTAAGCCGCCCAGATTGATATTTCAGAGGGCGGGGTATAAATTATTATTATTATTATTATTATTATTATTATTATTAAGTTTAAAAAACAAGTAAACAATTTAAAAAGTTAAAACATTATTAAATTCTATTTAAAATTATATACCAACTCCCATTATATCACAGCTAGTCTCTTCCAAACATGAAGAGAGCTGTCTCTCCAACATCCAACTGGAGGGACTTCACCTGCACTCTGAAATGGGGCAGCCTCCTTCATACAAGGAGTTTAAAGCCTTCTTCATACAAGTACTACCCAGACACTAGCTACTGGGTTTGGAATAAAGCATACTAATGGAATAGAAAAATGGCATACAATGAATTAACCTGCATCCAGGTGCCATGGGGGGGATTTAAAAGGGGAGAAGCAAGACTTGAGGTAGTTTCAAAGTCTCTCTTTTTGGCATACTTAGGACTGCAACATTTTGTGCCGCTTTCCTTCTGATCTCTTTCCTTTTATGCTGCCATTTCTTTCCCTTTTCTTTCCCTTTTCTAAATGCCAAGGGATTTGTGTCTGCCGTGTCCGGATCTCGGCAATAGGCTTGCATAATTTCTTGTAAGAATAGCCACCCAGCATGCTGAGCTGTTAAGCTGCCCACAGCCATGGGTGTTCCTGAGGAATAATTGTATGTGGTCTGAGGGATCTTCACATGCATACCTCATGCTTTAAGTGAACATGTGAGCCAGAGGAACAAGTGTACCTACTGAATGCCACCCCTCCAGCATTTTCTGGATGGATAATATCCCCCCCCCCCAACAGAAAGGAGTGCTCTTGCTTTCTAGCTTTTAAAAAATAGAGTTTGAATTGGCAGAATCCATCACTTTAGCATTACATAGTTTTCTTATGTTTGCATAAGTCAGGCCTGAAACATAACAAGTGAGGAAGGAATGGCTCAGCCCTCCCTCCCTCCCTTCCTTCCACCCACCAGCTATTGTACGAACAGTTTCTCTGTCTCCATATATTTGCCTTATTTCATAGAATCATAAGTAAGAGTCGGAAGAGATCAGTCTGACCCCCTGCCATGCAGGAACACAGACCCCCTGACAGATGGCCATCCAGCCTCTATTTGAAAATCTCCAAAGAAGGAGATTCCACTACTCTTCAAGACAGTGTCTTCCACTGTCAAACAGTTTTTACTCTCAGGAGGTTCCTCCTAATGTTGGACGGGAATCTCTTTTCCTCCAGTTTGAATCCATCATTCCATGTCCTATTCCCTGGTACCGCAGAAAGCAAGCTTGCTTCATGCTCAATATGACACCCCTTCAAATATCATATCACCTCTTAACCATCTTTTCTCCAGGCTAAACATACCCAGCTCCCTAAGTCTCTCCTCATAAGGCATGGTTTCCAGACCCTTCACCATTTTGGTGGCCCTCCTCTGGAAACGTTCCAGCTTGTCACCATTTTTTTTTTTAATTGTAGTGTTCAGAACTGGACACAGTATTCTAGGTGAAGCCTAAAATTGCATTGGCCTTTTTAGCTGTGGCATCACACTGTTGACTCATGTTCAACTTGTGGTCCACTAGGACTCCTAGATCCCTTTCACACGTAGTCTCATTAAGCCAAGTGTCCCCCATCTTATATCTATGCATTTCATTCCCCCCCCCCCCCTAAGTGCAGTACCTTACATTTCTCTGTGTTGAAATTCATTTTGTTAGCTTTGGCTCAGCTTTCTAATCTATTAAGATCATTTTGAATTTTCATCCTGTCCTCTGGGGTATTAGCTATTTCTCCTAATTTGGTGTCATCTGCAAATTTGAGAAGCATGCCTCCTATTCCTTCATCCAAGTCATTGATAAAGATGTTGAATAGCATTAGGCCCAGGACAGAACCCTGTGACACCCCACTGGTCACTTCTCTCCAGGATGAAGAAGAGGAGCCATTGGTGCTCACCTTCGGGTTTGGCTAGTCAACCAATTGCAATTATTTATTATACCAATTATTTGAAAATGGCATCTTCCACATACAAAATGTGTACTGCTCTATTACTTAGTTACTTAGTTATGGCCCTTCTGAATTCAGGGGACTGTGCTGGTAGATTCTCCCATCCCCTCAAGATGCTGTGTGAGCATCCATGCTTGCATAAGTGTTGTTGTTATGCCCTCAAGTAATTTCCAACTTATGGTGCCCCTAAAGTGACCTTATCATAGGAGTTTCTTGGCAAGATTTGTTCGGAGTTGGTTTGCCTTTGCCTTCCTCTGAGGCTCAGAGAATGTAACTTGCCCATATTCACCCAGTGAGTTTCTGTGGCCAAGCAGGGATTAAGATCCTTGTTTCCATAGTTCAGTACTCAAACCACTATATCATATTGTTTCTGCTATTTGCTTCTTAAGCATTACTGTGCTTATTTTCCTCTCAAGCCCAGCTTGCTAGCCTGCTGCGTATTTTAGGCAGTTAATTCCACCCATACCTACCAGGTGAGAATGAAGTTGAGTTTTAAGTAGCTTGTCTTCCTTTTGTTTTCCCTGGCCTAGTAATCATTTCAGCAGTTTACTGGTTGGGTCAACTTTCATTTCCTCTTGTGCTCTGTGCTTATATGGCAAACTGGTTCCTTTGCCTGCAGCATGAAACCAGCGGGATCTTTCCTGCTACAACTTCAGTTTTGAAGCAGGTTTGCTATGCAGACGTCAACAGCAGAGACTCAGTTGCAAGTATGGAGTGGGTTGGCTTTATCTTCCCTTTGTAGGCAAGGATGGGACTCTGTGACCCAACTCTAAAGCCCCAAGAACAGGGAGCCAGGTGAGCCTTTGCCTCGTTTCAGCATAGTACAAGGAAAGTGAGGAGTTATAGAATGTTCCTCAATCTGGTGTCATCTAGATGTTATTTGGATGTGTGTTCCCCCATAAGCTTCAGCGCTGTAATTTTTTGGCATTTCATTTTTGCTTTTGTGTGATTTTGGCTGCCCTACGGTAAAGGTTTTGTGAGGTTCTTGGAGGGGAAATTTTAGCAGCAAAGTATAACCTTTATGATGACCCTTGGCTTTTATCTGCATAAGGAGTGGTCACTGTATGACATAGCAAATGGTGAGGAAAGATGGGAGTTGCAGTCCATATGGAGGGCCACAGGTTGTCCATCTGATCTACAACCATGGCCTAAATGCAATTGTTGTCCCATTCAATAAATCATGGGATTACATAGCTGAATCAATTGGGTCTGGCAATTACATTTAGGCTTATGACACCTGGAAGCTCCCCTTCATCCATCAAAAAGAAAACTCAGAGTTTGCAGGATGCATTCCACACAGGTAGAATGGATCCTGCCTCCCCTAAAACTACTACTGAATATAAAGATCTGCCTGGTAACTATACCCCATAACTGTGCCCTATAACTTTACCCACTCCTGCTTGAATGCTTGGGTTTGCAACCTGTACCCTTTTCTGTCTCAGCTCTAATGTGACATTTGACTGCTGTCTTTGCTGTCAGCTGCCTGAGAAGCCAACTCAAGGCAGCTTTGACATGTGTCTGGACTACAGAGGCCCATTGTTCCTTTCCTATCAGGTGTGCCAGTGGGTCTCCTGAGGGGGGGGGGTGCATGGGTGAAAAATGCCCTCTGCTCAATCTTCAGTTGCCCAGAGCTGTTCTAAATGGAAAATTCAATAAGACTGAGCAATGGGCCTCTTAGCATCAGTGGTCTGGTGGGATTTGTGCTCCCAGAAGTTACATGTTTTTCTTGAAAGTAGACTTGAGGTCACTTATAGCACATCTGGAGGCCCTATGGTGTTCAGATTATGATGAACTACAACTCCCGTCAACCCCTGCCCATGCTGGCTAGAATTTATGAAGTCCAGCATCTGGGGAGGGAACTCTCCATGCTGTGACTTGAGCGATCACACCAGTACAGCTCTGACCTTAGCATGGTGGTGCAGGCAGATACCACAAAACAGGTGCCAAGATATTTGCAGAATAGCACCACTGGCAGACTTCATGTTATTGAACATTATCCAGTTGTGTGGAAAATGGCGGAGAGTGGAAGATAAGCAATGCATTCATAAATGTTATCTTTATGGAACAGATGGGACATTATCTGCAGCTTTTAATGGCAGGATCTCAACCCTGCCTCTGTGTAGTGGAGAGCCAGTTGTTGTTTTGAGATACTACTATCTTGACCTTTGTGCCGTCTGTTATCTCTCTGCAGTATTTTTCTGGAAATGAACTTCTTAAGCCCCCCTGTGTGTGTGTGTATGTGTCTATGTCTATGCAAGTCCATGTATTTGTGTTTCAATTAAACAGTCAACCTGGTTTGCATAAATATAGCCTATTTGTTGCCCTCTTTCTTTGCCTATTTTTTCCTTTGTGATGAGCCACAAGCTGCCATATTGATGAACTAAAGTGTGTAGGGACCATATATTATGTACATTTTCTTTTTCCTTGGAAAGTCCACCAACAACAACTTGGCCATTTTCCTGGAAGGAACTTGGAAAATGTGTAAAATTGTTCACTGTGGTGCCAGAAGTAATGTGTCACAGTGAAATTGTCACAATGCAGCAAGACCTGGAGTGTCTTCCTAAGTATACAATTGGAGGCACATTGAAATATGTGCCCCACGTGCAGATGATGTCTCTTAGCCCCTTCTTTTGTTCTTATTGGGATGACTGCCTATGTTTGCACCCGAATCTCTATTCTCCTGCACACATTAGTTGATGCAACTGGAAGTGGACTGAAGCTTTGGAGTGTGGGCAGTAAAACTTAATTTGCCCTCCCTGACCTCATCCTGAAGCTGGAGTATCAGATGGGATGCATGCCATCATCAGATTGAAGACATGGTTGCTGTGTAGAGATGTGGGAGGAGGTTGAAAAAAAGGGTTGTAAAAGTGGCTTCTGCTCTTCTTCCTAAAGTGCACATTTTGGGGAGAAATCTGGCATGGTGTGATACTGATTGGCCAAGCCTATGGTGACACGTAAGCTTATTGGCAAGTGTTTGCTGACCAGTTCCAGGAGGACGCTTCCTTCTTGTTGTTGTTGTTGCTGTTGCTGCATGCCTTGAAGTGCTTTCTGACTTACGGCAATCCTAAAGCAAACCTATCATGGGGTTTTCTTGGCAAGTTCCTTCAGAGGGGGGTTGCCATTGCCATTCTCTGAAGATGAGATTGTATGGCCAAGATGGCATTTGAACCCTGGTCTCCAGAGTTATAGTCCAATGCTCGAACCGTTGCACCATGCTGAGGAGGCTTCCTGCTTGAGGATTTTCCAAGTATCAGTGGTTTTTAACATTTTGTTGTTGTTGTTAACTGCCCTTGAGTTGATCTCGACTCATGGCGACCCTATGGATGAGACATCTCCAAGACCCTCTGTCCTCCTCTGCTTTGCTTAAATCCTGCAACTCCATACCCGTGACCTCCTTAATAGAGTCCATACATCTGGCATGTGGTCTTCCTCTCTTCCTACTTCCCTGCACCTTTCCCAGCATTATTTTTTTCCAAAGAGTTCCCTCTTCTCATGTTATGTCCAAAGTACGACAGTCTCAGTTTGGTCATCTTGGCTTCCAGGGAGGTTTCCGGTTTGATCTGCTCTAGGACCCACTTGTTAGTCCTTTTAGCTGTACAAGGGATCCTCAGCACTCTTCTCCAGCCCCACATTCTCTCAAATGCGTTGATTTTCCTCCTATCTTCCTTCTTGACTGTCCAGCTCTCACATCCATCCATAGTAATAGGGAATACAATGGCTCGTATGATTCTAACTTTTGTGCTGAGTTTGCATTTTAGAATCTTTTCCAGTTCTTTCATAGCCACCCTCCCCATTCTTAGTCTTCTTCTGATTTCCTGACTGCAGTCCCCATTTCTATCAATGTTTGATCCCAGGTATGGGAAATTTTTTACTATTTCTATTTCTTCATTGTCTAGGGTGAACTTGTGAAGGTCCTCGGTGGTCATTATTTTTATTTTCTTTATATTCAACATTAAGCCTGCTTTTGCACTTTCTTCTTTGATCTTCCTTAGTAGGTGTTCCAGGTCTGTAAGGTTTTCTGCTAGTATTATGGTGTCATCAGCTTCCTTCTTCTGTGTCCAAGCCTGCTTTTCTTATAAAATGTTCTGCATATAAGTTGAACATGTAGGGTGAAAGGATGCAGCCTTGTCTGAGCCATTTGCCAATTGGGAACCATTCTGTTTCTCTGTGTTCTGTTCTGACAGTAGCCTCTTGTCCAGAGTACAGATTCCTCATCAGGACTATCAGATGTTTTGGCACTCCCATGTCTTTAAGGGCGTTCCATAGCCTTTCATGATCTATGCAGTCAGCCATCCAGATGTTTTGGACATCAGCACCCAGAATCTCTTACCCTTGGTCAAGCTGGCTGGAGCATCTGGGATACAGTCCAAAACACGTGGGAGACCAAAGGTTGAGAAGTATTGTTGTGGTAACATATTGCCAGATAGCAATTATTTTGTTGCTGCGGGCATTTGAAAGACACTTTGGCAGTGCTCCTTTCTCTCAGTAGCTCCCAGAAGGTCTGTCTGATGCCACTCCTGTCTCTCCTTTCTGATTCTCCTCATGTGCCCACATTTCACCCAGAAGGTCCCAGGCTCAGTCCTTGATAGCACTCCATGTTGACTTTGAGAAAGACCCTTGTCTGAAACCCCAGAGAGTTCCTGCTAGTTGGTGTGGACTGGGATAGTCCCTCACCACTGACCAGGTTGGCCAGAGCAGATGGGAGTTGCCCACTGTTAGTGCATAAAGAACTGTTTTGAATGGAAAGTAGGTCTTCCTCTTTCTTATTGGTCAGTTTCATATGATGAGGACAAGAGTTCTTGAGCACCTCCTACCCTGAGGGATAGTATACGTTTCCTTAAGGTCTCCGGGGCAATGGGATGGGGGAAACATTCCAACATGGAATTTCTCTTTGCCTGAGAACACTCAGAAACAAAAGGACAGAACCTTTAACATTGTCACTCCAACAACAGTGACTCTCTTTGGCACTTGGGAAGAACCTGCATTTCCCTGTGCCCTCAGGAAGAAGCACATGGATACTGCAGTCAGGGGTTTGTAAGGCAACCGTATACTGACAGAAAGGGCCAGGTTAGGGTGCAAAGGAGTTCCAGAGTATCTCAGAGGCACCCTTGATGCCATAGGTGCTTTGTTCCTATCCACTGAAGATTGTTCCTTGTTAAGCCAAGATCCCCAAGCCCTGAGGGGTATCTCTGCCTCTGCCTTGCTTTAATTGAATTCTGGTGGCATTTGGGGATACAGCTGGCCCTCTGTGTAGGATATTGAATCATAGAGTTGGAAGATACCACAAGGGTAATCCAGTCCACCACCCCACCATGCTGAATGACACATTCAAAGCATCCAGCCTCTGTTGAAAAACCTCTAAAGAAGGAGACTCCACCACACTCTGAGTTAGCATATTTCACTGTCAAATAGTTTTGTCAGGAGGTTCCTCCTAATTTTTAGGTAGAATCTCTTTTGTTGTAGTTTGCATCCATTGCTCGAGATCCTAGTTTCCGAAGCAGCAAAAAACAAGCCTGCTCCTTCTTCCGTATGATAATCTCTTCAAGTAGTTGTGCTTTCTGATACTGCAATTTGTTTCTCATGACAATCTGCTTTTCATCACCAGAACCACTGAAGGGGTGAAAGTGGTTGTGATGCTGCTGTGTTGTCATATAGGAGCCACTTTTGGTTTTGTTGTTTGCTATTTGAGTAGCTAGCCAACCATTAAATTAGTCAGATGTGCAGTTCTTCAGAAGAAAATATCTGGTTAGCTATCAAAAATAGTATGGGTAGAGAGTTATGGACTACAGGTTAGTGGCAGTGTGCCTGCTTTGCCTGCAGATGGTCAAAGGTCCAATCCTGACATCTATCCTCTGGCTAAAATCTGGAGAAGTGTTGCCACATGGTGGAGAGTCTACAGAGCTTATTTATTTATTCCTTAAAATTTATTAATACTTTAAAATATATTTATATCCTATTGTTTTTCACAGCACTGAAGTCAAATAGTATGAACAATTTAAAAACAACTCCAGCCCTAAACAATAAAATAAACAGGATTTTAAACAAATATTAAACTAGTCAGCAAGTTAAAACAGTTTAAAAGGTTCAAATGGAGCATGATAGACCAGTGGTCTTAAGTAACATGAGGCATGTTCCTATTTGTTGTGTCCCTTCAAGTCTTTTCCAACTTATTGCAACTTATCACGGGCTTTTCTTAGCCAAATTTCTGCACCTTCCTCTGAGGGGAGAGAGTGTGACTTTCCCAAGGTTACCCAGTGGGTTTCTATGGCTGAGCAGGGATTCAAACCCTGGTCTCCAGAATCCTAGTTCAGTGCTCAAACCACGTTGACTTTTAGCAGGTTCCTGTATTCTTGTTTAAAAGTCTTCCACTCAGAATCAAGAGAAATGGAGTCTCTTTATTTATTCTGGGGGAGAGGATCATAGGTCATAGAAGAACATCTGGCTTGTGTACAAATGGACCTAGATGAATCCCTGGCATCTCCAAGCAGGACAGGGCATGTCCCTTTGTCTGGGACCCTGGGGGGCTGCTGCCAGTCCATGTACACAGTACTGAAATGGGCCAGTGGTTTCCTTTCTTTGCTGTTTCAGTGCTGTTTCAGTTCTTGGCAAGGACCTTTCCCCAAACACAGGCTGTAATGCTGCTGGTGAAACGTATGTACCTACATCCCTGACACAAACTCAGCCTAATCATGTTTCTCCATTTCATTCTTTTGCCACAGCCTTTTCTAGGTGCCAAAGACCCGGTTGGCTACCGTGTGGGGCGAGATAAGCTGATGCAGGAGCCCCAGTGGTGGGCTGAGATGGACTGGCTGTGACAGCCTGCTACAGGTGGAGGTGGAGGGAGTTATGATGAAGAGTTCCTGCCGAGCTGGACTCCACCGGGAACTGCTGAATTCCACAGCCTCCACATTCCACCCAGTCAAAAGGTACGGTAGACCAATACCTCTCCTCATCCAGCTGCATTATTCTGAATGTTAAATACTTACTTTGTGGCTGTCATTGGGTAGCACAGGCCAAGCCTTCCCCTTGCTGGTGTTGGACTGTAACTCCCATCAGCCCAGGACAGTAGTTGTAGTCCAGTAGGTCTGAGAGTACCAGGTTAGGGAGAAGCAGGGATTGGAGCAGTTGCCTTACCATTTTTAAAGATTTTTTTTTACAAAGGATTTTTTTCTGGGACATAAATGCAGACAATTTTTTTGTGCCTCTGATAATTGGTGCTAAATGTGAAAACAACGTATGTCACAAATACAAAAGGGGGAAATAACATGTTTAATGGAACAGTAGCTAGCAAGAAAAACCAGACGCAAAATATAGGCATCTATATTTTACGTATAGAGTATATGTAAAGTAAAGCAACACTTTTGGCAATATTTATTGAGATTTACAGTATGTATTTGGATCTCTTGTAGACTTAAAATGTACCACAAACTATTATGAAAACGAATACAGTTGTCCTTCCATTTTCGCGGGGGATCCATTCTGGAACCACCACCCCCACGAAAATGGAAATTCACATATATTCAAAGCCCATTGATTATAATCGGTGTATGCTGGCGCGCATGTGCCATTTTAATCCCTCCCCGGCTTGCTGTCACGAAAAGCAATACCACAGACTCCAAGTCTGTAAATTAGAAGAGACGACTGTAATAAACAATCATCACTGAAAATGCACCAGAGAAGCAAAAGCCAGAAACGGCAGCAATCATAGAATCATAGAGTTGGAAGAGACCACAAGGGCCATCCAGTCCAACCCCCTGCCACCCAGGAACTCAACATCAACCCATCCCCGACAGATGGCAATCCAGCCTCTGTTTAAAGACCTCCAAAGAAGGAGACTCCACTACTTTCTGAGGGAGTGTGTTCCACTGTCGAACAGCTCTCACTGGCAGGAAGTTCATCCTAATGTTGAGGTGGAATCTCTTTTCCTGCAGCTTGCATCTGTTGTTCCAGGTCCTGTTCTCTGGAGTAGCAGAAAACAAGCCAGCGCCCTCCTCAATATGGCATCCCTTCAAATATTTAAACAGAGCTATCGTATCCCTGTTCTCCAGGCTAAACATACCCAGTTCCCTAAGTCATTCCTCGTAGGGCATGGTTTCCAGACCCTTCACCATTTTAGTCGCCCTCCTCTGGACACGCTCCAGTTTTTCAACATCCTTTTTGAATTGTGGTGCCCAGAACTGGATACAGTATTCGAGGTGGGGCCTGATCAAAGCAGAATACAGTGGCACTATTACTTCCCTTGATCTAAATACTATACTTCTATTAATGCAGCCTAAAATTGCATTGGCCTTTTTAGCTGCGGCATCACACTGTTGACTCATGTTCAACTTGTGGTCCACTAGGACTTCTAGATCCCTTTCACACGTAGTCTCATTAAGCCAAGTGTCCCCCATCTTATATCTATGCATTTCATTCCCCCCCCGCCCAAGTGCAGTACCATACATTTCTCTGTGTTGAAATTCATTTTGTTAGCTTTGGCTCAGCTTTCTAATCTATTAAGATCATTTTTAATTTTCATCCTGTCCTCTGGGGTATTAGCTATTCCTTCTAATTTGGTGTCATCTGCAAATTTGACAAGCATGCCCCCTATTCCTTCATCCAAGTCATTGATAAAGATGTTGAATAGCATTAGGCCCAGTACAGAACCCTGTGGCATCCCACTGGTCACTTCTCTCCAGGATGAAGAAGAGGAGCCATTGCTGAGCACCCTTTGGGTTCAGTCAGTCAACCAGTTACTAATCCACCTAACATTTGTTTTGTCTGGCCCACATTTTACTAGCTTGTTTGCAAGAATATCATAGGGGACCTCATCAAAAGCCTTACTGAAATCAAGATATGTTATGTCTACTGCATTCCCTTCATCTAACAAGCTGGTAATTCTATCAAAAAAAGAGATCCGATTAGTCTGGCATGGCTTGTTTTTGAGAAACGCATGTTGACTTTATCAGTGCAATACAGCTAGTTGTCACCTAGAGCACCATTTTTGTAGAAAAGCATTGTATAAATTTAGTAAATAATTAATGAATTAAACCAGGATGTGGGATGTTTATTTTTTGCAGTGGTCTGTCTTTCCCCTTGGACCTTATATTGGGCTGGGGGTTGCATTCTAATGATGGGAAGGATCTGTCCTTTTCTTTTTCTACCAGCCTCTTTCTTCTTCTCATGCCCTCTTCTCTCTTTTCTTTCTCTTTCTATCCTGCAGGTTGCCGGGTGAGGAACATGTGACTCTTTCTAAAGAGTCAAACTTATTTGGCCCTATCTAACACCTAAAAAAGATCCCCCAAAAGTGAGGGAGCCAGCCAATAAGAGCAGAAGTACCCACTGGGTTTCCCACCATAACTGTATCTGGCTCAATGCTGTTTAATTTCTGTATGAATACTTGGAAGTGGAGGTGGTAAAGTCAAGTAGGGCTGGTAGCCAAGGATACACAGTTACGCCTGATGAAGAAATTGCTTAGAGATTTTGGGAAATGTTTTGTGTTCTTCAAGGATATTGACAAAATGGAACAGCTGGCAACAGAATAGCCATAAAATGGGGTACCAAATAGTGGGGCTCTCCTGTGGTTATAGGATTTCTTTAAGGCTGATCTCCTTTCAGTACACCTAAGAAGTGTTTGGCAGATTCATTGTCTTCTTTTGATTAGACTTTGCTCAAGATTCTCTTGCTGGTGTATGTTACCTTGTGTGTTAAACAATAAAATAAACCTTGGGTGCTCTGGGTCTTGTCAACATGTGAGTCTTTTTTAGAAAACCAAAGAGACTTTATACCTCCCCCACTCCCAAAGATATTCCCTTGTGGCCATTAATGTCACAAGACTCTCCTGAGCTGCTCTTTTTTGTGGCAAAAAGGAGTGAATTGCCTCTCCTGGAGGCCTCCAAAAATAGCCATTCACCCTTTAAATACCCCTCCCCTTGTAGTGTTTAATTTTTTTAAAAATCCATTTTTCAACACCAGAAGTGGACTTCTCATTGCTTATTGTTTAGATTTTGGTTTGCCGTGGGCGTTTTTGGCAATTCGTCAGGAGGATTTTTGATCAAAAAATCAGATTCCAGATCTAACAGAGTTGCCAACCCATGCCAGTAGTATTTTCAAGGTGAAGCTGTAGTGACAGCTACTATAAAATGCTCAGCGGGACCAGTTATTCAGTTTGAGGGTCCCTTACCCTTGCATCTTAGGCATGCATGCCTCCATTTATGTTTTAGCCCAGGGCTTCCAATATGGAGAAATATGATATGGAATATGACTGTATTTCAAAGGCTCAGGTATATAGGTCAGTAGCTCCCCTGCTCACACTTAGGTGAAGGCTTTCTTTTCTTTTCTTTTCTTTTTCCTTTTCTTTTTCTCTCATGTTCCACATCCACCAGCAACCATGTGAAGGTACAGGTTGTGAAGAAGGCTCATGGTGCATCTCCTTTCATCTCTGAGAAAACTTTCCTTACTTCATCTGCTTTCTCCATGAATTAGCTACTGTGGTTTTTAACAGGCATGTTATTTTTCTGTTTCCTCCCTTTCCTTAGAATATCTGGCATGCACTTAAAGCCATATCTCAAGTTACAGAAGAAAGAGCGATTTCTTGACATAAGCCTGGACCCTCCACGAACCCCACCCATGAGCCAGCAAAGGGGGTCCAATGAGGAAGAACATAGCAGCACATCACAGAGCCTTTTCCCTAGCTCCTCTCTCCGAAAGCCACTGGGCAGCCTCTCTGCCAATACTCTCTGCAACAGGAACAACAGCCAAAGTCATGCGGAAGGGCCCAGCATCAAGGAGAGGAGAGCTGCCCAGCCTGCCACTATTCATCAAGGCGATGATGGGGAAGCGCCTCTGGATATCTGGGCAGTTGTGAAACCGGGGAATACTAAGGAGAAGGTGGCCTTCTTTGCAGCCCAACAGTGCAACCACAACAGGGTATCCTCCATGAAGAACAAAAGCAGTTGGGACATCGATGGGAGGGCGACGAAGCGGAGGAAAAAGTCACTTGATATCAAAAAGGCCAAGATCCATCTGGAAAGGATGAGGGAAGCCAGTGGGAGGTGTAACCAGCCTGAGCCATTTGCCTGCAGCGTTGAGCACTGCTCTGTACATAATGTGAACGAAGTTGGAGAGGGGGGCTTCCCTGGACGGCCTCTGTCAGTTGTTGAGATGGTCGCTTTCCTGGAACAAAGAGCCAGCATTTTGCTGGCTGGCTGCACCAAAAACTGCCCCAGTGCCTCTGCCGTGATCAGGTTTCCTGGGCAACCCAAAGCCATTGCCCCTTCTGCTCTTGGATCTTTTCCTGCTTTGGGGGCTGATGAGGCTCCATCTGAAGAGGCACCCTGCCGTGGTAATGGTGGGGGTGGCAGCGGTGATGGAGGGCCGCAAGCTGAGCCGGTGCGTGTGTTGGAGATGGTAGCGAAGCTTGAATCACAGTGCCTGAGGCGCCAGAGTGAGCGAGAAGCAGGAAGCCTGTCACGGAACAACAGCTTCCGGCGGAATGTGGGCCGCATGCTGTTGGTCAGTGGAACAGCCCCCGAGAGTGGTGCCGACAAGGCATCCATTGGGATTCTTCACCAGGAAGAGCATGGGGGCGAGGAGGAAGAGGAACCATGGAAATCGAAGTACAGCTCTCCAGCAGAAGACAATGTATGGGAAGGTCCATCTGCTGGCCAGCCATCTTTTTCTGCCAGTGATCCCAAAGTGGCAAAGGACCTTCAGCTTGATCGAGGAGATCCAAATGTATCTGGCAGCTGGTGTGATCTTCAAAAGTTCACTGGGACCCCTCACCCTTCATCATATCCAACAGTTGCTCAGGAATGCCCAAATTCCTTGTGCAGCAAGAATACAGGTCTCCATTATACTCCTCAAGAGCCGGCCGCTCTTCCAGATCCAAATCCAAACGTCCACATGAGAGAGTCTATCACTATTCGCATATCAGCAGCCAGGACAGACAAAGGTTGCAACAAAAGCCAATCTTCAAGTTCCACCTTTGCTGAAGAAACACTCCCAGGGAGACTGTTTTTGCTTTTTTCTGAGTGTGAAATTCCTCAAGAGCATCTGCAAGCAGGGGAGGTGGTTCCTACAGAAGAATATCAAACAGATGAGCAAGGGAGGGTATCTCATATCATCAGCTGTATTTCTGGGGAATTTCCCGAACATCCTTCAGAGGAAAGTGCCCTACAGACTCTTGGCTCTTCTGTTCTAAAGAGGCAGAGGTCTCATGACTTTTTGGAGACCAGATTCAAGATCCAGCAGCTCTTGGAGCCCCAGCAGTACCTGGCCTTCCTGCCCCACCACATCATTGTCAAGATCTTCGGCTTGCTTCCCACCCGGAGTCTGGTGGCCCTCAAATGCACTTGCGGCTATTTCAAATTCATCATTGAGTACTACAACATCAGGCCGGCAGATTCTCGCTGGGTTCGCGACCCACGTTACAGGGAAGACCCTTGCAAGCAGTGCAAAAAGAAATACTCCAGGGGGGATGTTTCCCTCTGCCGGTGGCACCCTAAGCCCTACTGTCAAGCACTACCGTATGGCCCTGGGTACTGGATGTGCTGCCACCGGTCCCAGAAGAGCGTCCCTGGCTGCAAGCTGGGCCTTCACGACAATCACTGGGTCCCCGCCTGTCACAGCTTTAACCGTGCTCTTCATAAGAAATCCAGGGAAGCGGAGGAGGACTGTTAGCACGTCCCGGAAAGGGTAGTCCTTTCAAGAGCCACAAGCTTTGGTGGGAGGAGATTTCCACGCCTTGTGTGATGTTTACACTGTATATAGTTTGTGGGTGGTTGTTTTCTTTTCCCCCTTCCACAGGGCTATGAGACTGCACATATTTTTGAATCACAAAAGCCTTTGACCTTTTAGAGGAAAGATCACATTCAGGCCATCTGTGTACATAGATAAAAGCTCTAGAATCTATTTGTCCCCTGACAGTGTCTGATAAGCTGATTGACCAACGTTTATTTGCTACAACGCAGCTATTGAGAGTGTTGCGGCTACAGTCCCGTGTTTTAAAAGTGTCTCATTCTCAAATCTGTATATCCTGTATAAAGTATACATATACATATATATATATATTAAAATATATATATTAAAATGTTTCTGAAAGGAAACTCTAAAATAGGTAAAAGAACAATCTTCAAAAAGATGGTTTAACTGGACAACCTAAAACTAGATTAGAACAAATACTTGTTATATCTTAGGGTGGAAGTAAGCAAAAAGAGGAATATTATCACATAGCAAGAGAGCTCTGGTCTACTGTGCCCACCTTATCTGGTTTTTGTTTTGTTTGTTTTTTTACTTAAATAAAATGTGCATTCTAAAACTGCTTTTTTAAAGTTCTTTCCCAAGATATATGAAAGTGCCCAGTATCTGTAGACAGACTGTGTACCAGTGGGTTTTATAAATTTTTAAAAACAAATACAATCCCTGATGATTGGTGTTAAAGTTGGAAAGTCGATGCACATTTCTCCTTCTTGTGGACATATATCAGAGGATGCTGACAACCACATTTCAGGCAATACTTCAGCTTTAGTTGGTGCATTTTCTGCATTTCACATGCTCACAACATGGTCAGCATTAAAAAAAAAATCCCAATGAATAGGAGGATGAACAGTTTGATTGGAGACAAGAGGCAGATGTCTTATGTCTGTTCATTACATATTAAATTGTGTGTGTGCTTGTTAATTGTTGTAAGGTCGACTTTGACTTATAGCAACCCTATGAATGAGAGACCTATGTCACCCTGTTAGCAGCAGAATCATTCAAGATTTGCAAACTCAAGGGCAACTATGGCTTCTTTGAGTCTATCCACCTGTAATGGGTCTTTCCTCTTTTCCTGTTGCCTTCTACCTTGCCAAGGTTTTCTAATGAGCCCTGTCTTCTTGTGATATGTCCAAAGTACAACAATCTCAGCTTAGTCACCTTGGCTTCTAGGGAGAATTCAGGCTTGATTTGCTTTTGTACCAATTCATTTGTCTTTTTTGAGTGGGGAAGCAGTACCTGGTCTTCTCCAGCACCACATTTCAGACCAGTTGATTCTCCTCCTGTCAGCTTTCTTCACTGTCCAGCTCTTGCAACTCTACATAGAAATGAGAAATATAATGGCATGGACAATTCTGATTTTGGTAATCAATGATATGTCTTTACACTTGTGGGTCTTGTCTCATTCCTTCATAACAGCCCTTCCAAATCCTAATCTCCTTCTGATTTCTTGACTGAAATCTCTTTTCTGATTTATAACTGAGACAAAGTCTTTCAGTATCTTTGTCAATGACTAAAATTATGTAAATCATTTCTGGTTGTTATCCCCCCCCCCCCCCCAATGTTCCACTGTAACTGTTTTTGCACACATACCTAATACTCAGGCCGGGAACAAGCTTTTGCTTTCAAAGGTAGCTAGGAAAGGTACTAAAAAGTATTGTGTCTGTGCTTGCTCTTCATTGAAATTAAGGTTCTTTTTTATTGACACTGTTTGAATTCATGTGCTGCCAAGGATTTGCCTTACTCCTGCTAATTTATTGAATCCCTTAGGCTCCAATCCGTTACTCAGTGACCTAGGAATGAACCTTACTGAATTCACACGTGCTTCTGAGAAGGACTGTATAACATTGCACTGTGTTAAAAGCTCCCAACACTGATGTCCCAACTCTCCAAACATTTCCATTTTCTTAGTAGTTCATTCAGGTGCAAAGCTTCCTATGTAAATTGTATAAACATCTACTTAAGAGTGTAGAGACTACTCATAAGTGGGCTCAACTAGAAGCAACATTCCCACAGATGGAATTTGTTCCAATATATAATAATAATAATAATAATAATAATAATAATAATAATAATAATAATAATGCCTTCCATGTAGGATAGAAGCAACAAAGAGAACTCTAGCAAGAGGAGAGACTACTTACCTGGAAGCAGCCTTTTTGAGAAAGAGTGAAATGTTTGGCAGATGATAAACTTAATGTGGATCATCCCTCTGGCCGTTTCGGTCCTTGCCAACATAACCTGTTAGCTGGTGAGGAATTATAAAAGCTGCAGTCCAAAAATACCCAGAGGATTGCATTTGCAAGGATCCTGTAGAATCAAACCATTCATGAAATTTGTCATTCTTGCTGCTTGTATAGGGAAGCACCGTCTCTCTCAGGTGTTTTTAGCAAAAAGTAATGGAAGTCCTACTGAGATTGAGGTGCCCAACATGGAGGAGGCTCAGCTGCCTCTGGTGGTCAGGGCCTCCAAACACAATAACCTCCAGAAGGATCAAGGAAGTACTATGAAAATATAAAATACCAAAAAAAAGTATTCGTGAGACTATGAAACCTCAAAATGACCAATTGGGTGTTTCAAAAGAGACATACAACACAATGTGGTATACAAAGATAAACTAGAACAATAACAATATACTGATACATAAGAGTCCAGATGTGATTACAATAATGATACAGCGACTCAAACAAGATGATGACAAAGTCCATTCCTGGGATCGTGAACTGGACATTTCAACCTGATAGAGTATCTTCAGATTATGTTCAATCAGTATAGTGTTCTTTTTCATCCACAAGGACTGCATAGCAATGGTTGGTTTATATATCCATCTTTTTGTATATCGCATTGTGTTGTATGTCTCTTCTGGAACACCCAATTTGGTCTTTTTGAGGTTTCATAAATAGTCTTTGACTACTGCCCAAATACATTTTTGTATCTTTATATTTTCATAGTACTTCCTTGGAGGTTATTGTATTCTGACTGTAGAGGAGTGAATATTGGGACTCCCCTCTCCAATTGTCACAATCAGGCCTCTATACTAAACAGCTACACCACGTGTATGTACCTTCAAGTCACCTGTCAAAGTACAGCAATCCCATTTTTCATAGGGCTTTCCTAGGCAAGGAATTACTCAGTAGTTTTGTCACTGAGATTTGGGTCTCTTCCAACACCGCACTTAACAGTGATTCTATTTTAACTGCCATGGCCCCATGCTATCCTGGGATTCGTAATTTGTAGTAAAGCACTGGAAGTCTCGGGGAGACAATTCTAAATACCTCAGGAAACAACAAATCCCAGAATGTTGTAGGATGGAGCCATAGCAATTCAAAGTAGTACTGAAGTAACTGTGTCCACCCATTAAAAGGAGGAAGGGAATGTGGCAGCACCTTGAAAACTGACTGGTTTTTATTTTCACATGAACTTTCATGGCTATATACCCACCTCTTTGGAAGCATTGCAGAGTGATGATAAAGGTTCCCCTCCAAAGACCCATCCGTACAGCCTTAGCTCAGGCCAAGAGCAATGGTGTTGTATGCCAATAAATACTCAGCAGCTGTGCAGTTCAATTTTCTACACATATTGCTCATAGAAAGTGCAGCCATTTAAATATTTAAAAGCAAATGGAGTCCATGATGGAAATTTTCAACCCAGTTTTTGTGTGTTCTGGCTCGCTCCATCAGAGATGTCCAGTAGATGAGCCCATGAAAGTTTTATGGCATATGCAAGCTATTACAGACCTTTTCAACTGAACATGTTTTTTCAACCCTGTGGAAAGGTTTCAGATTTGAATCCTAGGCCTTTCTGTGTGCAAAACATAAATTGCCACTGAGCTACAGCTTTTCTAGGTGCTGATGGGTGGGTGGGTTGTAGTATCATGAGGGGGAGAATAAATAGGTTTGCAGTCTATTTTATCAATGTCTACCAGGTTTCTCCCCCCCCCCCCGCCCCCCTGACGAAATCTTGATGCTTGCTTTTGTCTAAACATCACCCCTGATCATCTTGGATCCCCTTTCCTTAACCTTATTGTAGCTCTTTTGAGATTGGACATCCCATATTGTATGTAGTAGTCTGAATACATGGTATTTGAGTTTATGAGCTGGCAAGCTCTCCATTCAAACACACACTGAATATAGTATTGGACAAGTAACTTCTCTCCAGCATCTAGCTCCATAAATAATAAGGGACTAACATTGACCTGTCACTGGGAGGCAGAGGGACATAATCTGCAACACAACAGACTCCATATGTTCCATGGAGGGGTGATAAATGTACATTTGCTGCCTACTTGTGGCTGCACAAAATTGGAAGGAAGTGAACGGCTGTCAAGCATAGCTAGTGAGCAGCAGAATTTGCAAAAAAAATTTTTCTTGGACTACAACTCCCAAAACAGCACCCCCTCCAATTCTGGGAGTGGTAGTCCAGCAAAGGATTCCCTTTTTCCCAGGTGACTATAGTGAGCATTTATTTTTACAGACCACCTATAAGGATTACCAATAATTGGTCAAAACCAGGTGGGAATCATGTGGCCCTCCAAATGTTGCTGGACTGCAGCTCCTAGCAACCCCAGCCTGCACAGTCAGTAGTGAGGAATGCTGGGAGTTGCAATCCAACATCTGGAGCTCTACATGATTGTTGATGTTGTATGTCTTTCTAACTTATGGCAACCCTGAGGTGAACCTAACAGGGTTTCCTTGGCAAGATTTGTTCAGAGTGGGTTTGCCATGGCCATCCTCTGAGGTTGAGAGAGTGTGACCCAAGGCCACCCAGCGGGTTTACATGGCTGAGCTGGGAATCGTATCCTGCTCTCCAGAGTCACAGTCCAATATTCAAACCACTGCACCATGATTCTCACCCCTGTTCTAAAGGGGGAAAAAGCACTACATCAAGTACATTGTGCAGGTGATGGGGAATGCATTGCAAAATACATTAAGCATCACTATTAAAAACGGCAGGGGGACAAAATGTCCACAGCCAGCTATTGCATGAAGCCAGAGAAGACACCTGGGGACCACATTGCCAAAGTTATACAGGGGTGAACAGGTGACTCCCTTTTCTTAAGTATAACCCTGCAACTTGGCGTGTGATGTGAAATAGCAATGCAGATGGACAGATACTATTTCCAGTTGGAAGAACACTGTGCTTCTGAGAAAAGGCAGTGGTTTGTTTGCAGAAATAACAATTGCGTTCGCGGTCCTTTCTACTGATCGGCTGGTATCCTGTTGATGCCTTTTGTATGCATAAGTTCCCTTACATAAATGGACATTTTTGGCTGATAGTCAACAGCTGTATTCAGCTGAAGCTTACAAAAGCAGTAATATTGCATAATGCACATCATTCTGCATTGATGGCTTGTTTGCACATGGGTGTACAATGCACAACTCTGGTGGCATAGGGGCCATAGTGTAAGTGAGGTGTAATTCTGTGAACATCAACTTATGCTAAGTCTTCTTGATGTAGTAGCTCAGCCACCATACGCAGACTCCCCAACGCAGGGGTAGGCAACCTGTCCCCATTAAGGGCCGAGGGACTTCAGCTCCCAGAACCCCAGGAGATATTGGCCAACATGGGACTATTGGCCAACATGGCTGAGGCTTCTGGGAGCTGAAGTCCCTCGGCCCTTAAAGGGGAAAGGTTGCCTACCCCTGCCCCAACGCCTGATCTCAGAAGATCAAGAGAATTGTTTGGAAATACGAGGACTATCGCACCAAGAGCAGAGACTGGTGCAGTGGTTCGGGTGTTAGACTAGGGCTCTGGAGACCAGGGTTCGAATCCCCACTCACTCATTGAAACCCAATGGGTGATCTTCGACGATTCACACACAAATTCACACACAAAAGAGAATGCGCTTTTAACAAATCTTGGCAAGAAAACTGTGATAGGTTCACTTTAGGATTGCTGTAAGTTGGAAACAGAGCACACAAAGAGGAGGACCAAGAGTAAAAAGGATGGGTGGGACATCTGTTGTCAAGCTAGATCAGACTAAAGGTCCGTCTAGTCCCACATTCTATTCCCAGAGCTGGCTGCCAGTTTGTTTGTTTTTGGAAATCCTATCAGCAGATTGTAAATAGAGTTGCTCTGTCTCTTGTTACCCAAGAGCTGATACACATAGGAATACTGCCTCTGAATCTGTAGGTGCCATGTGGCCATCCTGACCAGGAGTCAACCAGGTAATTTCTAGGAACCTACCCAATCATCTTTTAAAGCCATCCAAGCTGGAAGTGAGTTCCACAGGTTAAACATGCACCATGTGAAGTACAAAATGTCCGCACATCAGTCATGTTTATTGGCAAATACAAGGGACGAATCTGGAAGTATACAACCTGCGACTCTCTTTTCTCCCCCTGCCATCTTTTCCCCATGTCTGCTTAATGAAGAAGCTGGACATGAGTCAGGAGACATGGATAACATGTAGTTACCTGTCCCAACACTACCTCCCTCAATCCACCTTGTAAGTATGATGCATCTAGCTATTATTCGTAGCCGAACATGCTCACAACAGACGTCTGCAAACAGCTCCGGAGGTCCATGGGAGGTCTCTGAAGATGACTTCCTTACAGCACATCCAACTACAGTAAAATGAACGCATTATTTTTGATCCTTCTGACAGCGTGGAAATAGACGTTTTTAGGGGGACTTCACTGCTTACAAGGTGGGTTAGGGGTTGCAATTTTGATCTTTCTGATCTCCAAAACAGAAAGAGAGACAATAGTCTAAGTCTGACCAAAGGAATTGGAACTGACCAAGAGATTAATTGTGGTGCCTTTTGGTAGCCCTGGAAAAGCTAGGTTCCCTTCAAGGATCACCATGAGAGTAGAAGACACTACGCAAAGGCCAGACAAGTTGTTGCTGTGTCAGCCGCTTGGTACTGCATCTCCCACAATGCCTCCCATAGGCCACTATACGAGCTGCAGGCCAAACCACCTGGAACACACCATTGCTGACTTTTGTTTGAACGCAAAGATTCCCGGATTAAGAACAAATTGAACTAGCACAGCAACCACAGAATTAAAAACAACACAACCACCAACCAGGCAACCTTAGAAAAAAAAACTTGTTAAAGATTTATTGCAGTAATACAATAAAGTTTTTTTTTTGTTCTTTAAAAAAATCCAACACTTACATCTCTGCATTTTGTGAGAATCTAACTGGTTTGAAAGTGGCACCGCAAGACCAAGAGAGGAAAGGATCCGGGGCCCTCAAATTCTTTTCGTTGGACTTCTTTTTAGAGGATGAGACCCTCATTGCACATACTCCACCTTGGGAATTTAGGGCCAAGATTCTCAGCAGGTGCTCAACCCTGGAATTTGCAGTTTAGGTAGTGGTACTTAGAATTCTCAGCCAGAGCACTCTTATTATCTCAGCAAACTATAAACCCAAGGATTTCACAGGATGCAGCCATGGCGCTTCAAGTGAAATCACAGTGCTAGAATTTTGCAGTCTGAAAGAGTCCTGAAAGATCTCACAAAATTCCCAGCTGGTCAGCTTCAACTATGGAGCAGATCAACTTTCTCTCAATTGCACTGGATTTTGAAAACAGGCTCCCAGCCACTTCAGATAGTGCTTTCTGCCTCTGTGTTAAAACATTTATTTAAAAGGTCAGCCCAACAAAAAGTCATTAGAAAAAAGTTATGACAATCCTCTAGAAGAACCTCTGGATGATGGATCAATGCAACACGCCTGCAGAAGAGTGGCCTCACTTGGAAAGGTGGAACCCATGATGGACAGAGAGAGTGGATGATGCCACACTTAAAAACTGCCACGGTTAACCAGGGATTAACTGGAAAGTGGCTTCCTCATGCTTACATTAGGAAGGGTTTACTTAGTATACTCAAATCATAAATAAGGTGCAGAAAAGTTAATACATAATTGGGAGTAGAGGAAAGGGAAACACATAAAAATATGTACATAGATGAGGGCACTTGGCCAGTCCTCCAGACACCCTGAGCTGAAATATGCAGTGGCCAGAGCTTGAAAAAGTTCCTTTTTTTGGAGGACAGTTTTTAGAAATTCTGAAGGCTGTCCTCTTAAAAAAGAAAAAGGAAAAAAAAAGGAACTTTTCCAAGCTCTGGACATAGCCCCATCTCATCCACAATTGATAAAGTGCCTATTTTTAAAAGAATATTTCTTGCACAACATTCTTAGGCATGGGAGAGACCTGCAGGGCAACCCCAAGCAGTCAAAGATCCATTGGGATAAATCCCTCATTGTGGCCATTTCCCAGTTTCTTCCATCTTGAGACTGACTTAACAGGAGCCTAAAGTGATGTGACCTGGACTACTCCACTTGCCAACATTCGTGGGACAAAGAACTGCACCCAATTTTTAAAAAATCAGGAGACAGAAATAGAGGCATCTTTGGTTTAGTTATAGGATGGACCCTTCCCTTTACTTGCCCACATCTATTAGGGTAAACCTGTCAAACACATGCAACCCCCCCCACCTCCCAAACCCCCCCACCACCAAACTATTCCAGGCACAGGGAGAAACATCAGAGTCAATCAAAAGGGATTTCCATCTTGTATGCACCACATCGGATTCCACAACACCTTCTACTATGTGTGGAGCATGACCCTGGGAAACATCTCAATGGTAAAAAGCTTTTTACATAAAGTTTTGCAAGGATTGAGGGGGAAAGTAAAACATTTTTCTGGACTACAACTCAGGCTGGAATCCCGTTAGTAACATAATACATGCATGGCACACTACATCCATGGAGTGAATTGTTCGCCACGGCGCAAAAGACTTATTCTGTCGACCATTTCAGAACTGGACTTGCCTACGCAGCAATGCTGTGCATTGTGACTCTGCGTTGCAGTTGCATATTGCCCAACAGCACCCGGTCATGGACATGTGCTACACAATGTTGCTATTCTGCACGGGGATTGCATAGTGCCAGTTGTGTATCTCCACAGAGGAATACTGGATTGCAACCACTACAGAATGCTGGCTAGGAAATTCTATGTATGGTAGCCTTAAAAACCCTGATTAGTTTTTCTTTTTCCTGTTGCGGGATGTAGATCTCCTTCAGATGTAATTCTCCATGCGACCGCACTACATGTCCTGTTGGACAGAACAACAACCAAGACACTAGCTGCCAAGAGGAGTGGGTAAGGAGCAAAGGGATCTTCCAGACTGGTATTGATAGCTACAGTTTGAGGCCACCAGGGAAAAGAGGAAGGCTCCATCACACATCAATGAGAACACACATGTAATGCCACTCACTGTTCTGTGATAAAAGTGGTTGCTGCATTGTGTCATTGGATAATGAGGAGTTTTGTGCCAAATACGCCTGGGTCCTTTTTGTTGGGAAAAATGACGAGAAGCTGGTTGCCAGATTCATGGGCCTTGGCGCGCCGCTCTCACACTGCATATGGTGTGGAGAAAGGACAGGATACTCCAAGTTTTGCCCCATGAAATTTCAGGGCCTAAAATGTGAGTCAAAGCTTAGGCAGAACTAGAAGAGGAAGGGACACCCACAGTGGCAAGCTCAGCTACTTTGAAAAAAGCACCTGAAGTCTAAGATATGCTGTGCTACATTTGAAAATGACCAAACTGGATGGACACAAGAGATGTAAGAGGACTCCTTGGCATTCTGGCTGAGAGGGAAGGCAGGGAAACACTCCCACCCAAGGAGTGCTGGCTTTCCATAAATACACAAGACAGGGAACATACGTAACCAAATGAGCGGAGACTCCTCGTCATGTGAGAGATTTTGTTAAACAACCGCCCTGATGACAGCAGGAGGATCGTTTTCTCTTGGCACTATAGCCCAGCTGCTCTTTGGTGTCTGGTGGATAGTCTGCAAACTGTGGGTAGCTCCACATGAGAAACATTCAGACAAATCTCCTATGGGATGGAAACAGCATATACACAAACAGGCATAGTCTACCAACAATCATCTTCTTTAAAAAAAAATCTATTGGTTCTGAAGAACCTTGATGATTTGCTGTATTAAAATTATGGCAACAGAGATTAGAAACTACTTTTAAAATGTGTCATTTGTACAACCTGCTAGAAAGGTCCTGAAATGTGCATTTGTGCTGTAAAATTTCTCCTGTCCATTATGAGACACACACATACACACTTACACACTTTAAAAAGAAAGAAACCCAAGAACCCTGTTGGAATCTGATCAAGGAGGATGGATAGGCTTCACGTCTGGACCTGACTGTCAAACTGACTTCCTTACTGGTTCTCTTTCTATCTCTTTATGCTTCAAAACTGATTGCCAGGTTACATGCCCCAAAATCTGCTTCCCTTTTTGTGGGGGGAAAATTCAAGAAATAAAACAAGAATTCACAGACATAATTCTCCTGTTTCTCCCCTTGGCAAAACAGACAGGATTCGAATGTCCCGAGTTCCATTTCTGATGTCTGAAATGTAGGTCAAGAGGGCTTTAGAAAATGTTACCACTCTAGTCAAGCTTGGGAAATTGAGGAGTACACAGTTAGCAGTCTGATCCTTGTGTTGTTCGAGGCACTACTTAACTGAATAGGAAAGGTCAACTACAGTGATGGTGGGTCACGGGGAGGATTTTTCACCCTCCCACAGAGAGGTCCAATAGATCCTTAGCGGTGTCCAGTGTACGCTTTGAACCAGGAGGTAACCGAAGCCGCTGCGGAGGAGATCATACCCCCAGCACTGCTGCTGGCAGCAATCGGCTGTGAGGCCTGCGTGCCCTGACTCTGTAGCATCTCCGTTGTCTGGGAGGGGATGTCGCAGAACCGTGGGCTGGGAAGATTCTCCCAGTCCGTTCCCAGGTCTGTCTCTTCATCACTGATGTGTTCGTCACCGCTCTCGTCCGTTTCGCCGGCACCACTGGGGTCCACAAATTCCATCGAGTCCTCCAGATCTGCACTGACCTCAAATGGACCAGACCTGAGGGCATTTAAAAAAGCTTCTGTAAAAGAATGTTTTACTTCAGACTTTTCTGGGACAAAATAAGAAACCTGAAAGCCTGTGGGGCTGTGATTACAGCTGCAAAAATCAAACTAAAGAATCGGAGCTTGTCAAAAGGGACGCTGCAGTCTATGCAGAGGATGACATCAGAAAGCAAAATACAGATAAGGAAGGAACTGTTTCTGAAAGGATTGGCAGAATTACAGAATTTATAGGGAAAGGGCCAACCCCCTCCTCCCAAAAAACATCACCTCAGCAAAGGTGCAACAAACTGAGAATGTGGTGGTGCTCAGAAAGGATGAAGTTATATGCAGATCAAGTTTCCATATCGTATAAGGGTGGATAAAAGCCAAAAATATTCAAGCTCTTGTCTGGAGTCAGGTATCTTTTGTTGGCTTCTGTTGCACTAAGCAAAAGGTGTACACTTTTTTTAAAATCCCTGAAACATTTTTGGGGAAATAGGTCCCATTCCATTAGAAAAACAAGAAGGTTTGGATATCCGCTGGAGTTTGGTTTCAGGACTCCCTGTGGATACTAAAATCCATACATGTGCAAGTCCCATTAAATACAATGGCATAGTAAAATGGTGTCCCTTAAATAAAATGGCAAAATCAAGGTTTGTTTCTTAGAATTTATATATATTTTAAATATTTTCAAGCCATAGATGGTTGAATTCATGGATACGGAGGACCAACTGTATTTTAAAAACCCAATAGCATATTTTCTCTTTAGGAACAGAATGATGACGTTTTTTAAGGCAAAGCTTTGTTACCTTCAAATGCCAGAAACTGCACAATATGAAGACCTGTGTGTGAAGACAGGCTAGAGAACAATGATTCTTGTACATACTATAGGCAAAGTGTGTCCCCCTGACCTTTTTTATGGCCCTCAGGGCCACACAGGAATAATCCCCCCCCCAAAGAATTTGCCCTGAAATGTCCTCTAATGTGAAAGGGAGTATTTTTGCCATATTTGCCCTCTCCATTTTAGGTCCAGAATCTTTTTAAACCAGAAGTAAAATGGATATGACTTCCAGTCACTTACTGTTTTGAAAAAAGGCTTCGCTTGGGCCTAAAGTGGCCAGGAGGGAATAAAGACATGGTAAAATCGCCCCCCACAGCCCTTAGAAGGTGTTGGGGGACATTTGAGGGCAATATTTTTTAAACGATGGGGATCCCCCCCAAAGCCTCTGGGTGTGGGGTAATATTGCCTCATAGCTCCCCCACACACACAGTTGACTACCCCTGGCATAGACAAAAACACTCAAAACACAAGCTAACATTCATCCTTCTGAGAGGAGAGCTGGTGGAGTATTGAAGATCTGAACATATTCAGCTTCGAATTAACCTTTATATCCCTTCCCCTTCCCCACCACCATTCCCTTCTCCTTTTGTGTCATGTCTTTTAGATTGTAAGCCTGAGGATAGGGAACCTGTCTAATTAAACATTTGTAAGCCGCTCTCGGAGAGCCTGTTCGCCAAAGAGTGGGATATAAATATTCTAAATAAATAAATATAAATAAATATCATACTGCTAGCCTAATCTTTAAATTCTCCGACCCCACTTCTGTCCAAGCAAAACATTATATAAGTTCTGGCTTCAGTTCTAATTTGTTGCCCCACTTCTCAGATGTCAAAACCCGAGGAAATTGGAGGGTGCCATACACCTGTCCCTCCACATTTGAGGCTTTGATTATTCACAGATTTTATTAATATGTTCTCTCTAGGAATAGTGGAACTCCAGTGCAACTCTATGGTCAAACTTTAACCAAAAGTCTCACTGAAGAACCTAGAGATTCCTAGAGAGAACATTCCACTAGGCATTTGTAGCTCTTCCAGCGCAATTCTATGGTCAATGTCTGGCAGATATTGACCACAGAGTTGCACTGGAGGACCTAGAGATTCCTACAGAGGTGTTCTCTCTGGTAAAAACATAGGGGTTTTGTTATTTGCGGTTTTCCCACATTCACAGGAGTCCAGTGCCCCTAACCCAGCGAATGTGGAGAAATGAGTGTAGTATGTGCCTCTCTTTTTAGTGCAGGCTATTACAGTGGGCTCTCCACTTGCACTGGGATTAGGGGTACAGGACTCCTGTGAAAGTCCTATGAAAAACCACAAATAAAAAACGAATAGTTTTTTTTTAACGTGAAAGAATGCATCTTTAGGAATCTCTAGGTTCTCCAGGGCAACTCTATGATCAACTTCTGCTAGAGGCTGCCCACAGATTCATGCTGCAAGGCCACAAATGCCTAGAGAAGTGTTTCTCTAGGGCTCTCTAGGTTCTCCAGTGCAACTTTATGGTTAATTTCCAGCAGAGGCTGACCATAGAGTCATGCTGAAGGACCTAGAGCAGGGACCGGCAACCTACGGCCCCGAGGCCGGTTCCGGCCCAGGTCGCCGGACTTACCGGCCCAGGCAGACTCCTGCCACCACCGCCGTGCGTTTTTCTGTCCGTGCGCCCGCCATTTTGATTTTCAAAATGACGGCCGTGGCTCGTTTGCGCATGCGCAGCTGCGTCGCAGCCACCATTTTGAAAATCAAAATGGCAGCTGCGACATGCGCGGCGGCGGCGGCACATGGGGGCGCTCATGGCAGCAGAGAGTGTGCGCGTGCGCGTGAGCGTGCGCACCGCCATTCCCCCCCCCCTCAGCCCAGCGGAGACCTGGACTTTGGGGGACCGGCCCAGGTCTCCAAAAGGTTGCCTACCCCTGACCTAGAAAGATTCCTTGAGAGAACGTATTCATCAAATCTGCGAATAATCAAACCCACAAAAGGCAAAGCCGTAAATGCGAGGGCTGACTGTATTGACAATTTTACATGCACAAAACAAAGGCTTTTCTGTTTTTAAATTTTCATGAATACACCACAATGGTACAATTTTATGTGCTAAGTTATGAATAAAACATTTTAAAGTCGGCCTTCATATCAACAGATTCTCTATCCATGGATTCAACTATCTACGGCTTGAATTACAAACGCGAACCTTGATTTTGCCATTTTATATAAGGGACACCATTTTATTATGCCATTGTATTTAATAGAACTTGAGTATCAATGGGTTTTGATACCTATTGGGCATCCTGGACCCAAACCCTAGCAGATATTAAGGGTCCAGTTTGAGAGAGAAAGGGAGAAAAAGACAGAGAGAGACATAAAAATAAGTATAGTATGTATTTCAGCTTCTCAAAATTCCTAG
Source organism: Phrynosoma blainvillii (assembly GCA_026167975.1). NCBI lineage: Eukaryota > Metazoa > Chordata > Lepidosauria > Squamata > Phrynosomatidae > Phrynosoma > Phrynosoma blainvillii. The sequence continues at coordinate 450,815,861 of JANUYF010000001.1, read as the reverse complement.
CCCCAATGCCAGGAGAAATTATTTTAAAATTTCCAAAATTAAGACATTCTGGGCTTATAATCAGAGCACATCCAGTGTAAGGTAATTTAAGTGCGAGACTAGGCTTTCAGTGTGGACTCACCAGGGATGATTTGGGGGAGGAAAGGAAGTTGGAAGGAGGGGGGTAATGAGAGAAAAAACTGTGCCAGGAAAAAAGGAAGCACAGGACAGAAATAGGAACGAGAAAAGAAGACCCAGAGTGCAGAAGGCAGGGATTCCAAGGGGTCAAAGCCTGTCTCTTACCTTCCCAAGTGTTCTGTCTCAGTGCTGACCAAGTACATCAGGTTCCTGAGCGTATGCAGAGGGTGCAGGAAGTCTAAGTTTACATGCTAGGAAAGTGAGGAAGAAAAAAGCCAAATATAAATCAAGCAAGACACGCAAAGATCAGGAGAAACAAATGCAAAGCTGTCTGAGAAAGGAACAACAAGAGTTCTTGTCTCTTACCTGAGAAAAGCAAAGGTAAAGGATATTGGCATTCAGCTTCTTCACTGCCCATGTGAACTTCTTCCTGTTGACATTTTCCCCGCAAAACTCACTGCAAAACACGTAAAGTCACACACGTGTGTGTGTAGGAGAGGAGAACAGGACTCAACTTCTATCTCCCCTTTCATGCTGCTTTGCTCTGGCACGGCTACCCAGCAACACTGGGCACAATGGTTGCTTTTTGTTGAACCCAGTGGGATGACAGGCAGCCAGGGTGGTATAGTGATTTGAGCACTGGACCAGGACTCTGAAGACCAGGGTTTGAATCCCTGCTCAGCCATGGAAACCCAGTTGGTGACCTTGGGCAAGTCACACGCTCTCAGACTCAGAGGAAGGCAAAGGCAAACCCTCGCTGAACAAATCTTGCCATAGGTCAAAAATAACTTGCAGGAACACAACAATAAGTAGGAAGACAGCACACTTGACTCTCAATTCTGATCTCTGGTTTCTCAAGAGGCAACACTACAGAATTGTTCACTCACAGATATACATGGGCAGCTTGGAGAAGGGAGAACTGGGTATATCTCCCCCCATGAGGCTACTCCAGTTTTAAGATTTTTAGTGGAGCATTTGCTCTCAGTCCCACTTCCATCACAGAGGACAAACATGAAGGCCTTCTCAGTGGCTGCTCCCAGGCAGTGGAACTCCCTCCCACACTATGGGCCTTTGCAGACTGCCAGAAATAGTGCACATTAAATTGAGGCACTGCCCTGGCTCAGTGCTAGGGAGTCATGGGAATTGTATTTTTTTCTGGGACATTGAGCCTTCTCTGTCAGAGAGCTCTGGTGCCACAATAAATTACATTTCCCATGATTCCCTAGCACTGAGCCAGGGCAGTGCCTCAATTTAATGTGCACTATTTCTGGCAGTCTGCAAAGGCCCATAGTGCTCTTGCCGCTCTCCTATTTTCTGTCTCTCAGCAGGTAAAGACCTTACTGTTAATTCAGGTCTTTGGCTTTTAACTGACCACAGCTGCATTTCTTACTGTCATTATGTTTTAGCTGCTTTTTAAAACTGATGAACATGTCTGTTTTTAATATAGCTTTATTTGTTTTAAAATTTTGTTTCATGCCTTTTTAAAACCTGGTATGGTGTTCTAACTTTTATTGTCAACCACTGTGGGTCCGCATATTGACAAAAAAGGATGTAAAAAATACAAATAAAACAAAATAAAAATAATGAGATCACAAGAACTGCCCATACCAGCCCTCTCTCTAAATGTCCACTAAAAACCTGCAAACACTTCTGTGAGCCTACACAGATTAATTAAATCAGGTAGGAATTGTGGGGGCCTTCAGGTGCTGTTGTGGACTATGACTCCCATCATTCCTCACCCTCAGCCAGTTTGGCTAGGGCTGCTGGGACTTCCAGCCAGGCAATATTTGAAAGGCAACACTTCACGCACTGCTGATTTCAATGGTCTAGAACAGGCTTCCCTAAGGTGGTGCCTTCCACATGGGCTGATGCCAAGTCCCACAATGCTTCTGAGTACAAGCCCTCGGGGCTCCTCTGAGAAGACTCACCTGTTGTACAGCTTCTTGGGAAGGTTCACGTTGAGTATGTGTGACAAAATGTTGACCAACTGAGTTGCATAGCACAGAGCAGCACTGATGGTGTAGGCAGGGTTGTTATGCTCCATGTCTAGAAAAGATGAGAGAAAAGCATCAGCATACTCTAAAAGGACTTGCCAGAAAGAGCAGCTGCTTGGCTCTCTCCACAATGCCAGACGGCTGGGTGGGCAGAGTGTGGGCCACTGCTAGACCCTGCTGTTCTGCTCCTTGAAGCCCCCACAACCCACCAAAACTCCTCAAACCCCCAATTAATAATAATAATAAAAACTAGGGCAATCCTCTTCCCAATATCCCCATTCCATCCGCACAAGCACCCAAGAAGACTGTACTACTTCCAAAAAGCTCTGTTTCTTCTGTAATTCCTCTCAAAATGACAACAGGAAAGGACACAATATCACACCTCTTGTTGTTATTTTGAGAAGGACTGCAGAGGAAAAGAAAAGTATTTGGGCTTGTTCTGAGGAGTACGGTTGGTCCAGTATCACCACAACTTTCTTTATGGTAGAACAGGGAACTATGCCTTGCCACATCAAGAATTATTAAAATATATAGATATTATTCTAGTAATAATTCTTTTATCTATTTATATCCCTCCTTTCCCCCAGTGCTGGAACTCAATGCAGTTTACAAAAATTAAAAACAGACTCAGCTAAAAGTTATTAATATACAAAAGTTAAGATATAATTACATTACTAACATAATTCAAAGGTATTAAAAGCCTGCCAGTTAAAAGAGAAAAAACAACGAATGACACAGACAAGCCAACACATTATTAAAGGTCTTTTCCCCATCAGCAGTCACTGCCTACAGGCCTGCTGAAATCAAAGTCTTCACCTATGGAAGGATAGTAAGGACAGCACCAGTTTAACTTCTATAGGAAGATACTTTCAAAACCTGAGAGCAGCTACCAAGATCCACCTGTGAGGCTGGTGGCATACCTTCCCATAACCTACCAACTGCTGTTGCATGCTCTCAAGTCATTTCTGACTTATGGCAACCCTATCATGAGGTTTTCATGGCAAAATTTGTTCAGAATAGGCTTGCCATTGCCTTCCACTGAGGCTGAGAGCATGTGACTTGCCAAAGATCACCCTGTGGGTTTCATGGCCAAACTCTGGTCTCGTGAGTCGCAGTCCAAAACCAAAGCCATTATGCCATGTGGGCTCTATAGGCATGCTCCCTCCACTTTCCAGTACCTATGTACATAAATTATGCAAACTGAGTAACTGGCACAACTCCTCTGCATAACAGACAAGATTCTAATTTTCAAGTTCCCCAGAATCCAAGATTCTGTAGTTAGTGCCATGCAGTGCAGTTCTTGAATCTGGCCCACACAGAACTCTAGCAATAGCACTACCATGCTTTCTCCATCTTCCTGCAGTGTTGTTGCAGTGGGTCTTCAAGTCCCTTCCGACTCAGTGACCCTAAGGGAACCCCCATCATGGGGTTTTCTTGGCAAGGTTTGTTCTCCAGAGTCATAGTCCCCAACACTCAAACCACTACACCTTGCTGGCTCTCTTTCCTGCACGGTGGCATGCTAAAATTCTGCATCTGTCTGCACAAGCTATGTGCTGAGTGCAGAACTGGGCATGAGGTGGCACCTAAACATCCTTAACAGGCTCTAAACAACAAATGCTCCACCCGGCCAGCCTTTTACTCACCAGGTCCTTGAGTGGTTTTCTTCTCTTCCACCCAGTTGTAGTAAGCTGAGTAATCTCCATTGCTGGGAAGGGTTATCCAAGGTCCTGTGATGCTGATGCTGGTGTCTCCATTGTGATCATCACAGACCCATCGCCCAGACAGGTAAGTGGTCCTCCTGGCTTCTGCCAACTTGCTCACAGTGCTAGATTTCATGGCGCTGTCACTCTCAGAGGACACATCTGCAGGGTCCCTGGAAGAAAAACACCAAACTGACACTAAAGGGACTTCTAAATGCAGGCACAAGCCAGACCAAGTCCAACAGTGAAAAGAGAGCAAGCAGGAATGTGACACTGGGAGCATCCTGGACTATGCATGGTGAGAAATGCTTCTAGTTGCCTGAGCAGAAACAAAACCCTGGCCCTTTATGTGCAGCTCCTTCATCTGTTCCAGCTGCCTCTTCCAGCCTCCCCCTCCTCTGTCTCCATGGCTGTTGACTCTCCCCCTGGTCTGCCATCTCCCCAGGGTCCCAAACTCACTATTCTGACCACCTTCAAGCAGAATTTGGGTTCAGACTCCACCTCCAAATAGAGCTTGGAAGAGTTCTTTTGAGGACAGGAACTCCTGGAATTCTTAGCCAGCCAGACTGGGAGTTGTAGTCCCCAAAGGTAACCTTTCTAAGTTCTGTTCTGGATGTGCTCTCCTTCCAACTCTGCCTGGACTCATACTTGCACCCATGACTGGCTCCCTCCCCACAAGTGAAAAGAAGTTTGCTAAACCATATAGCAAATAAGGTGACCTGGTGTTAGTCATTAACTAATCCCTGCTGTTGTGCAGACGAATACCTGAGGCTGCTTGAAGGGAAGACAGGATAAAAAATTTAATGAACATGAAAAATGTTTTTAAAATTAAATGAAAGATCTGTACTCAAATGGCACTTGTTACTACATAAACATGGTTTGGATTTGGCTGTAATACAAATAGGGAAAGGTGACTAGAACAGTTTCCTTCACAGCTTCCTTATCCCCAGATTCTCATTGCTTTCCAATGTCTCCAGCATTCTCCCAACTCTACAACAAATATACACATGAAACCCTTTCTTTCCTGCAGACAAAGAAAGCCAAACATCTACTGAACAGGCCACTGACCGCACTCATGATGCCGCTGCTTCCTCCCTACCTCATGCCAATCTTCACCTCCTCAATAGGGAAGATGACTGAGGTCAATTCTAGGATATGCGACCGTCGGAGGTTGGCCAGATGCTCATGCTGGTTTCTCAAGTCACAGTTCCTCTTCTCTACCAGTTCTCCCAGTTTGCGGTTGTGCTTCTGGATCTTTTCCTTCTTCTCCTGGTGGCGCTGAGCCCGGCGGTAAAGCTTCTGGTTCTCGTCTTTAATTCTAAGGAGCCACTCAGAATCTAGGATGGTAGTGATTTTATTTTTCAATTATTATATATCCTGCCATTTTCCCAAAATGGGGTCCAAAGTAAAGGTTCAGTGATGGCAACTGAACCTATAGAGTAGAAGTCCCCCTCAAAATGAGACTGATTTTGTTGTTCACTCACTCAAAAATAGTTGTCACTCAAAAGAGGCTTCCTTGCCCCTCCCTTGCTGGCATGAATCTGGTCTTGGAACTGAGCAGTGAGCAATTTATTCTGCTTTGAAAGCCTGTACATAGCAGAGGATTCTAAGAATATCCATGAGGGTGCCCCTGCATTTCATACTAGATGCCAAGCAAGGCTGGTTAACTTCATGTGCAAATGTCCACTCGGGAATGCACCCAATGCCACCCCAGGAGCAAGATTGGTAACTGAAGAAAGCCTCCCCTTAAAACCCCTGACCCATCATATTGTGTGTGTGCCTTCAAGTCACCTGTCGACTTATGGCGACCCCATGAATTTCATAGGGTTTTCTTAGGCAAGGAATACTCAAGAGTGGTTTTGCCAATTCTCTCCTCTGAATTATCACCTACAGCACCTGGTATTCATTGGCAGTCTCCCTCCTAAGTACTAACCAGGACTGACCCTGTTTAGCTTCCAAGATCAGACAATACCTGGTGCCTATAGGGTATTGAGCCATGCCCATCATTTCCGCAGTACTAAACTTATATCTCACCTTTTACTACCAAAAAATAACGGCACTCAAGCTGGCTGATCCTGATTCATGGTCATCTTATCAAAGGAGCCCCAGTAAGCTTCAGAGGAATGCTAAGATTATGCAGCACACTTTGCAAATGCACTGGGCTAGGCCAGAGTAGAGGAAAACGGGCCTTGGGGCAGCTAAATTCAGCTCAGTCTTTTACTGCACAATCATTACCGTATTTTTCGGCATATAAGACGCACCCAATTTTAAAGGAGGAAAATCTAGGAAAAAAAGATTCTTAATAAAATACAGTCAGAGGACGCCTCCGACCCAGGCATCCGCCCAAGGAAAGCAACCAGGCTTTCCTTGGAGGGATCCTGGGGTTTGAGGCATCCTCCGACCCACGGAGGACACCTCAGACCCACGGCATCCACCCAGGGAAAGCAACCAGGCTTTCCTTGGAGGGACCCTGGGGTCTGAGGCGTCCTCCGACCCACGGAGGACGCCTCAGACCCACGGCATCCACCCAGGGAAAGCAACCAGGCTTTCCTTGGAGGGACCCTGGGGTCTGAGGCATCCTCCGACCCACGGAGGACGCCTCAGACCCACGGCATCCACCCAGAGCAACCAGGCTTTCCTTGGAGGGACCCTGGGGACTGAGGCATCCTCCGACCCACGGAGGACGCCTCAGACCCTAGGATTCCTGCAAGGAAAGCAACCAGGCTTTCCTTGGAGGGACCCTGGGGTCTGAGGCGTCCTCCGACCCACAGAGGACGCCTCAGACCCTAGGATCCCTCCAGGGAAAGCAACCAGGCTTTCCTTGGAGGGACCCTGGGGTCTGAGGCATCCTCCGGCCCACGGAGGACGACTCAGACCCTAGGATCCCTGCAGGGAAAGCAACCAGGCTTTCCTTGGAGGGACCCTGGGGTCTGAGGCGTCCTCCGGCCCACGGAGGACGACTCAGACCCTAGGATCCCTGCAGGGAAAGCAGCCAGGCTTTCCTTGGAGGGACCCTGGGGTCTGAGGCGTCCTCCGGCCCACGGAGGACGACTCAGACCCTAGGATCCCTGCAGGGAAAGCAGCCAGGCTTTCCTTGGAGGGACCCTGGGGTCTGAGGCATCCTCCGGCCCACGGAGGATGACTCAGACCCTAGGATCCCTGCAAGGAAAGCAGCCAGGCTTTCCTTGGAGGGACCCTGGGGTCTGAGGCGTCGTCCGACCCACGGAGGACGCCTCAGACCCTAGGATCCCTCCAGGGAAAGCCTGGTTGCTTTCCTTGGGTGGATTCCTGGGTCGGAGGCGTCCTCCGACCCAAGCATCCGCCCAAGGAAAGCAACGTTGCTTTCCTTGGGACAATGCTGGGGTTGGAGGCGCCCTCCGACCCCAGGATCGCCCCAAGGAAGCTTTCCATGGGGCGATGCTGGAGTCAGAGGCATCCTCCGACTCCAGCATTGCCCCATGGAAAGCAACGTTTTTTTCCTTGGGGTGATCCTGGGGTCGGAGGAGTCCTCCGACCCCAGGATCGCCCCAAGGAAGCTTTCCATGGGGTGATGCTGGAGTCAGAGGCGTCCTCCGACTCCAGCATTGCCCCATGGAAAGCAACGTTTTTTTCCTTGGGGTGATCCTGGGGTCGGAGGAGTCCTCAGACCCCAGGATCGCCCCAAGGAAGCTTTCCATGGGGCGATGCTAGAGTCAGAGGCGTCCTCCGACTCCAGCATTGCCCCATGGAAAGCAACGTTTTTTTCCTTGGGGTGATCCTGGGGTTGGAGGAGTCCTCCGACCCCAGGATCGCCCCAAGGAAGCTTTCCATGGGGCGATGCTGGAGTCAGAGGCGTCCTCCGACTCCAGCATTGCCCCATGGAAAGCAATGTTTTTTTCCTTGGGGTGATCCTGGGGTCGGAGCAGTCCTCCGACCCCAGCATGGTCCCAGGGAAAGCAACGCTCCTTCCCCCTGCGTCCTCGGTGGTTCAATGGGCTGCTCAGCCTCCGATCCCAGGAGCAGCCCATTGAACCACCGAGGACGCGCGGTGGCCTCGGAGAGGCGCTACATTCGGCCTATTAGGCGCACCAACTTCCCCACCGCCATTTTGGGGAAGAAAAAGTGCGTCTAATATGCCGAAAATACGGTACTTACTCTTTGCTATCTCTTCATTTTCTTTGCAGATGGTTTGCTTCAGCTGCTCAATTCTCATCTTGCAAGACATTATTTTCCATCTCTGAAAGAAAAAGAGCAAAGTAGTAGAAACTGTTCCAGCCGAACATCTTAGCATTCTCAGCATCAAAGAATTGTCCCTGCCCCAAGGCCCAAAGTAGGTGGAGCGGCATTGGGTCTGTTCCCCTTTGGCTGCATTTTGATATGAGTTTGGCGTGAAGCAGCAACAACAGCCCATAGGGTTATGAAATCACAGAAAAGACAAACATAGTCACCACAATATCTTTGATTTATTTTGAGGTTGGCATAATGCCATAGTTAAAGGAACATGCTGCATTTTGGCTTTGTATATGAGCATTTTCCTTCTGGAAGCAAGTAATAAAAGACATGAAACTTCTTCTACCAAATTGTTCTGCAACCCAAGCCCCATACCAGTCCTTCAAAACCCTCATTCTTTTTTTTTCTAAACTGCACTAGCAATGTTGAGCCAAAAGCTGTGCAAAAGCCTCCCCTCACCATATAAAAACACACGAACACAAAACATCACCAACCCAGACCCACATCCCACTTCACCCCACCTTTACTCTTATTTTCATTGAAATCCCTCTCAAAACAGGGACAGGAAGTGAGGTGCCATTACTTCCCGTCACAATTTTGAGAGATACTCTTCAGAAAAATGGAGGAATTTTGGTGCTAGGGGAGCTGAAGCCTTTGGGGGTATGATAATGGGCTCTGCCAATATCTGGTCTTTATTGAGAGGAGAATAGGAAAATGTTTTAGATAGATGTGTTAGGGAAATTAGGTGTTTTTTCAGTCTTGACTGAATACAATGTAGGCTATTGTAACTTTCTGGGTAAATGCCTGAAAGACTGTGCCTTCGGGATGAGATATTCTTTGGATATGTATATTCCTTGCTTAGAATAAAGCTTTCTTTACAGAATTCCTTTCTTCCAACATTCTTTTCATGTGCCTTTTGCTCAGTTTGTGTCTATTTGTCCCTGCGGAGTCAGGTAGAAACAGCAAGTCAAGTTTCCCAGTAATGTCCCACTGGGGTGTGTGTGTGTGTGTTAAAATCAGTGAGTGGTGGCAGTTCAAATAGATGATCTCTAGAGGTATCATCTTACTCTGCAAAGGCAAGAAGGGGACTCTAAAATCACTGCAGGGGGAAATTGGTCCTGGCCTTCATACAGTTGCCCACACATGACCTAAATAATAGATTTTGATTACTGGCGAGCCATTTGGGTATGGCCTCAGAAACAGAAAAACTGGATAGGCTGCACTGATTATGGCTGGAATGGCTGCACCATTGGAAATCCAGAACTTCAGCCAAAGGGTTTATATTGGTTAACAACAGGTAACAGTAAACTTTGCTTTTGATAGATATGACGCATTCATCAAATTTATGAACATTTAGTCTTCACTTTCAAAATATGGGGTGGTGGTGGTGCTGTTCAACTCTGGGAAATCCCCCTGTTTTTGCAGGGGATCTGTTCCAGACCTCCCCCCCCTCATGAAAACAGAAAACTACAAATATTAAAGCACCATGGGTGAACCCCCCATTTTGTCCCCCTCCATTTGCCGCTCACAAACAAGCAGACTTGAAGTCCGTGAAAACGGAGGGGTAACTATAATCTCATTATAACAGACTGAAGTCTGTCATCTGTTTGTATTTCACCTCCTCTTAATTATTCACTTTCATTTTACTGAAAATGGAAAATGAAGAGTACTGTGTTTTGAACCCTTAGAAGGAAGATGCTATATAAATGCAAAGCTTGCAAAGAGATTTTGAAGCATCATTTAGATTAACTTGAGCAAAAAACATCTAGGGATAGCCGTGTTGGCCATATAGCAAATCCAGTAACATCCAAACAATGACACCTTTACTGTGCCAACCAATGATACCTTTGGTTGGTCCAATAAAGGTATCATCGTTTGGATGTTATTGGATTTGCTATATGGACAACATGGCTACTCCAGATGGTTTTTGGATTTCAAGATACCACGTTTTAGCCATCACAGGGGAATCCTAAAGAGAGAGCCAATACACTGGAACCTTGCTATCTGAAGCTTCTGCCTCCAAAAAAGGTAAAGCATTTTTTTCTAATATTGGGACTGACTGGCATGCTTTACCCCTACATCACCTAAAGTTTTCCTGATGCAAAACATGAAGACTTCTTGAGAAATTCAGTGTTCTCTACCTGCATAGGAGCCTGTGGCTTCACAAAGAAAGGAGACATGCTGGATTCCAAGGAAACATCTTCTTTGAATTGCAAATGGACATTAAATTTCCCTGACTTTCCAGTGACCAAAGGGGGAGGTGCCAGCCTGCAGATAGCCCTCCACTACCATCTGAACTGAGACCAGAAACAGAAAATGCAGGCTTAAGACTAACATTTTCATTTTTTCCCTTCTGTTTGCCTGATGTAGAAGACAGTGTGACTTTGAAAGCTTGCAATATGTAATTTGCATTCTGGTTGGCCCAATAAAGGTATCATTGTTTGGATGTTATTGAGCAAAAAAGTTGTACAAGTTGTTTCACTCATCTCAAAGGTGCTAAACGATCCCTTTCCATACTGATATTCCAGACTAACACAGCTGTCTCTAAATAAATGCAAAGTGTTATAGTGATGCTGAAGAGGCTTGATACTTTAAACTTAGGTGAAAGAAAAGGTTAATCAGACATTCTAAATGTGAGAATTCTGAATTATTTTGGAGGTCCAGAAATGTAGCACCTCCCCATGGTTTTTCATGCTGTTGAGCACACAGCTCACCTTGAAAAAAAGAAAGTATTGATCTGCTTGTTGGCCATCTTTGCACTTTCAATCAAATTACAGGAATCTGCATGGATTGGGGATGGGGGTTATTGCTCCATGGGGCAATCCCACACGCTTTTGCAAATGTGTGCACAGGAGAGCCTGACTGGGCAGGGGAAAGGTACCATCCCCCAAAGCAATGAGGGATGCAGCTCCAATTAAGTGTGAACTGGAAGGCTTCCAAAGGACTCACCAGCTGGTCAGTTATCCATTTCCCCTCCATAGCTTTTAACAACCTACAAGAAGTGGAGAAAGGAAGAGAAAATTAGCTGGCAAGCAGAATCACACTTCAAGCAAACATCAGAAGTCAGAAAGACGTTGCAAAATAGAATTGGCACTTACTGGGACTGGAATTCATGCTGCTTGTTTCTAAGGTTCTTCAATCTCTCCTTCTTTTCAGAAAACCTGGAAACAACAAATATGTGGAGTTGTGAATATGAATAAGGTATTCTAGTCCACGAGAATGTAGTGGCTAAAGTAGAACCTGCTATCAGGCTCATAAGTGTAATTTTTAATCTCTGCATATCACTTTTGAGAATTGTAGGCGTTTAATATATGAGACAAAAAATATCTACCACCTTTAGTGGTGGCAAGATAAATGAAATTATGCCAGAACAAGGCTGGACAGCCACAGAGGCCAAAGAATTCAACCTACCCCATTTACCACCAACACCACTGTCACCTGGATCCTTGCAAGCCACACAAAATAGTTTTCACAAAACCTGACATGACCATCCTGGTTTCAGAGCATTTGGCTTAATCTAGAGTAGAAATGGCAGAATATAGGCCATGGCTAATTTGGGGGTAATCATTTGATCCTAGAGGTGGCCTGATCCAACCAGGCACTTCTTACATTCTTAAGGCCCAAATTCACTGAACCCAGCTGAACTATGCTTTTAAAACCACCTTTGTTGGATGTTTTTAAACAGAGGTTGAGTGTCCACCTCTCAGGGTACTATAACAGTAGATTCCTGCATTGGCAGCGGCTTGCAGTAGATGATCATTGGGAAGAGTCTCTTCCAACTTTATAATTCTATGATTGGTAAGAGATCCTGAAAATGCATTCTTGCTTTAGATTGTTTGTATCTTCAGCAAGGCATGTTAATTCTCAACAGGAAAATACAATAGTGCAAAGATTGAAACCAGCCCACGTGAACTAGACAGCCATGTTTATTGATGTTGCAAGCCCAAACAAGAAAATAATTGAAAGATGCATAGACAATATTATATTTAAACAGTAATTTATTTTCTCCCTCCCTCCCCACCACCATTCCCCTCAGTTTCTCTTTAAAACGTGTACATTTAAATTTATTATGGAATGTCGTGTCTCCATTAAGAGAAATTCCTGCCTCGTGTTTTGGTAGCATTGGTTGATTCATTTACGGTTGTAAAATAAATATTAGTGGGGGATAGGGTGGCAGGGGAAGCCACTTATTAACAACAAACAAATCAACCTTTCAACAAACTGACATATTAGTGTTCTGACTGAAAGTTATGTCCTTTTGCACACATGCACATCCAACAGGTTTTTAGTAAGTGCAATACAAAACAAAAAGGTGTTTTTATTTTTAATCCCAGAACTGGTTGTGCCTCAGCTGTCAAACACTTAGGTTACACCAGAGGTGGCTCTGAAGTGCTCATCTGAGACTCATCACTGATACACCCATGTAAACTCCATGATTACAGGATAAATACAAATATTAACAGCATTCCTCTGGCAAAGCAGCTTGTCTTTTAAACTGAAGGCAATCTTCTAGACTTGTATGATTAAACCTCATGACTGAACACTCATGTTGCTAGTTCTCCTCTCCCAAAAGCAGAAACATACAAAACTGATTGAAAAATGTGGTGTAACAGGTACTGCACCTGAACTATACAAATGTCCAACATAGCCGCCAGAACCTGTACAAAAGCCGTGATAACAGAGTTTCTGTTTACCATAGGAGGTGACACCTGAATGACATTTATTGCATATCAATAAGCAGACCAGTTAACCGACTGGGGGGAAAAATTAACTGGTCTACATTTTCTGCTTTGTGGGGTTTATTTAAAACATATGTGACAGAGAACAATAGTGATATGCTATAATGCTCTGTGAATCCAATCTACGAACACTTATTCAGAAGCATGCCTATGTTCAACAGAGCTTGCTGCTGTTATGTGCTCTCAAGTCAACTCCAACTTCTGGCAGTTCTTTCCTAGGGTTCTTGGCAAGATTTCTTCAGAGAAGGTTTGCCACTATTACTTGAGGCTGAGAGAGTGTGACAAGCCCAAGGTCACCCAGTGAGTCTCTATACCTGAGCAGGGAATTGAACCATGGTCTCTCAGAGTCTGAAGCCAACATTCAAACCACTATACCACACTGGCTCTCTATATCACAGTTCTCTTGGTATGATTTCTTCACAGATTGTTTGCTCCTGAATTCCTCTGAGGCTGTGACAATGTGACTTGCCTAAGGTCACCTAGTGGGTTTCTATGGCTGAGTGAGGATTCAAACCCTGGTCACTTAAACCACTACACCATGCTGGTGGAACTTACTGCCAATAAATCTGCAAAAGAGTTGCACAAATTCACATGTGCTCAAATGTAACCCCCACTGAAGACAATGAGGCTTACTTCTGAGTGAAAATGGACAGAAATGCAATGTTCCTCTTTTCTAATTTCCAGCAGACTCTGTATGTTTCCTGTAATACCAAATAGTGACACATAACTATTACAATTGCTTCTAAACAGCTCAACAACTTCCCATTACAGTACAGCTGAAGGAATCAGTAGAGGAAGTTATGAATATCTGATGAGCTCTCAAACAACCACATCAAGATGCCAAGAGCAGAATGGACAAATCAGTGCATCCTTCACATGACTAGTCAGGTGAATGCGACGGTCAGGAGTGTTTGTTATCAGCTTCGGCTGATACGTCAGCTGCGCCCTTACCTGGATATGAGGGATCTGGAAGCTGTGGTACATGCTCTGGTAACCTCACATCTGGATTACTGCAATGCACTCTACATGAGGCTACCCTTGTGCCTAACCCAGAAACTTCAATTGGTACAAAACATGGCAGCCAGATTAATCACTGGAACATCCAGGAAGGAGCATATAACACCTGTGCTCAAATCCCTCCACTGGCTGACGGTTAGTTTCCGGGCACAGTACAAGATATTGGTTTTAACCTTTAAAGCCCTACATGGCTTGGGTCCATCTTATCTCAGGGACCGCCTCTTCCCGTACGATCCCCCCCGCGCCCTCTGGTCCTCTGGGAGGAATCTGCTTCAGCCTGTGAAAACTAGGCTGTCTCAGACCTCCCAGAGGACCTTTTCTGCGACTGCTCCCAGACTATGGAATGGCCTGCCGGACGAGATCCGTCTTATTACCACCCTTGCTGTTTTTAAAAAAGCAGTCAAGACAGATCTCTTCCAGCAGGCCTTCCCGGAAGAACTCCCGGCTCATAGGAGGTGATCGCTTACCCGTCCTCCCCCTTGCTGCTATTGCCTGTTGCTCTAAGTTGATTTTATATAGGATGAATGTGTCATTTTAATTCTGCACTAGTTTAATTTAGTTTTAAGGGGAGCTAGGGTTAGGGATTGGTTGACAGAATGTTTTACTTTGTAGCAGTTTTAATCTGTTGTACGCCGCCCCGGTTGCTGAAGCAGAGGGGCGGGTTAGAAATAATAATAATAATAATAATAATAATAATAATAATAATAATTCCCTTTGGAGAGGTAGCATGATATAGTGGTTTGAATGTTGGACTATAACTCTGGGCACCATGGTTTGATTCCATGGAAATCCACTGATTGACCTTGGGTAAGTCACACACTCTCAGCCCCAAAAACCCCCATGATAGGTTTGTTTTAGGATTGCCATAAGTTGGAATCTACTTGAAAGCACACAACAATAGTTCCCTTTGACCTGGTAGGCCACCAATTAAAAATGACACTTTTGAACATAAAATCATGGAATGGGGAGAGAAAATGGAAGATTGTATGAAGCAGCAGCTTGCTGTAACTTGAATTTATAAATATTTTTATCCCCAAAGGCTCTCTCATGATGGCAACTGATCCATATAACATTAAAACAGGTAAGAGCACATTGGGCTATAAACCAGTTCTTTGTGCAATACTCCTTTGTATGCTCCAGAGCAGGGGTAGACAACCTTTTTGAGCCGGGGGCTGATCCCCCGAACTCGCTTCTTCCGGTGAGCCTAGGGAGGGAATGGAGATGCGCGCGCAACCCCTGCCACCGCGGCGCGTGCTGCCACCACCACCTCCGCGCATGTCACGGCCGCCATTTTGGAAAACAAAATGGCGGTCGCAGCGCATGGGGCCACAAAAATGCGTGGCGGCGGCGGCAGCAGGGGGTCCACCTGGGCCAGTAAGTGCGGGGCCCTGGGCCGGAACCGGCCCGGGGGCCGTAGGTTGCCGCCCCCTGCTCCAGAGGATGTTAGAGGCTAAATGGATATGCAAAGTGTATCACACCAAACTAATTGAATAATATGTTCATAATTTCACTGCAGCAGATTGTCTGAGGTAGGTACCCACCCCTCCCTCTCCTCACATCAACCTATGGAAATAAATGCAATGGTCATCGATAATACAGCTGGCCCTCCACATTTGCAGCTTAGACTTTTGCAGATTTGATTATTCACGGTTTTGATTAATATGTTCTCTCTAGGAATCTCTAGGTCCTCCAGTGCAATTCTGCTGGAAGTTGACCATAAAGTTGTGCTGGTGAACCTAGAGTTTCCTAGAGAAAACACTTCTCCAGGCATTTGTAAGTCCTCCAGCATGATTCTATGATCAACCTCTGGCAGATGTTGATCACAGAATTGCACTGGAGGACCTGGAGATTCCTAGAGAAGAGTTATCTCAGGTAAAAAGAACACTATTTTTACAGTTAGTACTTGTTATCCGCTGGAGTTTGGTTCCAGGTGTCCCCCCCCCCCCCCCGCCGGTTGATACCAAAATCCGTGGATGGTCAAGTCCTATTAAATAAAATGGATAGTAAAATGCTGACCCTCATATAAGATGGCAAAATCAAGGTTAGCTTTTTTGGAATGTGTGTGTGTGTGTGTGTGTGTGTGTGTGTGTGTGTATGTGTATGTATATATATATATATATATATATATATATATATATATATATGAATATTTTCAAGCCACGGATGCTTGAATCTGTGGATAAAAAAAAAATCTGTGGATATGGAGAACTGACTGTATTTGTGCCTTTTCCACATTCATGGGGGTCCTTTACCCTTAAACCTAGCGAATGTGGAGAGATCACTGTACCTTTCTTATAAGCGCCACAAAGACACTGATGAAAGGGGCTAGGAGAAAGGCATCAAATACTCTGAAAAAGGAACACAAAAAACACAAAGGAAAAACAAACACTCTGAAGCAGTGCCACCGGTGTCATTTCGTCTTGCAAGCAAGCCATTCTGGAGCCAGGAGGCACCACCCACAAGCCTTTCTCAGAAAACAAGGTGCTGATCAGAAGCTTGGTATTAGCAGCCAGCAGGTACATGATATGATTTAAACCCAAGGATGCTTTTTCCCCATGGGGATGGCTGTTGTTTTAAATAGCTAGCACATTTGAAAGGACTTCCAACAATGGCCCAGATCTACTAGACCCCCAAGTTGAGTAGATCCAATGAATTAACTAGAACAGTGATTCCCAAACTATAGTCACCCAGATGTTTTGGACTTCAGCTCCCAGAATTCCTGAGAGTTGGCCAACCTGGCTGGAGCTTCTGGGAGATGAAATCCAAAAACGTCTGGAGGACCAAAGTTTGGGAACCACTGAACTAGAATCCGGTTAAATCAATATTTGATTCAGTGGGTATGCTCTAGTTGAGACTATAACAATTTGATTTAGATCACTATGGTCTAAAACACACTGTGGAAATAATCCAGTTTGAGACCACTTTAACTGCCCTGGCTCAGTGCTAGGGAATCCTGGGAAATGTAGTTTATTGTGGCACCAGAGCTCTCTGACAGAGAAGGCTCAATGTCTCACAAAACTACAATTTCCAGAATTCCCCAGCATTGAGCCAGGGCAGTTAAAGTCGTCTCAAAGTGGATTATTTAGACCTATGTTCTAGAACCAGAACTAGAACAAATATGCTAACAGCAGTTGCTTATAAGGCCTGGGCAGTAAATATTTTCCAGTCTCCATTTTCTCCAGTGCTACCAGCTTCCTATACTACCAGTGCTGTTAACTTATGGATCAATTTGCATTTACTGTTAGATGTGTTAGAGACCTGCCATCAGACAGAAAGATGTCATATAAGTAGATTGATTAAATTAAACAAATTAAAAAAGTCACTAAGCTTCACAACAGCCCCGACAGGTAGTTCAGTATAATCACACAATTCACTTTGCAGAGGGCTTGCTCCAGGCCTCCCAAGGAGTTCCTGGCAGAGGTGGAATTAAATGCAGAACTTTCCCATCCATTATACACTACTGAGTTTTGTTATCTTCTGGGAATGATCCTCCCTCTTGCCATAATTAGGCTGCAATGCCAAAAATACATTGCACAAGTCAAGGGCAAAAGGACATGTCTGTTTTTGTTAACTACAGGACTTCCTGCCACACAATGAATCATTCCAGCTAATTAAAAGTTAACCAGCTCAACCGTCAAACAAAAACACAAAATGACTGTGAAAGACACTTCCTGAAACAAACACCAGGTTTCAGAGCAAAGTGTGATTTGTGCGATTCATAATGAGGAGTTTTCCAAATCCTATGATGAGCCATCCAATCAAGAAAACTATTATTAAAAATATGAATTTTTGGAGTTAGATATGAAGTTTAGAATTCAGAAATAGGAATTGCAACCACACACTAGTAGCAAGCATATACTGTACCCACTTAGGACTAAGCCCCACTGAATTCAGTAAGATTTATGAATGTATGTTAGTCTTCCCACCTTGGCTGTGAAACCCACTGGATAACCTTAGGCAAGTTACATGCTCTCAGCCTCAGGGGAAGGCCATGGCAACCTCTTCTGAACAAATCTCGCCCAGAAAACCCCATGAGAGGTTAGCCTTAGAGTTGCCATAAGTTGGAAACAACTTGAAGACACACAACACACATACACAAAAGTCCATACACCTCAGCACTGTCTATTCTTGAGTAGCAGTGGCTCTTGAGGTTCACAGGAAGAGAGAGAAATCTCTTTTCCCACACTCCTGCCTAAATGTTTTAACTGAAAGTGCTAGGATTGAAACTGGTAATTACTGCAGAAAACGCATGTATTCTACCACTTATCTTTGGCCTTTCCCCACGTTTCTTCTGAGCAAACACACCACAAAGTTAGACAGCACAGGGCAGCTGTTCATAAAATTGAGTAGAAGGGTCCTACCACCAACCATATGGTACCGCACAAATCATAAAACCCATTTCTGAAGTTTACACACAATGGCATCTAAGGTTCTACTGAGATAAAACAAAGAAGAATTGACACCATTTTGCATCCCTCGGTAACCAAGTTATAATACAAAGCTGTTTAATTAAGCCCAGGATCAAATAAAGGACGAGTCTTAATAATTTATATGGTGAGAAAGCAAAAGGCGGCTAGTTTTCTGCTGAGACTCTGCTAGGGGCAATTCCAACCTGTCCAAAGAATGCCCAATATGAAGGTCAGAGTCTCCCTGTCCAATCTTAGCACAGCAGAAATATGTTTTGGACTGATACTATATTCCAAAACACAAGAGACAAACAGGGAGAATAAGTGTTCCTTGGCTGATGCTGATGATAATGATGATGCTTTATTTATACAGTGCTGTAAATTTATACAGCGCTGGTACATATAGTCCATTAAAATAAAACAAAATAAAATAAAGGACAAATTCCTTCTGGGAACTATGCCTAGAAGGAAAGAGAAGGGAATACCATTATTCTCTTTATTTTACAGAATTTGAAATTTCATGTAGAAGATGGACCAAGCTGGTTTTCTGCTGTTCCAGAAACCAGGAAATGAATGAACAGATTCAAACTGCAAGAAAAAGAATCCCACTAAACATCAGAAAGAACTTCCCAATGGTAATAACTATTTGATAGCAGAACAGATGGCCCTGGAGCGTGTGGGGGGACTCTCCTTCTTTGGAAGTCTTTAAACAGAGGTTGGATGGCCATCTCTCACGAACACTTTGGTTGTGTATTCTAGAATCAGGGACTAAATGGCACCAGCATTAAAACATTAGGTGTTATCCTTCTATGGTATCAAAACTATTTCAAATTCTTATGGAACAGCAGAACAACCACCCAAGATGTCCTCCAATGCTGGAGAGAGAGAGAAAAAGAATCAATATAGGGGAAGAATGGAAATTGTGATAAAAATTTAAGGGCAAGAGTTTCAGCTAATGAAAAGTGAATGGCCACTCAACTTGAAAAACACATAGGTCCATCTGTTAGACAGTTACTGTGGCAAGAGAGGCCATTTCCTATGAGGTCCTCTTATGCTACTCAACAGCACATGTGAATGAAGAACCTGAGTCCAAAGACCAAACATGTGGGTCTTTCCAACATGACCATCTTCCAAGAAGAGAAACATGTCCCCAAATACACTTTGCAGGAGCTCATGTAACTAAAACAAGAATACTAATGTAGCTGGCTGGTTATTTTCTGTCTCTCAGTCTCCCTTTCTCACACATACATACAATTTCTTAGCAACACTATATTGCATCACTGGGAAATGGTCCTGACACTGCTACAGGCATATGAGAGAACACATATATTGCTGGCTTTAATATAGCATTCGAAGACACACAGGACAGAAACTTCCCTCTTATGCACATTAATGGTGCATGGACACACATACACAAGCAGACATTTTATTTAGATATGAACATCATCATAAAGAGAAAACATATGCTTACCATATATACTCATGTATAAATCAAGGACAGGATTTGGGCCTAAAACTATGGAATTTGCTATGACCCATGGATGAGTCAAGGGTAAACTTAAGGGTATGTAATAAAAGATGTAAAGGACAAAGCAAATTCCAAGCATTAAATTTAATTTGTTAATTTAACTTGATTTTAGTCCAGATCCTGGAAAAGCTGACATACACACACAAATATCTTATTCAAAACCTTCAAAGCTTGATTCCTCATTGCTGGAATAAATGGTGAAACTATTATTTGTAGTGGAAATTGACCAGGGTGGTGGAGAGAAGACTAAGGCTGCATCCACACTGCAGAAATAATCCTATTTGACACTGCTTTAACTGCCATGGCTCAATGCTGTGGAGACTGTATGCCAGATGGATAGACTCAATCAGAGAAGCCACAGGCCTGAATTTGCAGGATCTGAACAGACCAGGGGAGGACAGAGGTCTTGGATATATCTCATCCACAGGCTTGCCATGAGTCGGGGTCGAATCAAGGATAGTTAACCACAACAAATACCTACAAAATAAAACCGTTACAAAGAAAGATATCCAACCCCCCTTGTAGCTCATTTTCCAAGAAGAGAAACATGTCCCCAAATACACTTTGCAGGAGCTCATGTAACTAAAACAGTCTTCTTGGGGAAAAGCCCAGTCACTTTGGGGGGTTGCAGACTGCCAGAAATAGTGCAAATTGAGTCCACTTTTAGGGTTAGGGAATTATGGGAACTGTATTTTATTGTAGCACCAGAGCTCTCTGACAGAGAAGGCTCAATGTCTCAGGAAAAAAAACAAAAAACAATTCCCATGGTTCCATAGCACGAACCCTAACCCTAAAAGTGGACTCAATTTGCACTATTTCTGGCAGTCTGCAACTCCCCTTTGTTATGAAGACAAGACACGTTTTAGATGCTGACTTTTCTCTTACATTTAAGTACTACAGCAAAACTAGGGATTAACATTCCAAGCAGGTGTCTGTCTTGCTGGCCCCTTCCTCCTCCCTCCAAGCCCTTTATTTGTATAAATAGGACACTTGCCAAAAGTATTACTAAACACCACCCAAGCTATTTATAACTATAAATTCTGAAACTGAAATACATCTGTCATGCACCAAAGTGGGTATACTTTCTGTTCCTAAGAGAGCAACGAAGATGGTTAATGAAACAGAACACAAACCCTACACAAAAAGACTAAAAGTAAGTCTAAGCCTGAAAAAGACTAACAAACCTCTTCAAATATTTGAAATGCTGTTACATAAAAATCAAAGACTGGTTCTCTGTTGCTGTAGAGAACAGAACCAGATCTAACTGGGTTAAAGAGAGTAATGTCAGTTGAAGGCTGAGGAAAATTAACAGTAGGAATATTTTGAAAAGAACATTTATTAATTAGAAGGTTTATGTACTCCCCTGTACTTAGAGGCTGGACAGCATTATATTGGTGATCTATTTCTGGATTTCTTTCATCAAGTGGGGAAGAGAATTGGACAAAATGATCTGGAATTCCCCCAAAACTGTGACAGTCCATGGACAAGCACCTGTTCCTTCTTCAAGATGCAAGACACAAGGCAGAAAATAAACTACTGCTCTGGTGTTAAAAACAAAGAACAACTCTGAGGGATCGAATCAAAGGTTGTTCTTGTCCAGCATTCTCTTCTTATAGTGACCACCAACGCCTACAAGTCCAGGAGCAGGATATAAAGGCAGTAGTGCCCTGTCTAACATCTTGCAGTTGCAGCATATAAATATTTTAAGTATTAGTAACCATTGATAGCTTTATCATATCTTATCTTAATAATCTGTTTTAAAGGCAATCTAAGCTGCCAGTCATCATTTCATCTTGCAGTAGCAAATTCCACAGTTCAGGATTGGAAAGCACACAACCAAAACAGTGCTTGAACTGCTGACCTTCCTGATCATTATCTATGTTTCGCAGGGGTAGGCAACCTTTCCCTTTAAGGGCCGAGGGACTTCAGCTTCCAGAAGGCTCAGCCATGTTGGCCAATAGTCCCATGTTGGCCAATAGCTCCTGGGATTCTGGGAGCTGAAGTCCCTTGGCCCTTAAAGGGGAAAGGTTGCCTACCTGTTTCAGGGCATCCAGGTGATAACTGCACAGAGGCTAAGCCTGGCTTCTCTTGAGCTCTCTTTCATATAAACTTGTAGTGAAGGATCAAATGTTACCAACAACCTCAGTAGTAGTTAAGTCCACAGTGTAGTTCTGAATTCCACTTGGTGAAAAGTAACTGAACAAGCATAGTTGAAGCCTTTGGGCTATTCTGGTGGGTTGTCTGAAGACATTTGGTTGGCTGCTAAGATGCTAAACTTGATAGTGGGGAACTGAGAGTCATTTAGAAGGCATTAGACTCAGCAACAGTGAGTATGACTAATGGTCAGGGGCTGTAGAAGTCTAATAATATTTGGAAAGCCACAGATTCTGTCCTGTGATAGACCTTTAAAGGTAAAGGTTAAGGTATTTCCCGTTGACAAAGTTGTCATGTCTGACCATTGGTCTTTCTAGCCCAGTATTAGCACTGTCTGTCAGTCATTTTTTCAAACAACAAGCAAGAATTTGTCCAACTCTGTATGGATATGTCTGGGATTGAACCTGAGCTCTTCTGCATGCAAAACATGTGCTTTAGCCCTGCAGTTCTAATTTGCTTAGGGCTGAAGGAGGCCAGACACCAAGATGACAGAAGTATTCTTTAATCTTGGTTGTAATCATGAATATTTTTCCCATTGCTGTATTTACCCAGGAAGATGTTGAGACTCTCTTCTGCCAGAACACAAGTCGTAGGGCTCCTTAATGATGAGCCCACATAAATGTTTATCTTCTGGAAGTCTGCTGTCAGCAGTTCAAGCACCATTTGGGTTGTGTGTTTTCCAGTCCCAAGCTATGGAATTCACTACTGCAAGAGGAAGCGATGGCTGCCAGCTCAGATCACCTTTAAAGCAGATTAATAATGGAGAACAAGGCTGCCAGTGGTTACTAATTACAAAATAACTCTCACACACAGTATTTTGACCAGTTTAACAATAGGTGCAGCCACACAGTAGAAATAGTGCAGTTTGCCACCACTTTAAGTGCTGTAGCTCCATCCTATGGGATCTTGGGATTTATAGTTTTACACTGCCTTCAGCTTTCTCTGCCAAAGAGTACTGGTGCCTCACAAAATGACAGTCCCCAGGATTCTGTAGGATGGAGCCATGGTGCCAACGTGCATTATTTCTACAACATGGAAGAGTTGCAAGGGTGCATCTACACGGTAAAAATAATGGTTTGACACCACTTTAAGTGCTAGAGCTCCATCCTACGGGATCCTGGGATCTGTAGTTTTACAAGGTCTTTAGACGCCTTAGCCAAAGAGTACTAGTGTCTCACAGAACAATTCTCAAGATTCTATAGGATGGTGCCATGGCAGTTAAAAGTAGTGCCAAACTGCATTGTTTCTACAGTGTAGATGCACATGCTATATCAGCCCCCTACCCCCCCCAAAAAAAAACACAGGAGGAAGAAGGAAAAGAACTCCCTTTCCTTCCCAGAGCCTTGACCTTCCTGCTTCTCAGTGGGGTGTGTTGTGGGGGAGAGATCTCCAGCTCTACAGTATTTCAATTACAACTCCCATGAGCTCTACTCAGGTGAGCCAATAGTGAAGGATGATGCACGTTGGATTCCAACACCCACAAAGCAGTGATACCTTTTTTGGATCAACCAAAATGAACAAAATATATGTTGCAAACTTTCGTAGCTCCACCGGGTTCTTCACCAGGCAAAGATGTTAAAAATCATGCAGGAGGGGAAAAAATTAAGACAACATTAGTCACAAGCCTGCATTTTGTCAAGATGTGTCTATTCTCAGTTCAGGTGGTATTGGAGAGACATTCGTGCAGGCAGGCCCTTCCACCTACTGGCCATGTGAGTACTCCAGGATATAACAAAAATGTAAGTTCCATTACCAAGACAAAAGATGTTCCTTCCCCTTGAGATTCAAGTTGCCTCCATCCTTTGTGAAGCTACACACTCCTTTGTTAGGCAGAGCACTGACTTTCTAAAGAATCTTTCCCAAGTTTTTTTTATCAGGAAACATTTTTAGGTAGTTTTGTGACTAACATCATCATTCTCCCAGCATGGTGTAGTGGTCTGAGCACTGGGCTAGAACTCTGGAACCAGGGTTTGAATATCAGCTGAGCCATGGAAACCCACTAAGTGATCTTGGGCAAGTCACACTCAGCCTCAGAAGATGGCCATAGCAAACCCCCTCTGATGAAATCTGCCAAGAAAATCCCATGATGGCTTGCCTTGTTGTTAGCTGCCCGAGCCCACCTCGACTCATGGCAACCCTGTGGATGAGAGACCTCCAAGGATTCCTGTCCTCCACTCTTTTGATTAGTTCCTGTAGTTTCGGGCCCATGACCTCCCTGATTGAGTCTATCCATCTGGCATGTGGTCTTCCTCTCTTTCTACTGCCTTCCAGCTTTCCTATCATCATTGCCTTTTCTAGGGATCTATGCCTTCTCATGATGTGGTCAAAGTACAACAGACTCAGTTTAATCTTCTTGGCTTCCAGGGAGGTTTCTGGCTTGATCTGTTCAAGGACTCACTTCTTCGCCTTTTTGGTTGTCCTCAGTATCCTCAACGCTTTTCTCCAGCACTACATCTCAAATGTGTTGGTTTCCCTCTAATCTGTGTTCTTCACAACCCAGCTCTCACATCATTACATGATGATGGGTAATACCATGGCTTGTATGATTCTGACTTTAGTGTTCAGTTGTGTATCTTTACTCTTTAGGATCTTTTCTAGTTCTTTCATCATTTACCTTCTTATCCCTACAAGGGATTCCCATCCTTGATTTCTTGACTGCAGGCTCCACCTTAGATCAATGTTTGATCCAAGGTATGGGAAAACTGTAACTATTTCAGTTTCCTCATCGTCTAGGTTAAATTTGCATAGATCTTCCATAATCATTATTTTTGTTTTCTTTATGTCCAGTAGTAAGCCTGCTTTTGCACTTTCTTCCTTGACCTTCCTTAGTAGTTGTTCCAAGTATATGATGCTTTCTGCTAGTAGTATGGTGTCATCTGCGTATCTTAGATTGTTGATGTTCCTTCCTCCTATCTCCACTCCTTGTTCTCCTGAGCCTAGCCCTGCTCTTTGCATACTTTCTGCATACAAGTTGAACAAACCTCCTTCTTTAGAGGTTTATAAACAGAGGCTGAATGGCCATCTGTTGGGGGTGCTTTAATTATGAGTTCCTGCATGGCAGAATGGGGTTGGTCTGGATGGCCCTTGAAGTCTCTTCCAGCTCTATGATTCTAAGTGTGGTGATCAAATCCATCCCTGACTGACTCCCCTTGCCGACTGGGAACCATTCTGTTTCTTCATATTTTGTTCACCTTAGGGTTGCCATAAACAGGAAACACCTGGAGAAGAGATGGTTTGAGGTGATATGATAGCCGTGTTTGAATATTTGAAGGAATGTCATATTGAGGACACAGCAAGCTTGTTTTCTACTGTGCCAGGGAATAGGACCCAGAGCAACAGATTCAAACTAGGAGAAAAGAGATTCCACCTCAACATTAGGAAGAACTTCATGAGGGCAAGAGCTGTTTGACAGTGGAATACACTCCCTTGCAGTGTGATGGAGTTTCCTTCTTTGGAGGTCTTTAAACTGAGACTGGATGGCCCATCTCTCTGGAGTGTGTTGATGGTGTCTTCCTGTATGGCAAGGGGTTGGATTGGATAGCCCTTGGGGTCTCTTCCAACTTTAGGAGTCTATGATGCAATGATTCTATGGCAACCAATGTAGATTCATTATACTATGTTGCCATCCAGTATGAGAATTGCATAATGGAAGTAGAATGTGCCACATCATGAAACACAACTAGATCAGGATTGCAAAGCATGAATATCTCCAGTAAGAGTTAAGGTTTTAGAATCACAGAAACATACAGTTGGAAGATATGGCCATCCAGTCCAACCCCCTGCCATGCAGGAACTTTCAATCAAAACATCCCTGACAGATGGCCATCCAGCCTCTGTTTAAAGACCTCCAAAGAAGGAGACTCCACCACGCTCCCAGGGATTGTCTTCCACTGTCGAACAGCTCTTATCATCAGGAAATTCTTCCTAATGCTGAGGTGGAATCTCTTTTCCTGAAGTTAGAAACCGTTGCTCCAGGTCTTGGTCTCTTCGACTGTGTCTTCCTGCATGGCAGAATGGGGTTGGACTGGATGACCCTTGAGGTCTCTTCCAATCCTATGACCCTATGGTTTTATGATTCTATGATGTTCCTTCCTCCTATTTTCATTCCTCCTCCTTCTAGATCCAAACCTACTCTTTGTATGATGTTTTCTGAGTACATGTTGAAAAAGTACAGTTATAATATGCAGCCTTGCCTGACTCCTTTGTCTACCGTGAACTACTATTTCTCTAGATTCTGTTCAAACAATGGCCTCTTGTCCTAAGTAGAGATTTCTCATCAGGACTATCCAATGCTATGGTTCTATGTCTAAAAGGCACACAACAATGGCTTTTACCATCTTTGCCTCATGAAGAAGTTAGTAGACGTGGTGGATTTTGGGTTGGCCCATAAAGCCATCCCTGTGTTATGGATGCTGGGTGTTATTGTCCTTTCTTACAACTCAACAGAAAAGTCAGAATCATACAAGCCATTGTATTCCCTATTACCATGTATGGATGTGAGAACTGGACAGTTAAGAAAGATGATAGGAAGAAAATAGATTCATATGAGATGTAGTGCTGGAGAAGAGTGCACAGGATCCCATGGACATCGAAAAGGACAAACAAATAGGCCCTAGAGCAGATTAAGCCAGAAATATCCCTAGAAGCCAAGATGATAAGAGTTCAGACTTTGGACACATCATGAGAAAGAGGGACTCTTTGGAAAAAACAATAATGCTGGGGAAGGTGGAGGGAAGTTGGAAGAGAGGAAGGCCATATGCCAGATGGATGGACTCTATGAAGAAGATCACTATGAATATTAAGGGATTGCAGGATTTAACGGGGGTCTTGGAGATGTCTCATCCATAGGGCCGCCATGATTTGAGCTCGACTCGAGGGCCGTTAACAACAAATGACAGATCAAGAAACCGTCCACTCCCTGGTTTGCTGTACCACTGTATAACACGACACCCTGTTATTGACCGTCATGTGTCCCTATGGAGACTAAACAAACCTGAGTTCAAATACTGTGGTATTAGGAGAGCTAAGCAGAGCAGTGAAGGACTGGAGTTGAGTAGTCTTGGAGGTGTTTCATCCACAGGGTCGCCATGAGTTGGGCATTTAACAACAACCAGATAACTCAACTGCCTCCCCAAATCCCAAGATTCTTTAGGATGGAGACATGGCGGTTAAAGTGTTATCCAAATGCTATCATTGGGTCACGTCAAAGAGATCTATATCAGAGTTAGAAACATAAACTGACTACATCCTATATGCCAGGGGTAGGCAACCTTTCCCCTTTAAGGGCCGAGGGACTTCAGCTCCCAGAAGTCTCAGCCATGTTGGCCAATAGTCCCATGTTGGCCAACAGCTCCTGGGATTCTGGGAGCTGAAGTCCCTCGGTCCTTAAAGGGGAAAAGGTTGCCTACCCCTGCTATATGCCTATGGACTAAGGATGGAGTTTGTTAAAGAGACCACGAATAAGAGTTTGCAGGAGCTGGGCAGAGCAGCAGAGGACAGGAAAGGGGGCCTGGAGATGTCTCATCCATAGGGTCACTGCCATGGGTCAACAATAACCACGGCCATCATGGCTCCTGCCTTGGAGAGCCAGAGGCGGCCCTTTCCCTCCCTCGGCCTCGGCCTCGGCCTCGGCCTCACTCACCGCTCGGAGTCCCTTCCGTCGAAGAAGACGAAGTCCCCCCCGCGGACGCACTTGGCGCAGGTGAGGCGGCGGCGGGTGGTGTTGCAGAGCGGGCAGCGCTCCACCGCCACGTACAGCCCCTCCGCCCCGGACTCCGCTCCCTCAGCGACGCTCGGACTCGCAGCCCCACCGGGGGGCCGCCTCCAGCCGGGCCCCGACGACCAACCGCCGCTCCTGGGAGACGCCATGTTGCCGCGGGGCTCGCGGGCGGCCGCCGGTCACGTGGGACTTTGTTTTCAACCAAGAGCATCATGGGAAGGCGAAGGAGGAGGTGGAAGAATGGAAAGTGGTGGAGGGACGAATGGGCGGGGCTAGTGGGATGGGTGACGTATTAGGGGGCGGGGAATGGGTGAAGTAGAGGGGAGTGAAGATGCCAGTAAAGGAGCCGTCAATGGGCGGGGCTAAAGGAATGGGATGACGTATTACGGGGCGGGGAGTGGGGTGACGTAGAGGGGATTGAAGATGCCAGTAAAGGAGCTATGAATGGGCGGGGCTAAAGGAACGGGATGACGTATTAGGGGCGGGGAATGGGGTGATGTAGAGGGGATTGAAGATGCCGATAAAGGAGCTGTGAATGGGCGGGGCTAAAGGAATGGGATGACGTATTACGAGGCGGGGAATGGGGTGACGTAGAGGGGATTGAAGATGCCAGTAAAGGAGCTGTGAATGGGCGGGGCTAAAGGAATGGGATGACGTATTACGAGGCGGGGAATGGGGTGACGTAGAGGGGATTGAAGATGACACTAAAGGAGCTGTGAATGGGCGGGGCTAAAGGAATGGGATGACGTATTAGGGGGGTGGTTGAAGGAAGGCCAGTAAAGGGAGGAGGAAGTAAGGCATCATGGGAAGGCAGAGGAGGAGGAAGGCACTTCCGGACACAGGCCTTTGGCTCCTCCCACCTCCGAGGCTTACTCCACTCACGACACGAAAAAGCGCAACGACGCCGACGCCCGAGCCTTTAGTAAACATCCCTTATGTTTTTATTAGTACAGGTTTCTTTGTGTGTGTATGGCAGGGGTAGGCAACCTTTCCCCTTTAAGGGCCGAGGGACTTCAGCTCCCAGAATCCCAGGAGCTATTGGCCAACATGGGACTATTGGCCAACATGGCTGAGGCTTCTGGGAGCTGAAGTCCCTCGGCCCTTAAAGGGGAAAGGTTGCCTACCCCTGCAACAAACAAATGGGTCCTGGAACAGATCAAGCCAGAACTCTCTCTGGAAGCCCAGATGACTAAACTGAGGCTCTCGTACTTTGGCCACATCATGAGAAATAATGACTACATTCGTCCCTCCACATTTGCTGGGGTTAGGACAGGACCCCCGTGAATGTGGAAAAACCACAAACAACAGAGAGAACACTTCTCTAGGAATCTCTAGGCCCTCCAGTGCAACTCTGTGGTTAGTATCTGCCAGACATTGCCCATAGAATTGCACTGGAGGAGCTACAAATGTCTAGTGGAGGGTTCTCTCTAGGAATCTCTAGGTCAGGGGTAGGCAACCTTTCCCCTTTAAGGGCCGAGGGACTTCAGCTCCCAGAAGCCTCAGCCATGTTGGCCAATAGTCCCATGTTGGCCAATAGCTCCTGGGGTTCTGGGAGCTGAAGTCCCTCGGCCCTTAAAGGGGAAAGGTTGCCTACTTCTGCTCTAGGTCCTTCAGTGCTAACCTTTGTTTAAAGTTGACCACAGAGTTATGCTGGGGGACCTAGATATTTCTAGAGAGAACATATTAACAAAATTAGTGAATAATCAAAAGCCGCAAAAGTCAAAGCTGAAAACGTGGAAGGATGAGTATAATTAGAAAAGACAATAACGCTGGGAAAGGGAAGCAGACAGAGAAGGAAGACCGCATGCCAAGTGGATGGACTCTATTAAGGAGGTCACGGGTATGAATTAGCAGGAATTGAGCAGAACAGGAGGTGTGAAGTTGCAAGAACTAAGAAGAAGAATGGAAGATAGGGAATCTTGGAGATGTCTCATCCACAGGGTTGCCATGAGTTGAAGTTGACTTGAGGGTGACTAACAACAACAACAAATATCCATTCCACCTAAACGGGAGGAACTTCCTGACAGCAAGAGCTGTTTGACAGTGGAAGACTCAGCCTTGGAGTGTTTTGGAGTCTCCTTCCTTGGAGGTCTTTAAACAGAGGCTGGATGGCCATCTGTCAGGAAAGCGTTGATTGTGAGTTTCTGCATGGCAATGGGTTAGATTGGATAACCTCTTGGGATCTCTTCCAACTCTGTGAGTCTATGAGATGCAAATCCTTTGGATATGATGAACATTTTCTATCTAATTTTGTGATGGGGTCAAGCAACTACCATGGTCCCTGGCCATTACCCAAGCTGCATGCAGGGGTAGCTGTGTTGGCCATTTAGCAAATTCAGACAAAAATCTACCAAACAGTGATACCTTTATTGGCCAACCAAAATACACAATATACTTGTTGCAAGCTTTCGAAGCTCCACTGGCTTCTTCATCAGGCAAGATGTTACAACCCAAACAGGAAAAAAAATTGGAGATGTTAGTCAGAAGCCTGCATTTTGATGTTTCTGTCCTTAGTTAAGATGGCAAGTGGAGGGTTTCTTTTGCAGGCTGGTCTGTCCTCCCTATTGTGGCTATTGGGAGATTTACAAAGTCCAGGAAATTTAAAGTCCATTTGCATCTCAACAAGGACCCCTCTCTTGCAATCCAATATGCTTCCATTTCTATGAGGTCACAGGCCTCTGTAGGCAGAGGACAATGGATTCCTCAAGGAGCCTTCATGTTTTTGCAGCAGGAACATTTTGGTAGGTGTTGAGGTAAAACATGACTAAACAAGGCTAAATATCCCACAAAACTACAGTTCCTAGGATTCCCTAGCACTGAGTCAGTCCCACAAAACTACAGTTCCCAGGATTCCCTAGCACTGAGTCAGGGCAGTTAAAGCAGTCTCAAACTGGATTATTTCTGCAGTGTGTTTTGGTCCCTGCTTAAGGGGGGGTATAGTGGATGTAGAAATAATGCAACATCAAACCCATTGTAACTGGCATGGCTACCTTCTATGGAATCCTGGGATTTGTAGTTCATTGTGGCACCAGAGCTCTCTGGCGGCTAAATATCTCACAAAACTACAGATACCATAGCATCTGATTATAAAGGCCCTTGCCCCGAGTCTGCAAGACCTGAGAAGAGCTGTTGATGATCGGACGACTAGGTGATCTCTCTTTCACAGGTTTGTCATACATCAATGACAGTTAACAACAAATTATGTATTGGTTTAAGTTTATTTTATCCTAAGCCACCCTGAGATCTTCGGATAAAGAGCAGGGATATAACTATTTTAATAAATAAGATCAGACATGATCTGGTGCCTTGTGCCTTTGTCGTTATTATGTGTCTTTAAGTCATTTCTAACTTATCATGGAGTTTCTTGGCAAGATTTCTTCAGAGGTGGTTTGCCATTGCCTTCCCCTGAGGCTGAGAGAGTGTGACTTGCCCAAGGTCACCCAGTGGGTTTCACAGCTGTGCTGGGAATTAAATCTGGGTGTCTAGAGTCATAGTCTCAAACTCAAACCACTACATTACACTGGCTCTTACTCAGAAGTAAACTGGTTCAACAGAGTGAGGCAACAAACAATTGTTAAACGTTATGGCCTTCATGAAAAACCGTGTTTTGTCTATTATGGAATGAACAATGCTATAAACTGTGTTGTTTCATTTTTATTTTAAACCAAAATAAGACACTGAATTGAAAACGTGCAAGACTGAAAAATAATTTTAAATGACATTTCAAAATACAAACTTAAGTCTCGAAAGTGTTTTATCAGAGCTAGATTTAAACACAGACACATAAATATATATAAATATATATATGTTACACACCCTATTCCATACATCTGAGCACCACTAGTACTTTGCACTTAGTGCAAGAATTGATAAAACATATGCAAACCTATATGTTCTTTATAAATGTTTCCAAATTAAGAGGATTTTTTGAAACCTTTCAAGATTGGGTAGATGTTTTCAAAGGCTTCATATATTTCAGAACGGTCTTTGGCACCTGGGAAAAACAGTTTTGGAATTATAATAACTTGCTGAGGTTAAATCCAATTGTTAATCCCAAACAGACTGGACCCACTAAAGAGATTGGGATTCAACGTAGATACAAGAGTTATTTATCCAGTGCATGTATATTAATGGATTAAGAATGATATTTAGCCCTGATATAAAACACAGAAAGAGATAGCAGGGGTGCAGACAGAAGGATACTAGTAAAGATCTGTGACCCAACAATACACTATAGGATATTAAGAATAAAATAACTATATATAGAATATTTTATGTCCACTAGGGTTTGATTTTAGGACCACCTGTGGATACCAAAATCCATGGATACTCAAGTTCCATGATATACAACGGCATAATAAAATAGTGTCCCTTATTTAAAAAATGGCAAAATTAAGGGTTGGATTTTGGATTATTTTATTGTTGTTGTTGAATATTTTCAATCTATGGATGGGTTGAATCCATGGATGCAGAATCTGTGGCTACAGATGTCTGACTGTACAATATTTATTTTGTTTTGCTCTTCAAAGGTAGAGAAAAACCCAAATTCTTAAGCCTCTTGAGATACATAAGAGCTGGTGTGTGCAATGCATGTACGACTTACCAGTTAATACAACTTTTCCAGATACAAAGATAAGCAGTACAATCCTTGGTTTGACCATTCTGTAGATAAGGCCAGGAAACAGTTCTGGTTCATAGCTGCAATTTTTTTTTGGTTTGGTTTAAATATCATTTCCAAAACAGCTGAAGAATTACAATGTACAAAGTTCATTGACAAGTTTACAACAACTTCCCTTCTTATATTTGAAATATACATTATATTTGAAATATAAATATAAGATCAAATCAAGCTTGAACACTTCCCTAGAAATCAAAATCGCTAACAGAGGCTATCATACCTTGGAGATATGAGACAAAATGACTCATTGGAAAAGACAATAATGGTTGGTAAAGTAAAAAGCAGCAAAAAAGGAAGACTGCATTACAGGTAGATTAACTCAGGGTGCATCTACACTGTAGAAATAATGCAGTTTGACCTCACTTTAAGTGCCATAGCCCCATCCTATGGAATCCACGGACTTGCTGTTTTACAGGTCTTTAGGCTTCTCTGCCAAAGAGTGCTGGTGCCTCACAAAACTACAGATCCCAAGACTCTAGGATGAAGCCATGAAAGTGGTGTCAAACTGCATTATTTATACAGGGTAGATGCACCTTTAGTTGAGGAAGACACACCAATGAGTTTGCAGGACCTGAGGAGAGCTGTTAATAACAAAATGTCTTGGAAGTTTCACATTCAACTATGAGTTGAAGCTGACTTGACCACAATTAACAGCAAATTTAAAGTATCTTTCCCTCCAGGTCTCATTTGTTATTCTTAATTTAATTGATTTAGACTTAACATGAAATTTCTCACCCTCCTAGACGGCTTACATTTTAAAATCATTATTTTTAATTATTGGTTTCCATCTGCAAGCAGCTAGTCGAAATCTCTAAGGACGTTATCACACGGGGGCCAGTTTCGTGGTTAAAGAGATAATAAAGTGGAAATGAAGCATCCCGAAAATAAAGCGAAAATAGCGCTAAATTGCGCAAAAGCATTTCTCACGTAATTAGAATAAAAGCGTAATTAAGTAAAAAGCGAATAAAAGATGTTTTTAACTTTCATACACAAGTGGAAAAAACCCGTACATGTACTAGAAATGGGTGTGTTTTGTGACCAGACTCCTCCTTTTCCAGGGCGGGTCCTGCATTTCATTCAACCTTCTCTCCTCCCCAGGAGGAAATGTCAAACTGTCCTCCATTTGGGGTCATGTCCTCCTGCACAGTCTTCCTTTGGGGTTAGGACCTCTCAAGAGAGCAGAGGAGGAGGAGGAGGAGGAGGCTGGAAAAGGCAAGGCAAGCCGAGGCAAGGCAGAGCCTCCTGCCTGCGCTGCTGCTGTTCCTCTTCCAGCCAAAGCTCCCGGCGCGAGGCTTGAAGAAGGAAGGAAGGAAGGAATAAAGAGAGGGAGCAAAGGAGGATGAGGAGGAGGAGGCTGGAAAAGGCAAGGCAAGCCTTCTTTCCCCTCCTTTCCCCTCCAGCCCAAGTGCCAAACTTCTCCTCCGTCCCAAACTTCCCTCTCCTGCGCTGCCTTCCCTTCTCATTCTCCTTCCCTTCTTCTTCTCTTGTCCGGCCGAGAGCCCCCCTTCCCCTCCTGCCCGTTCTTCCCCTGCAGGACCCTGAGCGGCTGGAGGCGGCGGAGACCGGAGGAGCATGGCACTGGGGAGGAGGAGGAGGAGGAGCAGGAGCCCCTTCCCACCGCTGCCCGGGACTCTCCCTCCCTGGACGCCCCTCCTTCTCCTGGCCCTCCTTCAGGTCCTTAAAGGAGATTTGTCTGTGCGCATTTGCATTTCACATTAAAGTAAATGCGCAATTACTTTAAAAGCGCAAATGCATTTCCTCTAAACTCCCGAAATTAAAAAGATCTCAGATAATACCACGTTCTGACCACTGTCTGACCAGTTTCTGTGCGACGTCGTGTGAAATCGTGAGGCGCAAATTCGCTTTTTATTTGGGATTTGTGTGGAATAACCTACAGATTTCCCCCGTGTGATAACGTCCTAAGTCTGGCAACCAAAACAGAAATCATAAGAAAAGGAGAGGCTGATGAAAAGACTCATCCAAGCATGCATTTTTAAGGAAGCATTCCAGTGGCCTCGTTTAAATAAAAAATTTGACCAAAGGTTTGCTAGAAAGTGTTGAACTGCTCTTCCTTTT
This sequence comes from Phrynosoma blainvillii, assembly GCA_026167975.1. Classification (NCBI taxonomy): domain Eukaryota; kingdom Metazoa; phylum Chordata; class Lepidosauria; order Squamata; family Phrynosomatidae; genus Phrynosoma; species Phrynosoma blainvillii. Next base: position 450,781,524 of record JANUYF010000001.1, on the reverse strand, counting down.
TGTGGTCTAGAAACTGGTCCCTATTCTTCCCATGTTATTTCTACCTGATACCAAATTTTCTCTGAAAGATCTAGTGCCCAGGAGCAATTCTTCTTTGTTAATGCGGCAGACTTCAGAGAGACAAAGGTTGCATTTGCACTGCAGAAATAATGCAGTTTGAGATCACTTTTAACTGCTGTGGCTCAATGCTATGGAATTCTAGGATTTGTAGTTTTGTGAGCTATTTAGCCTTCTTTGTCAGACAGTGCTGGTGCTATAACAAACTATCAATCCCAGGAGTTCATAGGATGGAGCCATGGAAGTTAAAGCGATGCTAAATTACAATTATTTCTGTAGTGCAAATACAGCCATAGTTTTGTTAATCTGGAATAGCAACATGAAACAGGATCTTGTTTGATTATATATGTTTGATGTTCTGCCCTTTGGTGGAAAGAGCGTTATAAATTTTGATGTTCTTGTTTTTCTTATCAATTCCATAGCATTGAGCCATGGCAGTCAAGGTGCTATGTGTCAAACTAGATTAATTCTGCAGAGCGGATCCAGCCTATGGACTTTATCACATGGGGACCAGTTCTGTCTTTAAACAGATAATAAAGTTCAAATAAACCATCCTGAAAATAAAGCGAAAATAGTGCACAATTGCATGAATGAACATCACACACAATTAGAATAAAAGCGTAATAACGCGAAAAGCGGAAAAAAATCCGCTATTGCGTTTCATACAAAAGCGAACAAATTCCATATATGAAGTAGAAATGGTATACTTGCGCACGCGCAGAGAGATGCATAGCACCATTAAATATTACCGGACAGGAAATTTTAGAAAGAAAAAGCGGGGAGGATCATGTCTACCTGGCATGTTTGTCACCCAAGCAAAACAGGAAGTAAAAGCGGCCCCACAGAACCATGGGAAAACCAGAAAAACGAATAAAGGGGGATTATTGCGTAAATAAACCAAATTTGACTTTCACACTAGATTACAGTAATATCGCAAATGCATTTTCGCTCAAATCCCGAAAGTAAAAAGATCTGGGATAACACCACTTTCTAACCACTTTAATGATGGGTTTTGTGCGACGTCGTGTGAAATCATTGCGTGTAATTACGCATTTTTTTCAGGATTTGTATGGGATAAACTATAGATTCTCCCCGTGTGATAAAGTCCCATGAAAGCTTATCTTTTACTCAGGTAGGGCCTTTGCAGACTGCCAGAAATAGTGCACATTAAATTGAGGCACTGCCCTGGCTCAGTGCTAGGGAATCATGGGAACTGTATTTTTTTCTGGGACATTGAGCCTTCTCTGTCAGAGAGCTCTGGTGCCACAATAAATTACAGTTCCCACGATTCCCTAGCAGTGAGCCAGGGCAGTGCCTCAATTTAATGTGCACTATTTCTGGCAGTCTGCAAAGGCCCTTAGGGCCTCGGCAGATGGCTAATAGGGCCATCTCCGAGACCCGGAAGAGGAGGGGCAGCCGCACGCGCGGCGTCCCTTCCTCTTCCTGAGGTCATCCTCAGAGCTTCCGGCCCTCCGGACGGCCGGCGCTCCGGGGATGACCTCCCTCCGCAGCGACCGGACGCGCTGCGGAGGATAAGTCAGGGAAAGTGCGCCCTACGCGTTTAGGGCGCACTTTCCCTGTCTTGTAAAAGGAGCGACAATTTGCTGTTCCTTTTAGGGTCGCCGCAGGAGCGCCCCGGTCTGGCTGCCGCGGTCCGGCGGTGTTCCGGACCAGGGCGTCCCCGACGCCCTGGTCTGCATCCCAGGTTAGTCTCAAAGGAGCTTCAAGATCCCTTTTACATTTTGTTAACTGAGGTACACCTACATTAGGATCTTTGTTTATAACTGGCAGATTACATTAATGATCTTACAACTCCCAGCATCCCCAAGCTAAGATAGCGGTCAGCATGAGATCTGTGGCAGTGCTAGTTGGGGAATCTGCCAACATCCAAAGGCTTATTTCAAAAGATGCTCCAACTAGGAACAAAAATGGTACTTTCAGCTTCCATGCCAACTAATACTTTGTTCCCTAAAGAAGATGGAGACAGAGGAATAGGCATACCTGCTGAATTGCTGATGCGTTAGAACCAAGCCTTCTAGCCGGATGGGGAACTTCACATCACAGCTGCCCACCATGTTCTGGATTTTGAAGTCCAGGAATTTTGCAGGGAAGCCAAGCTTTTGGACCACACGAGCGTATTTCCGGGCTGCCAGACGAGACTGTTCTTCACTGCAAGTCAACAAAAAGGAAGAGAAGCAAAGAAATATAGTGGGTCCTTGGTATCTGCTGGGGTCTGGTTCCAGGACCCCCCTGTGGATACCAACATTCGTGGATGCTCAAGTCCCATTATATACAATGGCATAGTAAAATGGTGTCCCTTGTAAAAAAACCAAACAAACAGCAATATTAAGGTTTGCTTTTTGGATTCTTTTGTTGTTCAGTCTTTTCAAGCTATGGATGGTTGAATCCATGGATGTAGACGACTGACTGTATTTATTTTGTTTTGCTCTTCAGAGGTAGAAGAACACCCAGATTCTTAAGTCTCTGAGATACATAAGAGCTGAAAGTTTGCTATTTGGAATTTCAACTTTAAAAATATTTTCAAGCTGTGGATGCTTAAATCTGGGGATGAACAAAATCGTGAATATGGAAAGACAACTGTACACTCACCAAAACTGCAAGCAATGCATGTATGTACTACGTACCAGTTAATACAAGTCAAGGTTTGCTATTTGGAACTTATACTTTTTAAAAAATATTTTCAAGCTGTGGATGCTTAAATCTGTGGATAAAAAAATAAATCAGTGGATGTGGAGGGACAGCTGTACACTTACCAAAATTGCAAGCAGATCATTCCAGATTGTTCTTGTGGCCCTGGCCTTATTCAGAAATCCTTCTCCTTCTCATCAAAAACCATTTTGGCCAAAGAATGGCCATCTTCTACTATGATAACCTGTCCTCCAAAACTGCCAATTTTGCATGGAACACCTTCCAACTCCTTCAGTTGAAACTGGAAGTAGACGTCTGGTTCAAGTTCAAGTTTGATTTTCCTTTTTTTGTTATAAGGTTAAAAAATGACTTCCAGATCTGCTAAATGTGCACTCGCAAAGAGCTCCTTCCCTAGATTTCAGATTTGGACTCTAAAGTCTGAGGGCCTGGAACGGTCCTGACCTGGCAACCCTAGTTTATAATAAAACCAAGGAATCTTACCTTTTTGCTCCTGTGCAGACCATTTTTCCAGAACTAAATATAAGTGCTGTTGTTCTGGGTTCTCTGATTCTCATGATCACAGCGGCAAACCTCTACAATTCAGGAAAATCTAGATTATTACCTTGCGAGTCCTTATCAAGCAAGTGCATTAGCTGGTATATGAAGAGAACGTTGGGGGGTTGAAGACTGCCAGAAATAGTGCAAATTGAGTCCACTTTTAGGGTTAGGGTTAGTGCTAGGGAATCATGGGAATTGTTTTTTTTTTCTGAGACATTGAGCCTTCTCTGTCAGAGAGCTCTGGTGCCACAATAAAATACAGTTCCCACGATTCCCTAGCACTGATTCAGGGCAGTTAATGTGGACTCAATTTGCACTATTTCTGGCAGTCTGCAACCCCCCATTGACAGTATACAATTGACTTTTTAAAATCCAGAAACACAAAGGTTGTTTTGGGCCTGGGACGGCTCCCAAAAGGAACTTTCCAAGGTTTTTCCACATGTCAAAGAAAGCAAAAATATTGGAAGATTGCAGTTCTCCAAGAACAAAACATCATCACATTCCTTCACCATACAGCTCCTTTACTACTTGTGAGGATGTCTGATTTTTAGAACAGATATTGTGAAATTGTGGGTTAGAAGGGTCCAGAATAATTTGCTAAACAAAGTTAATGGAGGTAATTGGCTGTGTATGTGCCTTCATGTCGCCTGCTGAGAGTTTTCTTAGGCAAGGAATGTGTTGCGTGCCTTCAAGTCATTTCTGACTTATGGCAACCCTACGTCATGGGGTTTTCTTGGCAAGATTTGTTCAGAGGAGGTTTGCCATTGCCATCCTCTGAGGCTGAGAGCATGTGACTTGCCCAAGGTCACCCAGTGGGTTTCACGTTCAAGCAGGAATTCAGTCCTGGTCTCCAGAGTACACTATATAAATCAGGAAGCAAATATTGAAAGAATCTTAGCCAGAACAAACAAATGGTGGGGAATGTTTGGGAGGTGCAGAACATGCGATTTCCACTCTTGCTGTTCAGGTACATCCCTCCAACATTTGATGGACGAAATCTAGGACACATGTGGCCAAAGCGTGGCCAAGAGGGAAGAGAAGAAGACATAACCTAGGATGGGCTGCAGCAATTTGCTTTTATTTGAGCCCACTGGGAAGGGCAAGACTACTCCCTCCTCTCCTTTCCCTAGTATTGAGTTAACTGAGTGCAAACTTCTTTTTGCATTTTGCAGAAACTCAAGTAGCCTAAGGATGAAGGAGAAAGTGGGACCAAGAAAGAGAAACTGGGACATTTCAAAGGCAGCAGAAACAAAAAACTGGGACAGCAGTGGATTAATCCAGAAGACTTTTTTTCTTCAGTCGCCTTTAGACTGTGGAACGACCTGCCAGAAGAGATTCGACAGCTGAATACGTTGTCCAAATTTAAAACAGCATTAAAGTTTCTTCCAGATGATTTTTGTTAACTGTGGATTTTAAATTATGCATTTTAAATGGGTCTCGTTTTAATATGTACGTGTCTTATTTGTTCTTTTAAACTGATGGGTGTTTTAGCTATCATCGTGTTTTCAACTGATGTTGTGTATTTGTTAATCTGTTGTTGTTCCCCACCTCGATCCACGGTGAAAGGTGGGCAAGAAATAATAAATATAAATAAATAAATAAATAAATAAATAATAATAATACAGGACTGTATTTGCCAAACTGGGACAGTTGGATGGTACCACTTAACAACTCCATAGAGCTAACAGTACTGCCATACAGTAAAGTTGCTATAAGTTTGTGAGTTGCTATAAGTTTGTGGCATAATAGCCCCCATTCATGGATAAGGTGCATGGGATAGACAAAACAAAGATTTTATAAAATAATTGGATTTCTTTCTTTCTTTCTGTTTCTTTTTCTCCTTTTCTTTCCCCCCCTTTTTTGTGTGTGCTTGTTGTTGAAAATGTTGTAAATGTTTGATGTATTGTTGTATATTTATTTGTTTTTGTCTTCTTTTTTTTAACTTTAATAAAATTTTAAAAAATTGGATTTTGTAACCTTTGGGGGCTCATGGTGCTTGCATAAGCTCATGTGGGTTGAAAAACTAAACCCTAGGCTTCCAGTGCTTGTCCACCTCCATTTTATGTCACTGGGAATTTTGCATTTTGTTAAGAGAAGTTAACATCATTCTGTCCATATCATATATGCCTTGGATGAAGCCAACTACATGAAGCTCAAACCACATTCATTATATAACTTTTGCAATGGTTGCCATTTTATGGTCTCGATTTTGCTGAAGTCAACCTTTTGTAGTGATTGACAAATTTTTCTCCAGCTAAAATTTCGTTGAAAGTCCCACATCACAGCAACGTTAAGTTGAATGAAAAATAATGTAAAACTTAAAAACTTTTCCTGGTTGTCACCAAAATCACTGGAACAGAAAATTTTTAAATCTCCCCATGAAGTTCGCATGCTGTTTTATCATTCTAATACCAGATAGGTATCTTAAAAAGCTATTTTTTTAATTTAATGTGTCTTTTTAAATTAAATATTTGTAAATCATACATAAAAAACAACCATACAACAGAATAAAGTATTATAAAGGAGCTGATCTTAAAAGCTATTAACAACATTAATGGGATCACAAATTGGCATCACATGCCATTGTAACATGGTGCAGCTATTGTTGCTGTTGTTGTTGTTATTACTATTATTATTATTTCCCACCTTTCTTCTGGTATAGGGACTCAGTGCGGCTAGCTTTACAAGCTTTTAATCTTGTAAAGAGGTTGCTTCCTTCCTCTCTGCTCAGGCGCCATCTGCACTGCAGAATTAATGCAGTTTGACACTGTTTTAATGGTCATGGCTCAATGCTATTTTAATTCTGGGAATGGTAGTTTGTTGTGGCACCAGAAGGCTAAACATCTCACAAACCTACACATCCCAGGATTCCATAGCATTGAGCCACAGCAGTTAAAGCAGTGTCAAACTACATTAATTCTGCAGTGCAGACGCAGCCTCGGCTTAACATGTTAGAAACTTGTTTTTTGTTTTTACTTCTTGATGCTTGTGGCTTTGCTTCTTGGTGTTTTGGGCAATCCAGATAGCCTCTGGAGGGTCCCAAGGACAGAAAATTGACCCCGTCTGATATGGTATAGTGGGAGAAAATGGTAAACTAGTATGAGAAACCAGTAAGAACCAGTCCAACCTGCCAGAGTTACCTGCCCAGGTGCTTACCTTTGGGTTGTATTCTGCATTTCTGGCATGAAGAGCGATATTCTTCAGGTCTAGCTTGCAAGCCAGGTTTACCGTGGCCACTATATTCCTAGGAGATCAAGGATATATTTAAGGATCTCAGATAAGAGAGAGAACAGCAGTAAAAACATGGATCTGTTTCAGTGCTTAAGACCAGAATATAAGTAATTGCAAGTTCATACCCTTCAGCATTTCAAAGGTGCAAAATAGGATCTAAATGGCCAAGCACCTTCCAAGTATAGGCAAGAAAGCAAAAGTTATAGAAGAAGAAGAACAGACAAGCTAGGAGATGCTGCATCAGTTTGCTTTTGCCTGAGCCTCCAGGGAAGGATAGGATTTTGCCTTCTCCTTTCCTTTCCCCTTGCTGAGTATATATAGTTATTTATTTCATTTTTATGGGACCCAAGGCGGCTCACAAATAAAAACGATTTTAAAAACACATTTACAATACAAACAATTAAAAACATGCTGCCAGGCCTTCGCATGACATGGATGCTGTTTTTGTTTTTGTTTTAAAGAGTTTTGAACTTTTACAATTTTGTTTCAATTGTTTTTTTCAAACTTTGCACTTTTAATGTTTTCTACTGTTTTAACTTGGACTCTTTTAGATTTGTTAGCCGCCTTGAGTCCCTGTATTGGGAGGAAGGCGGGATATAAATAAACAGGATAATAATAATAATAATAATAATAATAATAATAACAACATGATTTATTTCTAGCCCGCCTATATCCAAAGGAATCAAAGCAGGTTACAATGTAAAAATAAAAGAATACAGTAAGAAAACAAATAAAAACTCCCCTTCCCAACCCCTAAATCCCAACATATAATAATACATGAAATAAAACATTACATACATTATAAACTACAATACTACAAAACTAGTATAACAAATACCCCATATAAATGCCGTCCCATGATTAATTCACTATATATTATTATCTACAGAATATTATCTACACTGCAGAAATAATCCATCCTGACACACACTTTAATTGCCACGGCTCAGTGTTATGTAATTCTGGGAATTGTAGTTTGTTATGGCACCAGAGCTCTCCGACAAGAGGCGGCTAAATTATTTCACAAAACCAAAATTTCCCAGAATTCCATAGCACAGACCCATGCCAGTTAAAAGTGGAGTCAGCCTGGATTATTTCTGGAGTGTGGATGCAGCCTGAGTGCTAATTATTTTTGCACTTTGAATTCAATTTGCAGCAATTGAAGCGAGCTGAGGACGTGGGAGGCGGAGTGAGAAACTGGGATATTTTAAAAGCAGTTGAAAAACAGATGATGGAGGATTAATCAGGATTGTCCCTGCAAAATCAGCGATTTGCAGAGTATGCAGTCTCTTGGTCCCTTTGAGAAAATGAAAAATTTACATCACTTTTCTTCTCACTGCCAATGAAACTGGGCATGGGAATAAACTGCAATGTGCAATTGCAGAGATGCTAGAATAAATTTAGGAAACATCCAATTCACCTCTGTGTGTGTCCACACTGCACTATTTTAGTAGTTTGGTACCACTTTAGCTCCCACACCATTCTCCCATGGATTTCCAGGATTTGTAGTTTCTTGAGGTTCTTATAGCACAATCCCCTATATATAGTGTTAATGGTTTCTGGAAGCGAATTCTAAGTATCTCCTTAAACTTTGTATTTTCAGGGCCCTTTTCACACGACTCATTTATACCACTACGATTCCACTTTAATTGCACCCTTTGGAATCCTGGGGTTTGTATTTTGGGGGAGGCACTAGAGATCTCTGGCTGAGGATTAAATATATGCCTCCCTAAGCGGCATATACCTGGATTTATATAGGATGAAACCATGGCAATTAAAAGTGGAATCATACAGGTATAACTGCATAGTGTGGAAAGGGGCCAAGGATTCCATAATAGTAATAATAATAATAATAATAATAATAATAGATGTAGCCCTGTGAGTCTGTAGAATCAAGTATGTAGAGAGATCTTGTAGCACCTTTGAGACCAATGGAAAGAAAGAAGTTGGCAGCATGAGCTTTCCTAGACTTCAGTCTACTTCCTCAGATGCATTTAAGTAGTAGTAGTAATAACAACAACAAAAACGACAACAACAACCTGCCTCTCCCCATGGATTGAGACGGGTGACAGCAACAATGAACACACAACAACATCAATTAAAATATATTATTATATAAATAATAATATTTATGTATTACCTGCCTCTCCCCACGGATTGAGATGGGGGACAACAATATCAGTTAAAATATATTATTATATAAATAATAATATTTATGTATTACCTGTCTCTCCCCATGGATTGAGACAGGAGACAACGATATCAGTTAAAACATATTATTATATAAGTAATAAATTTTATTTATTACCTGCCTCTCCCCATGGATTGAGACGGGGGACAACAATATCAGTTAAAATATATTATTATATACCGTAAATATAAATATTTATTTATTACCTGCCTCTCTCCATGGATTGAGACAGGGGACAGAAATATCAGTTAAAATATATTATTATATAAATAATATTTATTTATTACCTGCCTCTCCCCATGGATTGAGACGGGGGACAACAATATCAGTTAAAATATATTATTATATACCGTAAATATAAATATTTATTTATTACCTGCCTCTCTCCATGGATTGAGACGGGGGACAGAAATATCAGTTAAAATATATTATTATATAAATAATACCGTAATATTTATTTATTACCTGCCTCTCCCCATGGATTGAGACGGGGGACAACAATATCAGTTAAAATATATTATTATATACCGTAAATATAAATATTTATTTATTACCTGCCTCTCTCCGTGGATTGAGACAGGGACAGAAATATCAGTTAAAATATATTATTATATACCGTAAATATAAATATTTATTTATTACCTGCCTCTCTCCATGGATTGAGACGAGGGACAACAATATCAGTTAAAATATATTATTATATACCGTAAATATAAATATTTATTTATTACCTGCCTCTCTCCATGGATTGAGACGGGGGACAGAAATATCAGTTAAAATATATTATTATATAAATAATAATATTTATTTATTACCTGCCTCTCCCCATGGATTGAGACGGGGGACAACAATATCAGTTAAAACATATTATTATATAAGTAATAATATTTATTTATTACCTGCTTCTCCCCATGGATTGAGACGGGGGACAGAAATATCAGTTAAAATATATTATTATATAAATAATAATATTTATTTATTACCTGCCTCTCCCCATGGATCGAGACGGGGGACAACAACAATGAACACACAACAACATCAGTTAAAACACATTGGTAAAAATTGTTGTTGTTGTTATTATTATTATTATTATGCCACCTTTCTCCCAATATAGGGACTCAAGGTGGTGAACAGCAACACACATCAATGTAAAAGAACAAGAAAAATGTGTATGTATTAAAACAATCCACATCTAAAATTCATCATTTAAAATTCACAGTTTGCAAATCATCTGGATAAGAGGGAGCCATGGGAATTAAACTGGGACCAGTCTGCTATAATTGTGCAGTGTGTATTAAACCAGAAGAGAAATACACTCCCAGGACTGCAATTCACGTTTCAAACAGTTTCAAAGGGTCTTCCCTCCACACTTTGTTGTGTGCCTTTTCAAGTCAGTCCGGACTTGCATTACGGTAAACCTAAGGCGACACTTTCCCAGGGTTTTCTTGGCAGTATTTGTTCAGAGGGGGTCTACCTTTGCCTTCCTCTGAGGCTGAGAGTGTGTGACTCACCCAAGGTCACCCAATGGGTTTCCATGGCCGAGTGGGGATTCGAACCCTGGTCTCCCAGTGACCTCATCCAACATTCACTTGCACTAAAAATTCATATATCCCTCTTTCTCCCCTCTCAATCTTAAGGCTGCATCCACACTGCAGAAATAATCTGATTTGATGCCACTTGAACTGCCATGGCTCAATGCTATGGGATCCTGGGATTTGTGGCTTGTGCTCTGCTCCGCTCTGGGGCCACAACAAACTACAATTCCCTGAATCCCACAGCATTGAGCCATGGCCATTAAAGCGGTGTCAAACCGGATTATTTCTGCAGTGTGGATGCAGCCCACCCATCACTGAGTGCAGCTTGGCTCTTAACTTTTTGGAATTGTTCTCTGAGCCTTTTTGTTCTGTTCTGCTGCACTTATTGTAAATGGAAACAGGAGGGAGAAAGTCCTCCTGAAACCAGGAGGACCAGATATCCTAACTGCAAAGGAGGACAAGGCATTGCAAAATGTAGGGCAGTCAAGAAAAACAAAGGACTGTACAAAAGAAAAGCTAATAACGCTTATATAAATATAAGTACATGTGTCTTAGTTATGCTCAAGATGGGCATTTTGAAATTCCTTCTAGCTAAAATGCAGGACATGTCCTGGAAAAGTAGGATGTACAGTCACCCTGACTATAACAAGTTTAAGATTAGACATTGGGCTGCATCTGCATTGCAGAAACGATGCAGTTTGATGCTGCTTTAACTTCCACGGCTCAGTACTATGAAATGATGGGACTTGTAGTTTTGCAGGATTGAGCCTTCTCTCTCAAGAGAGCTCCAGTGACACAGCAAACTGCAAATCCCAGGATTTCATAAGATGGAGCCATGGCAGTTTAAAGCGATATCAAACTGCATTTAAATTGTGAATGTTAAATAAAGCATTTTAAAGGTGGATTGTTTTTAATAGGGGCATATCTTATTTTAAACTGATGTTGGTTATCTGATAATTGCTGTTGTTCTCCACCTCGATCTATTGGGAGGAATGAGTAAGGAATAAATATTTATTATTATTATTATTATTATTGTTGTTGTTGTTGTTGTAGAATCTGGTGAATTGTAATTTGGTAATTTGGGAAGATATTCTACATTTAAAGCAAGTATCTAAAGAATATGTTAGAATATGATAACAAACTTTCAAGCAAGATTAGACCAATATTAGAATATCACCCTCATCTAATATGAAGTACTAAGGGAACTAGGTATGCATAAAATTGAAAACATTGGTAATTTGCTATTATGATTTCTGTTGTATGTGTATATGTGTATGTATGTATGCGTGTGTATATATATTTGATGTTTTTTATCATTGCAAAAGTGAATTATTATTAATAATAATAATAATAGATTAATTCTTCAGTGTGGCCGCAGACATGGAAGTGTGTTGAAGCAACCAACTTTGGGGTTGACTCACTGTAATTGTGGGACAATGCCCGAACTTTCGGAGGTAGGGGTCATTGGGGTCCTCGGGGTCATTGGGGTCATGGGGAGGCAGGACCCTGATGGGTCAGATAATGGCTGGGTTGAATTTTCATCCCTCGGACCAGACAGGTTACGGCCATCCAGGAATGTCCCACCGTCTTGGATCCCCGGCTGAGACCCGTCTGGCTCTTCCAACATGCTGCCTCCATCGTCTTTGTTATCCCGGTCTAAATCATCCGGTAGGAAGCTGAGATCCACTGAAGAGAAATCTTTGATCTCATCAGGATGAGAACTAAAGGATACATCCAGCGACGAAGGAATAGGCAAGTCGGTCGCAAAGGGGCTCATAGGTGTATACACAGGTGGGCTAGTTGGCGGAAGGTCATCCTTGAAAAATACAGGTGAGAAAAAACAAAATGGTCACACTTTGGCTCCTGCAAAATAATAGGCACCATTGTGCTAACCGAGTTCTACACTCCTCGAGCATCATCATCATCATCATCATCATCCTGCCATCTTCCCAGTATTAGGACTCAAGGCGCCTAACCAAGAAGCTTATTGCATTGATTTTAAAACTGGCTTACCTGATCCAGTTTAAAATTTAAAGCAGGTGGGATCCTGATCTTATCAGAAGGATTTATAATAATAATGATAATAATAATAAAATTTTATTTATATCCTGCCTTTAGACGAGGCTATCAAGATTGATTTTAGAACTGGCTTACCTGATCCAGTTTAAAATTTAAAGTGGGTGGCATCCTGATCTTATCAGAAGGAATAATAATAATAATAAAATTTTATTTATATCCCACCTTTAGCTGAGGCTATCAAGGTGGCTTACAATTAAACTACAATCCCATACAATTATAATAGACATATAACCCCCCCCCCTTAAAAATATATTAAATCATTATCAACATTAAAATTAACTTAAAACATGACTACAAGTCAATACTATTAAATGGCTGGCACTCTGAATATATATAGATTTAGCCGCTGAAATCGCTGCCTGGGTCCATCCCTGCTCCCAGGGATGCTCAGCGTGCCTCTTTTCGAAGCCAGAAGTTTTCCGCTTTAAGGAAATGGCCGCTGGAGCCAGGCGGTGATTTCGGCAGCTAAATCCTTCTGATAAGATCAGGACGCCGCCTGCTTTAACTTTTAAACCGGATCAGGTAAGCTGGTTTCAAAATCAATGCAATAATCTCCCAAATTTGAAACTGTGCAAGGTTTTTAAAAAATTGCAAAGCATTCAAATACAAAGTTTTAAAAAAACAAATATCGTATACAGGCAACTATAAGTTGACCTCATGTGTAAGTCGAGGGCAGGTTATTCATCCGAAATTATGGATTTTGATATGACTCATGGATAACTCGAGAGTAAAACTTAGGGGCATGTAACAAAAGGATCCAAAGAATGAAGCAAAGGAAAAATATGCCAAAGAACTTATACAATTCTGGTAGGCAAAACTGTGCTCATCCTAAAGGCTGGATTGATGAGAGAGTAGAGGGGATCCATGCTTCTTTTAGGTGCTCCCAGGTTGGACTAAGCTCTCACCATTCACCACTCTAGTCAGAGAAAGAGGATGGCTCCTTTTTATATATATAAAAGAGTTAAAGTACAGTAATTACATTGACCTGTGGATATGTCGACCCAGGATCAATATTTGACTGAAATTTCTAGACTTATACATATAATAATAATAAAATTTTATTTATATCCCGCCCTCTGGAATTCCAATCTGGGCGGCTTACAGTAATAAAACATATACATATCCATAAAACATATACTATACAACAACCCCCTCCCCCCCCTTAAAACAGTATTAAATCAGAGAAATTTTAAAATAACATTCACATTAATAAAATCAAACTAAAAACTAACATGAGTATATATAGTAAACAATTTTAAAGAGTTAAAACATTGTGTGCCTTCATGCTGTTTCCGACTTATGGCAACCCTAAGGAGAGCCTATCATGGGGTTTTCTTGGCAAGGTGTATTCAGAGGAGGTTTACCATTGCCTTCCCCTGAGGCTGAGAGCATGTGACTTGTCCAAGGTCATCCAGTGGGTTTCATGGCCAAGCTGAAAATCCAACTCTGGTCTCCAGAGTCCTAGTCCAACACTCAAACCACTACGCTCAATAGGACATCCCTTCAGATACTTAAATATGGCTTAAACATGTCACCTTTTAACTTTTTCCCCTCTGGCTAAACAGATCCAGCTCCCCAAGGAACCAAAATCAGCGCCTTACCCAGCTCCCTAAATCAGAGATGAAGGATAGGGAGAAACAGAATTTTTTTTTATTATGGCTTAAACCATTCGGCACCTTACCTCTTGTTGTTGTTGTTGAATAATAACCTCTTCAAAATGTCTCTTTGTAAGTATTCAGTGTGATGGCCCTAACACACGTTTGATTTATTTTTTAATTTTAGATACTGATATCCCACCTGTGCAATGGAATCCCAGTATAGAGAATCAGAGTGCAAACAGATCTTGTAGCACGTTTGAAGCTAACTGGAAGAAAGAAGTTGCTAGCATGAGCTTTCGTAGACTTCAGTCTACTAACCAGTTGGTCTCAAAGGTGCTGCAAGATCCCTTTGCACAATGACATCTCAGGTCAGCATACTATAAAAACAATCTACGACCCTTCCAGATTAAAATCGCGAATACAGTAATTTGAACACGGTAAAATTGTATTAAACCAAACATCAATTAAAATAACACTAAAAGTTCCAACAATTTAAAACCACATAATAATAACAATAATAATAATAATAATTTTATTTCTAGTCCGCCTTTTCCCAATGGGAATCAAGGCGGATTACAACAGGTATATAAAACATAAACAGATTAAAATTACAGCCAAAATTAAAAGGAGAATCCCCTATCCCAACCCTCCCCCCCCCCGAAAAAAACACACACAAAACTTTAAAACACAGCCAGTTAAAAAAGAATTAAACCAAACAAGAGTTAAAACAAAGAATTAATTGAATAAGCTAAAAGAATAAATATCAGATTCAAAATTCCAGTTTAGGGGGGAAGAGGTGTGCTTTCTCAGAGGAGAGAAGTGGAGACCATGATATCAGTAGTATCAATAATGCATTTTGGAGTAAATTATAGGTTTGAGTTTCCCTTATCTGGAAACATTCTGAAATGTTCCAAAAACAAACATTTTTCATGGATGGCTGAGATAGGGAGACCGTTGCTTTTTGAGGGTTCAGTGTACAATGAGACTCTGATTCATGCATAACATTATTAAAAGTAGTGTATAATTTTATGAAAGTTTTTTAAAGGCGTATATGAAACATTAATTTTGTGTTCAGGCTTGGGTTTCATCTCCAAGAGATGTGCTGCAGAGGGGCGGGATAGAAATAAATATAATACATTTATTATTATTATTATTATTATTATTATTTACGTATGTGCAAATACAGATATTCCAACATCAAAAAAATATAAATAAATAAATCTGAAATCCAAAACAAAACAAAACCCTGTAGTCCCAAGCCTTTTGGATAAGGGAGACTCAACCTGTATAATGTATCATTTTATACATAATAACTGGACACATAATATTTTTAATAATTCTGTGCATGAAACAAAGATTGTGTGCACTGAACCATCAGAAAGCAAAGGTGTTATGGGGTGAAAAGGTTTCAGCCACCCATGTGGACAATTTTGGATTTGGCAGTATTTCAGAATTCCAGATAAGGGATGCTCAGCCTGTATATTCTGTATAGCAAAATGATAAGCAATTCGCAAAATGATAAGCAATCCTATGAGCAGCAGAGAAAGCACACAGCTATTCTGCAATTCCTGCTAGTAAACAAGGGAATAACTGCAGAAGTATCTGCCCCAAAGTCATTTTAAAATGGACCGGATCCATGATTTTACCTGGCCTGTGCACTGGTCCAAGTAACTTTCTAGTGAGAATTCTCCATCCATGGCTCAACCAGCTGATTCTAAACAAATTTCCAATACAACTAACTCCCCTTAACTCCTTTGGAGCAGACAGAAGTTGAAAAGTGCTGGTTCAAAGGGAAGCAGAACTAAACCCCAACAGAATCTTTCCAGCTGATGTTATTAAGCTAAACACTTGCAGCTGTGTGAAGGAGGGATTCCCTTAGTGGAAAAAAGATCCAGGTGCCTCCAATGAAAAGGACTGGAATTTGGGCTCAAATCCATATCTTCTGCCAACTAAAGTAGGACCAGGGAAACAGTTGAGAAAGTAGTAGATCGACACAAGTATTCCTGCATGGCACACGCATGTGTTCCTGGATGCCAGGGGGTTGGACTGGATGGCCCTTATGGTGTCTTCCAACTGCGGGATTCTACATATATAATAATAATAATAATAATAATAATAATAATAATAATAATAATAATGATGCATAACTTTCACTGATTCAGATGGTTTACTGTAGCTGGGACTAATAACTGGATTTAGATCGAATCACCTGGAAGTTTCTTTGGGACTGTCCTCAAGATTTACTAGTGTGTGTTGTGTGCCATCAAGTAGTTTTTGACGTACGGCAAGCCTATCATGGGGTTTTCTTGGCAAGATTTGTGCATAGCTTTGCCAATTACCTCCCCCCCGAGGCTGAGAGCATGTGACTTGAAGGTCACCCAGTGGGTTTCATGGCCAAGCTGGGGATTGAACCGTGGTCTCCAGAGCTGAGTCCAACACCCAAACCACTACGTTATGTTGGCTCTCATTAGTGTACCGTAGAGCAGGGGTAGGCAACCTTTCCCCTTTAAGGGCCGAGGGACTTCAGCTCCCAGAAGCCTCAGCCATGTTGGCCAATAGCTCCTGGGATTCTGGGAGCTGAAGTCCCTCGGCCCTTAAAGGGGAAAGGTTGCCTACCCCTGCCGTAGAGGACAGTGTTGCCAGGCTTTCCAAATGGCAACAGTGCATGTGCATTAGATAGAGTTGCACTTGACTGCTATGGCTCCCCTCTCCCCTGCCTTCTGAAATCCCTGCTTTTTGAGTTAGGGTTTAATTTTCTTGGTTAGCTCTTAAATGCATCTACACTAACAGTTGGATAATTCCTGTCACCACCAATTCTACAGAATCCTGGGAACTATTGTTTGGCAAGGTACTTAGAATATATTATTCCACTCCTCCTGAGTGCTGACTCTTCAGCAAGGAAAGATCAGCACTTCACCAAACTACAAATCCCAGAGCATGGTAGGATGGAGCCACAGTAAAGTGGCATCAGACTGCTTTAAGCTGTGTAGCACAGGTACACCTTTTGGCAATTCTTGTCTCAGGTCCTGCTCTTGATCCTCCTTACCCTTTTCAGCTTTTGCCAATGATGTCCCTCAGCTCCAACGTCATATGTTGCCTTCCCTACATTTCATTCCCTAGTCTGCAGACTGAAACATCTTTCCCCATTGATCTAAAGCAAAGTGTAAACTCAAGGGCTGTTTTTGTGGCCCTTGGTGTTGATAACAGCCCTGGAGTCAGCCTCAATGCATGGTGACCTTGTGAATGAGAACCTCCAAAAAACCTCCTTTGTTCTTGCAGGCTCAGATCCATGGCCCCTTTTACTGAGTTTAACCATCTGGCATCTGGTCTTCTTCTGTTAGGTGGATTAGTACCTGGTTGACTGACCGAACCCAAAGAGTGCTCAGCAATGGCTCCTCTTCTTCATCCTGGAGAGAAGTGACCAGTGGGGTGCCACACAGGGTTCAGTCTGGGGCCCAGTTTGCTATTCAACATCTTTATCAATGATTTGGAGGAAGAAATAGGGGGCATGCTTCTCAAATTTCCAGATGACACCAAATTAGGAGGGAAAGCTGGGCCAAAGCCAACAAAATGAATTTCAACATGGAGAAATGTAAGGTATTGCACTTAGGGCAAAAAAATGAAATGCATAGATATAAGATGGGGGACACCTGGCTTAAGGGGACTTAGACGTGTCAAAGGGATCCAGGAGTCCTAGTACACCACAAGTGGAACATGAGTCAACAGTGTGATACCGCAGCTAAAAAGGCCAATGCAATTTTAGGCTGCATTAATAGAAGCATAGTGTTTAGATCAAGAGAAGTAATAGTGCCACTGTATTCTGCCTTGGTCAGGCCTCACCTGGAATACTGTGTCCAGTTCTGGGCACCACAATTCAAAAAGGATGTTGAAAAACTGGAGTGTGTCCAAAGGAGGGCAACCAAAATGGTAAAGGGTCTGGAAACCATGCCCTATGAGGAATGACTTAGGGAACTGGGTATGTTTAGCCTGGAGAAGAGACGGTTAAGAGGGGATATGATAGTCTTCTTTAAATATTTGAAGATGTGTCATATTGAGGAGGGCGCTAGCTTGTTTTCTGCTGCTCCAGAGAATAGGACCCGGAACAATGGATGCAAGCTCCAGGAAAAGAGATTCCACCTCAACATTAGGAGGAACTTCCTGACAGTCAGAGCTTTTTGACAGTGGAACACACTCCCTCGGAGGCTGGTGTAGTCTCCTTCTTTGGAGGTCTTTAAACAGAGGCTGGATGTCCATTTGTCAGGGATGCTTTGATTGGGAGTTCCTGCATGGCAGAACAGGGTTTAACTGGATGGCCCTTGTGGTCTCTTCCAACTCTATGATTCTTCTTTCTATTGCCTTCTCCCTTTCCTAGCATTATCATCGTTTCTAATGATTCATGCCTTCTCATGATAAGACCAAAGTACAGCTTCAGTTTGATCTTCTTGGCTTTCAGGGAGATTCAGGTTTGATCTGTTCTAGGACCTATTTGTTTGATTTTTTTTTTTTTTTTGGCTGTCCACAGTATCCGCAGTTCTTGTCTCTAGCACCACATCTCAAATGAGTTTTCTTCCTATCTGCTTTCTTTACTGTCCAGCTCTCACCTCCATTCACGGTGATGGGGAATAGAATGGCTTGTACCATTTTAACTTTCATGCTCAGTTGTATATCTGTATTTTTTAGGATTTTGTCTAGTTCTTTCATAACTGTCCTTCTCATTCCTAGTCTTCTGATTTCTCGACTACACTTCTCGTTCTAATCAGTTTGATCCAAGGTATTGAAAGTCTTTATTTCAATTTCCTCATTATCTAGGTTGAATTTATGTAGATCAGGGGTAGGCAACCTTTTTGAGCTCGGGGCCGGGTTGCTGTCCCTCAGACAATTGGCGGGCCGAAGCAAAATAATAATAAAAATAATAAAAATAAAATAAAATTTAAAAATATGCATGCACACTCTCTCAGCCCCAGAAAAGCCATGATGGCAAAACCCCTGTGGAGATTTTGCCAAGAAAACCCCAAGAACAAGTAATAACAACAATAATCAATATCATCATGGCGGGGGAGCAGGACCGGCCTGGGGCCGGTTCAAAGGCCTCATGGGGCCGCATCCGGCCCCCGGGCCGCAGGTTGCCTACCCCTGATGTAGATCCTCCGTGGTCATTGTTTTTATGTCCAGCACTAAACCTGCCTTTGCACTTTCTTCCTTGACCTTTCTCAGTAATTGTTCGAGTCGATGATGTTTTCCGCTAGTAGTATGGTGTCATCCACATATCTTGCACTGTTGATATTCCTTCCTCCTATCTTCACTCCTCCGAGAGCAGACCCACAGGGTTCAGAGTAATTTTTGCGATTTTTCTTTTGTTCCAGAATGCCCCAAGATGAACTCAAGGGGGTGTGAAGGGAATTTCCACCACATTTGGATGCTCCCTGGGCCCACTAGGACTCAAACACAATCACACAAAAATCCACATTTCCCCCCTCCCACCCCGCATTGAAATGTTTCAAAATGGCTCTTAGAAGGGGATTGGGTCCACTTCTACCACATTGTGTGGGGCTCCTGAACTCTTTTGTAGGCCCAGGAAAATCCTTTTTTCAAACCCCAAACATAGTGGAAATGCCCCATGCCCACTCAAGGTGCAAAACAACTGTGAAGTCAAAGGCTTTCACGGCCGCATCCATAGGTTTTTGTGAGTTTTTTGGGCTGTGCGGCCATGTTCTAGAATGTATTCCTGATAATTCACCTGCATGTGGCTAGCACCTTTAGAGAACTTTTGTCATTTTATTATTTTAATGTGTATTGATTTATATTTTATACGGAGGTATTTACCTCTTTTGTTTGCTGTTTTAATTTGTGATTGGTTTAATAACTTCTTAAGGGGGGGAGGGGAGGGGGGTAATTGTTCTTAATTGTTGTATGATGATTTTATGATGTAAGCCGCCCCGATTGACCTCAGAGGGGCGGGATATTAAATAATAATAATAATTATGGCATGGAGGTGTGTGGGGTATATATACCGTGGGTCACACACTATATATACCCCACGCACTTCCTCACCATTCTCTGAAGATGCCAGCCACAGATGCAGGCAAAATGTCAGGAATACATTCTTCTAGAACACGGCCTCACAGCCCGAAAAAAACCCACAAAAAACGATGTAAAACTAATGTTTTTTAAAAAAAATTTGCAAGGACTCCTGGGGGTTTATGTGGCTAAATGCACCGCCCCAGCATTCCACTCCTAATATAAACCCATCACAGACAAGTTCACATCTGGGTAAGCTTGGCAATGATGGCATAGGATAGTGATGGTGAACCTTTTAGGGGCTGAGTGCCCATACTAAAAGGCCTTCAGATCAGCTGCCTCCGGAGAGGCAACTGAATGCTGGGGAGGGTCTGGAAGGAGAAACAGGTGCACACCTCTTCCTCCTTCTACCCGTTACATCCCAGGCCTTCAGCTCCCTCTAGAGAGGCAGCTGAAAGCCGGAAAGGAGGAAGAGGCATGAGCCTCTTCCTCCACCTCCCCACTCTCATGTGCCGGGGAAAATGGCTTCATGTTTCATCTCTGGCACGTGTGCCATTGGTTCGCCGGCAGAGGATGAGCAAAATGTGATCTGCAGCCAGCATGCAGTCCCCAGGTCATTGTATGGGCCTCAGAGGGTTAAATTATTTTTAAAGAACATTTTGCCCCAAAATGCCTTCTAGAAGGGCGCAGAGAGCATTTTTGCTAGGTTTTGAAGACCCTCTGGCTCCATAAAAGGCCTTTAAAAAAAATCTGGAAATAAACTGGAATGTTTTTTTGGAGAAAGGCCTCTCCTGGGACTAAAATGCCCAGGGCAGCATATAAACATGGTGAAAATGTCTCCCCGTCCCTAGAGAGGAATTTGAGGGTGTGGTATGATATGTGGGTACAACCTCCAAAGTCCTCTATGTAGGTACAGCCTCAAGTCTCATAGTTGCCTATCCCTTATATAGTGACAATGGTTCCTTTGTTTTTGAATGGAGTGGCAGCTAAAATGCTCTACCATGGTGAGTCCATAGTTGTGTTTCAATATATGTGTTATATTTGTACTTTATGTGTCCTCAACGTCAACTCTGAATGAAGCCCTATCAATCATTCTTTGCAAGATTTATTCAAAGGAAATTTTCTGTTGCCATTTTAGGCTGAGAGAGTGTGAATTGCCCAAGGTCACCCAATGGGTTTTCATGACTGAGTCTGGATTTGAACCTTGGTCTCTGGAGTCTGGGGCCAAGACTCAAACTACTGCAACACACTGACTCTATGATCCTATGAAATGCTGTTCAAACATTTTTACTGCTTGTATATTACAACCAATAGTTCTAGTAGAAATAGTAAGAGAAGTTCAGCTTCTTGTAAGGTCCAGGATTGTCACTAGAAATTCACATCCAAGTATGGTAGAGTTTTATGTCTTAAAGAGGTGAATGACAAGGAGAGAATTGTCATGTGGAGGGTGTGATTCATTTTCTGTTTCCATATTATTCATTTGATCATCTTGGACCATAAAAATTCAAGTAATCAGAGCTCTGACACTTGATGTAAATTCATTAATATTGATTTGGAAATGAATGAATTAATAGTAAATAATGAACACATTAGCAACATTAAACAAAATGGTAGAATTCAAAGATATAGCCATGTTAGCCTGTAGAATCAGTATGTAAAGAAATCTTGTGATAACTAAAGAAGTGAGCAGCATGAGATTTCATAGACCAAAGTCTAGTTCCTCACACTCATTTAGTGATTAAATAAAATGAATACTCTTAACTAGAAAACATTAAGCCCAAAGTTACAAATTATAACAGTGCAAAATATTGTTACTGTTCCGTTAGCATTGTTATACTTCTGGTACAGAGCCAGCATGTTGCAGTATTTGAGTGTTGGACTAGGACTCTCAGACTAGGGATCAAATCCCTACTCAGCCATGGAACCCAGTGGGTGACCTTGACCAAGTCATAGGCTGCATCTGCACTGTAGAAATAATCCCATTTGACACCACTTTAATTGCCCTGGCTCAATGCTATCAAATTCTGGAAACTGTAGTTTTGTGAGACATTTAGCCTTTTCTGTCAGAGAGCTCTGGTGCTACAACCAACTACAATTCCCAGAAATATAGCACTGAGCCAGGGCAGTTAAAGTGATGTCAAACTGGATTATTATTGCAGTGTGGATGCAACCAGTCTCTCAGCCTGAGGAAGGCAATGGCAAACCTCCTCTGAAGAAACCTGGCCAAGACAACCTACTGAGACCAGCACCATAAGCTGGAGTTGGCTGTTTAATGATTTTAAAAATGACTTAAAATTGTTGGTTGCGATTTTATATCACAGTCTCTGTTGCATACCTTTACTCACCTCTTTCCAAAGGCAAAACTAGTCTTCTGAGAGACTTCCAGGGAGGAAAGACATACAATGTCATGGGGTTTTGTTTTCCATGTTTTAATCAAGTACTAAGGTGAAATAAACATTAAGCTGGGTTTGGCAGAGAAAGTTCCATGTGGAATTTCAGGTTCTAAGAAGTTTCAGTTTTAAATGCTTTAAATAATAAAAAGATTGAAGGCTTGTAACCTTACTTTGTAATGACTGTACATAATAAATAAGCACAACAAAGGGGTATCATCTAAAGTTGGGGTAGTTGACACAAGGGGACAGAAAAGGCCAACATTTCGACCACTGATTCAAGGCTGAATCTTCCACGTTTGAGAGACAACCTGCTTTCAACTCTGTCACATTTTAACATCAGAAAGTGAAGCAAGGAAGAGAGTGCCATAATGTGAACCAAATTCTTGTCTCAGACAGAAATCTACTTCTCAGTGGAAAAGGCCCTTTTCATTAAGGGTGGTGGTGTCTTCCCTACATCAAACATCATTTCCAAAGGAGGGTTATTGAGGCAACACCAGTCAGGGATGCGACCCGTCTGGTTGTAATATTCTTTTGATACGGAACGACTGCCAAGGATGTCTTGAAGGGCTCCAAAAATGGCTCCTGTAATGTGAAACAAAAGAAGAGTTCTGATTAATGGGGAAAAAACTCAAGACAACAACAGAAAGGTAGCAGGAGATAGAAGTACAATTACAGTTTTGTCTATAAGAGCTTACCATTTGGCATAGCCAAGTTGGGCTAAATACCCTGATGGCACCAGCTCCTGTCCAATCTTAGAAATTAAGCAGGGTCAGCCCTGGTTGGTACTTGAATGAGACTGCCAACAAATGCCAGGTATGGTAGGCTAGATTTCAGAGGAACTGGCAAAACCACCTCTGAGTACTCTTTGCCTAAGAAAACCCTATGAAATCAATGGGGTCATCACTGAGTGACTTGAAGGCAACTGCATACATACACAGCCAAGTTAACCTTAGTTACTGTATACACTCATGTATAAATCTAGAAATGTTAGTCAAAAAATTGACTCAAAAAATCTGAGTTGACTTATTCATGGGTCAATGTAAGTACTGTACCTTAACTCTCCTAAAAAGATAAACCATCCCCTGGTGAAACGTAAGAGTGTAATCTGTCCTGGAAGCACTGGCCATCCTCTATTCTCTCATCCATCCATCATTCAGTGTGAACACAAACAGTTATCACCCCTGCAATTTTGTAAGGTCTTTGTCACTGTTTTCCTTTGTTTCATCCTTTAGAGCCTTTGTTACATGACCCTAAGTCTCACTCTTGACTTACTGTATATACTCGTGTATAAGTCAACCTCGTGTATAAGTCGAGGGGAGGTTTTGGGACCAAAATCATGGATTTTGATATGACCCATTGATAAGTTGAGGGTAAAACTTGGGGGCATGTAACAAAGCCCTTGCAAAGATCTCAGTCTGGGTAAGGAAAATAAAATGCAGACTTCTGATCTCTCTTTCTCTTACTCTCTCCTCCCTTCACGCAAACCCTTTGCAAAGATCCCAATCTGGGCAAGGAAAATAAAATGCAGACTTCTGAACTCTCCTTCTCCCTCCCCGCTTCTCCAAAAGCCCTTGCAAAGATTCTGGTCTGGGCAGTATTACCTTATTGACCTGTATATAAGTCAATCCAGGATTTTGGAATCCATTTTGGGGGATAATTTTTTTTTACTTATGGACGAGTATATATGGTATCCATGGGTCATATCAAAATCCATCATTTTAGCTCCAAATCCTGCCCTCAACATATACATGAGATTGACTTACAGTTGATTATATATGGGTAATCTCATCCAGAGTTTTTGCTGAATACATTAAAATGTACACATAATCTTGATTAATCTCTCTAAGGGCCTTTGCAGACTGCCAGAAATAGTGCACATTAAATTGAGGCACTGCCCTGGCTCAGTGCTAAGGAATCATGGGAACTGTAATTTATTGTGGCACCAGAGCTCTGACAGAGAAGGCTCAATGTCCCAGAAAAAAATACAATTCCCATGACTCCCTAGCATTGAGCCAGGGCAGTGCCTCAATTTAATGTGCACTATTTCTGGCAGTCTGCTTAGGCCCTAAGTGAATTCAAGAGGTGATTCAAAGCCTATCAGTTTGGAAATGAAATAGGACCACTGAAAGGCAATGGGTTTCTATATGGAAGAAGAAAGTGACCATAAGGCCTAAGGAAAGTAGAAATCATGAAGAAAAGTCTGCTTGGAAACAGAAAATGTAAACTCTTTCAAATTTAAAGTGAAGCCAACCATACACAAAACTGAATCTAGTCATGAAACATCTTAACATGTTCTGCTGATAAAGATACTAGCTAGAAAGCCAGCATGAGCTACAAAGAACAAGTGTGGCATACATAGTTTGGAAATAATGCTCACTCATTATTGGTGAGTTCCTATGACTTTCATAGACTTTTGTTTTTCATTTGCTGCCATTTTATAAGAATTCTATATAGGCTTGATGTAACTGCCTGGTAGCCAGAAGACTCTAAGCATTCATGCCAGACTCTGCTCAGTGCAGAATCTATAGACTCCACAAAATTAAAGGGTTAACTTCTCCTCAGAATTCACTCAGACCTCTTAGGTATAGAGATTTAGATACTGCAAAGTGTTTAAACCTCTGAACAGCTTGACATTGAACTTCGACAAGATGCATGAAATTATTAAAATAGAGAGTTTGAGACAGATGATTCTGTCATTGCTCAAGGCTGTTACAAGGTCCCACTGAATATGCCTCATAACTCCAGTCTCTCCCACACCTCACACCCCCTCCTAACATTATTTCACACTAACCTCCCAACCAGGCCACACAATTGGGCTTTGCAGGTGGGGTGTGCACTCGGAAGGTCTTTGAGCCCAGTATTTCCTTGTACTTGGGCTTCTCCACCAGGTATCTGATTTCGGCCATTAACCTGTGCAGGAATCCTGGCAGCATAGCAGTGCCGCCAATGACCACCAAGTTCTCAGCCAACTGTTTTCTGGTATCTATCGGGCACTGGCAAAAGAGAGGAGGGAAAATGTTTCATTTAACCCATACATTCATCAAGATCCATTCTATAGCAGGTCAGGATATTTCTTGTGGGCAACCCCCCACTCCTGTAATCTGCAAGGAAGGAGGAAACTGGCTTTCTATTGTTATGGGCTCACTTTCCACAAGCTTGCTATTCTTTACTTAGAACAGCTTCTGCCATTCTGCTTCCACAGTAAAGAGTTGGGAATTTAACACATTACTTTAATTGGTAGCAGTGGCCTCTGTTGGACAATCAGTGTGGTGACTATTCTTGCCATAGCAGAAAAGCTGCCTGATGGCATCTGAGGTATTTATCTTGCTCCTTTTTTACTTTTAGGACTTACTATGCAAAAGCAAGTTGAACAGCCATATATACTGCCTAGTATAAGCTGCAGCAGGAAGTCACTCACTCCATTCAGCTGATGTAGGATTAAAATGAATAGGATGCTCTCTTCCTTGTCACCAGCATTCACTGGTCCAGGGTGGCAATTATTTTTATTTGGGGGTGGGGGAAGGAGGTGCAAATCAAAGGAGAGGATGTGTGGTTATACTAATGACAATTGCTTGGAAATTCACTGCAACGACTGTGAGTTCTCAAAAAGCAGCAGGTGATGACTAGCTATTTTAGCAGAATGTGCATGTCTGTCAATGCTGCAATGGAATTAGGGGCCCTTTTGTTAGCATACCCTACACCCTTCTAGCTGGATATGGGTTTTTCATAATTCATATCTAGCACTGGGGATGTTTTTGGTGAAGTCATGATGATCTGTATAAACCAGATAAGGGGACATAGTGACCTGAAGACATGTGAGGGACCTAGATCGTACTAAAATAAAAAGTAAATGGGTTTACTGACACACTCCATCCTTCCCCAAGCTCTCTGCACTTAAGGCTAAGTGAGCCACATTGCAAAGTAGAGACTATAACCTTCACCTCACCTCATGCTGTGATCCTATCCATCGTTCCTGCCTGATGACGATTAGGGTTAAACCCTATCAGTGTTTTATTACTCCAAAGTTAAAAGCAACAGACGTTTCGGAACCCTTTTGTCAACTGCACAGGAAAATCATCAAGTCTTTGTTACACCATGGAATAGCATCAAGCACCCCTTGAGGGTGTAAAACAAGATATCTGTCCTACACCTGATTGATTCATTGCTATAGACCAGGGGTAGGCAACCTTTCCCCTTTAGGGCCGAGGAACTTCAGCTCCCAGAAGCCTCAGCCGTGTTGGCCAATAGTCCCATGTTGGCCAATAGCTCCTGGGATTCTGGGAGCTGAAGTCCCTTGGCCCTTAAAGGGGAAAGGTTGCCTACCCCTGCTATAGACCATGGCTCTCTTCTGTACAATGAAGTTCCACTCTTTGTATCTTCCTCAGACACTGGCTGAGCCACTCTTCATCATTTGTGGAACCCTCTCTCTAGGACTGGTAATTATCACTTCCTCTAATTCCAAATTTCTTGCTATCCAGCCTTTTACACCTTTTCCTTCTGTTAACCTGTTAGAGTTTTTACCATACAAGGCTTTGTGTGCACCTTTGTATATTTCTAAATAAAATTATTCATTAAATCAGAGCCTCTATGCAGTGAGTACTGGTATATATGAGTGGCAAGATCCCTGAAGTTACCCTCCTCTTGCAGGCCTCCTTTTAAGCTAATAATTCCCCCAGGATACCAAGGAGATGCTGAGACTATAGGTGTGGACCCACTCGTTTCCCCCCCAAAAAAACTTTTAGGGTAACACTTTCCACAATTATAGCATTATGATTCAACTTTTAAATGCTATGGCAACAGTCTACGGATTTCTAAAGTTTGTAGTTTGGGCAGGCACAACGTAATGCTCTTCCCCAAATTGGAAATCCTATGATTCCATAGCGTGTTGCCATGGCATTTTAAGAGGAATCATAGGCTGTATCTACACTGCAGAAGTAATCCAGTTTGGCACCGCTTTAACTGCCATGGCTCAATGATAGAGAATTCAGGGGATTGTAGTTTGTTGTGGCCCCACAGCGGAGTGAATCTTGGGAGAAGTTTGTTGCTGGCAGAGATAGGTGGGCACCTGAAAAGCAACAACCTCCAAGGTTAGTTGTGGTACCTCCATAAGTGAGTCCAGAATTAAAGTGGCCACTGATTTTTCTTCATTATCCTGCTCGAAGAGTATTTCAACAACAGAATCTCTGTTGGTAAGAAACAAAATGAGGCTTTGAGTAATCCAAATACTTAATAAAGGACCATTTCTCTTCAGGAGTTTAAAGCAGATCATACATCCCCTTCCACCTTTTCCAACTGAATCCAAAGGCATTGAATAGATCTTAACTCTTTCATTAACCTCATAGATGATGGCACTTGGAGTAATTGTCTCAGGAGCTTTGCATTCTGCTCTTCCAACAAGTAAAATCTAGGAGGATGGACTGTGATATGCAGATGCCACCAAGCAGAATTGTTGGCAAAAAACAGTACAATAATGGGAGAGGGATAACATCAGCCCCCATAACAACATAAAACTCTGTCACATTTCTCACCTAATTGCTCCACTGACATGCAAAATCTTCTCTCCATCCAATGGATAGTCTACATCAGGAGGTGGAGTTGGACGCTATGGTTGAATCAACATTATCAGGTGAAACACTAAAAAGAAATCTAAAATTTTAAAGAAATGAAGTCTCTTCTATTGAATTGGAAAGTCATCTTATTTCTCACATACCTCAGCGCTGCCGTCCATATTGAACTTTGCTGCCTGAATCTTTAGCCCCCGCTGGAGGTCACTCACAAAGCAAGTACGAACTTTAGAGAAAGACAGAAGAAATTTTAGAATATTCTCAATTATTAGTCTGCCCTCCATATTCATGGATCCATGGCTTGAAAATATTTTTAAAAATCCAAAAAGCAAACATTGATTTTGCCATTTTATGTCATTATATTTTATATAACCACTACACCATTCTGTATGGTGGGACTTGAGCATCCATGGATTTTGGGATCCGTGGGGAGTGGATATAAAGGTTCATGTAGACAGTGGATGTTGTTAATTGTTGTAATTGTTTTTTGTTTTAATTGACTTTTATTATTTTACTAATTGTTTTGTACTTAGATTGTACGCCTTTGGCAGGTTTTTATTCTATTTTATGCTTGATTGTCTTTTGTACAGTGCTGTGTACACTGACAGTGCTCTAGAAATAAACTTTAATAACAATAACAACAACAACAACAACTGTATTTATATAATCTTTCTAATGGGCAAAGTGTCCTGATACAACTATTAGTTCTGAGTAAGAGAACTCAAGTGTGCATATAAAATTCCCCTGTGCCCATGAGGTCCCTGTTCTTATCATTGGAGGAAACAAATTCAGAGACTCACAGAGTTGGAAGAAACTGAAAAGGCTACCTAGTCCAACCTCCTGCCTGAAAAGAATGCACAACTAAAGCATTCCTGATAGATGGCCACCTAAGCCCTTTTAAAAGACTTCCAAAGAAGGAAAGGACTCTACTCTCTGAGACAATCTGTTCCACTGTCAAACATCTCTTACTGCCAGGAAGTTTTTTCTAATGTTTTAAATGGAATCTCTTTTTTTTTGTACAATCAATTAATTGTCTTGTATTCTAATCTTTGGAGCAGCAGAAAACAAGCTTGCTCCATCATGTGGTTTATGCAGCAGCAGGATACATGACATTATTTCAAATATATAAAGATAGCTATTGTAGCATATGTACATTTTATGGAAATCAATCTGCTCCCTTGCTTTGGAACAAATGTGCAGCCTCAAAAATGAAGGAGATAGTTAGATTTGGTGCAAATCTTTATGAATCCTCCGTGAAACTTACAGTAAATGAAATAAATTATTTAAGAGATGTCATCCTTTCTTGCAGTGTTGTTAAGGATATGTTTGTCAGAATATTCTTCAGTAAAGTCACCCAGTGCTCTTATCCAAATTGACAAGTCTGCAAGTAAGCTATACATGATGAAAGCACGAGCTAGGAGTAAAACCTTGAAGTGGATATGGTCTGCATGTTATAGGCTGCCCAGTCTAATATGAGATTCTCTTAATTGTGTGTAAAATCCACAGACCTAGTTTGCAAGAGCTCAAGATGAAAAAAAAACTAAAACTTTGTTTTGTCTTGAAAAACTAAGTAGCATTAGTTGCTGTCATTCAGATAGAATCATAGAATTATAGAACTGGAAGAGACCACAAGGGCCACCCAGTCCAACCACTGCTATGCAGGACCTCTCAATCAAAGCAAGCCCGACAGATGGCCATCCAGCCTCTGTTTAAAGACCTCCAAAGAAGGAGACTCCACCATGCTCTGAGGGAGTGTGTTCCACTGACGAACAACCCTTACTGTGAAGAAGTTCCTCCTAATGTTTAGGTGGAATCTCTTTTCCTGTAGCTTACATCCACTGTTCCAGGTCCTGTTCTCTGGGGCAGCAGAAAACAAGCTTGTTCTCTCCTCAATATGACATCCTTTCAAATATTTAAACAGGGCTATCATATCATCTTCTAACTGTTGCTTCTCCAGGCTAAACATACCAAGCTCATAGGGCATGGCTTCCAGACCCTTCACCATTTTAGTTGCCCTCTTTTGGGCACGCTCCAGTAAAAGTGGTACTTAAAGACATCCAACTGGGGTGTGACAATCTGTTGTCTATCTAATGTCATTTCTTTATGGGGGGGGAGAGTTATGATGTATATAAAGAGATTTGTTTTACCTTTGATGTCTTCTACAATGTCTTCTGGAACAGAACCTAAAAATATAGGAAACAGTTTAGTCCAACAGAGCTGCAATCAACATCAATTGACTGACTGGATCCCAATGCAGAGTTCACTGAGACCATAGTACAAATAAGACAGAGTAATGCTGTTTCAAAATGCCATCATTAAAACAGTTTTACAGTTTTTTGTGGGTTTTTTGAGCTATGTGGCTGTGTTCCAGAAGAGTTTATTTTCCACAGTAAACTCTTCCAGAACACGGCCCCATAGCCCCATAGCCACATACCCACAAAAAACTATGGATGCTGGCCGTGAAAGCCTTCAAACTTCAACACACAGTTTTCCTTTAAACAGTAGTTTAACAGAACACATGTCTGGAATTTTATGTTTAAAGACACCTGAGCAAATATACTTAGGGTCTTTACAGACTGCCAGAAATAATTCAGCTTGGGGCCACTTTAACTGTCCTGGCTCAGTGCTAGGGAATCATGGGAATTGTATTTTTTTGGGGGGGACATTCAGTCTTCTCTGTCAAGAGAGCTCTGGTGCCACAATAAACTACAGCTCCCATGATTCCTTAGCACTGAGCCAGGACAGTTAAAGTGGCCTCAAGCTACATTATTTCTGGCAGTCTGTAAAGGCACTTAGGTTCTGCCAAATCACGTAAATCTTTCATTTTAAAGATACAAAATGGAATAAAGTCCAATATGCCCACTGTTAGAAGAAAGAGGCTTTAGTAAGGCCCACAAGCCTTTGCTTCTTAGGTCCAGTAACATTCCAAAAATGATATTACTATTGACTTTAATGAAGACAGACTGCCTCCTGATTTTACTTTTGTAACTCTAATAAAGAAGGGGTGGGTGGGAAAGGGGATTTAACACATCATTCCTCAAAACAGTTCCAATGAGAAGAATCCCTCTTACATCAACAAATATAAAATTACCCATCACTGAGGGAAGGCTCTGGCCTTTGGTGGCTCCAGTATCTACGGTGCTCTGTTCCAGCAGCTGGTACTCCAGTTCTCTAAAGGATTGCAACAGCAGGAATTATTTTAGCAAAGTATTATCTTTTTATTTTTATTTTTAAAAAATTGTATCCCACCTTTCTCCCATTATGGGACCCAAAGCTGGTTGCAGTTTGAGTCCAAATCAAATACATTTAGAACAATGGGTAATGCAAAAGTTAAAAAACAATCAATTTAAAACATTGATTTAAAACAGTTTTAAAAAGCAGTTAAAATATATTACTAACAATAAAAATAGAAATTAAAAGACATTTTGCAAGAGTTAATACTCAAAATACCTGAGTAAACAAAAAGATTTTGCCTGCTAGCAGAAAGAGAGCAGAGAGGGGCCAACCCAGTGTCCCATGGGAGAAAATTTCACAGTCTGAGAGTAGCCACCGAGAAGGCCCTCTGTAATGTGCTCGCTAGATGAGTCTAGGAAAATGGTGGGACCAAAATAAAGCCCTCCCTTGAAGATCTTAAAACTTGGGCAGGCATTTTTCTCAGCTGCCCCTAGACTGTCCAATGACCTGCCGAAAGAGGTTCGCCAGCTGAATGCAGTCGAAATGTATGATTTTTAACTGTGATTTTTAAATTGTGATATTTAAAATATAGATTGATTGTTTTAATATTATTTGGCTTATTTGTTCTTTTAAATTGATGTTGTGTGTTTTCAACTGACGTTATGTGTTTTTACCTGGTGTTATGTATGTTAATCTGTTGTTCTCCACCTTGATCCATGGGGAAAGGCGGGCAAGAAATATTATTTTTAATATTTTGAGAGATACAGCCTGGAACCAAACTGTGTAATTACTATTTTTTCACATTAAACCTCTGTACAACATACAGTACTACTTTCTATAGCAATTGGAGACAGAGTGGTTAACATGAATTTTGTAAAAATTTCATGAATCGCTATAAAATAGTTGGATCACAGCCAAAGGAACGGTACTGATATAACATTTCTGATTCCTCAATGACAGATTTGGGAAAAGCCCTGTTTTAGGAACATTGTAAGCCGCTCTGATAGCCTTTTGGCTGAAGAACGGGTATAAATACTTCATCATAACAACAACAACAACAACAACAACAACAACAACAACGTCCTGCTATTGCCTAAAGTTTACAATTCAGTTTGGAGGACCAGGGCATTTATAGACAGAAATGTTATATCTGAATGCATTCAATACTACTTCCCACAGTATGAAGGCTATAACAAAATACTTGCTGCCAACTTACTTGTGTATGGCTTTTCCTCCCAAAGGAAGAGCTGCCCAGCAATTCAGAACTGGAATTCCTTCATAAATCTATGAGCAGCTAAGGATGCTTCATTGATACTATTTATGGTAGAAAAAACCAAATGCATGCACTAAATAGGCAGTCACTCTGAAATACGGAGATACTTCTGCTCTGAAAGTTGAGTTTTCCCCACATTATAAAAAATTGCCTTCAGTTCCATGGGAAAGGCATGATATAAATCCAGACAATAACTACATGCTTCCCCCAAGGCTACAGCTTAACTGGATGGTTTGAGGGGCCAAATTCTTTTGACTAACACATCTTCCTGTCTTATTCATACTGGAGAAGGGGGGCGAGCAGAAGGGGAAAAAAGATACAGGTAACACCAGACTTTCCGTGTAGCCACAATCCAAGACCATAGCTGAATTAATCCCAAGTGTCAGAAGAGACATTAGGTGGCTCGGGGCGAAAAGCACAGAAGGAACCTAGAGGAAACATAAAGGAGACAAACTGAAGAGATGGCAATGAAGATGTGGGAGCTCTCCTACTATGCTTTACACACAGAAAGCCCCTGGTTTGATCCTTGTATCTCCAGTTAAAAGCACTTGATGAAAAAAGAATGTTCTGCCAAAGACCATTTGCCAATACGGTTGACAAATAATCCAAATTAGTACAAAGTCGTTTCCTCTGTGAGTGCTAATGTGGTGCAGTGGCTTGAGTTTTGAGACTAGAGGCCTTTGCAGACTGCCAGAAATAGTGCACATTAAATTGAGGCACTGCCCTGGCTCAGTGCTAGGGAGTCATGGGAATTGTATTTTTTTCTGGGACATTGAGCCTTCTTTGTCAGAGAGCTCTGGTGCCACAATAAAATACAGTTCCCATGATTCCCTAGCACTGAGCCAGGGCAGTGCCTCAATTTAATGTGCACTATTTCTGGCAGTCTGCAAAGGCCCTAGGACTCAAAAGACTAGGGTCTGAATCCTGGCTCAGCCATATAAACCCACTGGTTGATTATGGGCAAGATGCACTCAGAGGAAGGCAATGACAAATCTCCTCTGAATAAAATTGCCCAAGAAAACCCTAGGACCATAAACTGGAGTTGGCTTAAAGGCACATAATAATTGCTTCTTCTGTCTTTCAATTTCACACATAATCCAAACAAGAACATAATAAATCAGGTCTGGTATAGTTATGTTTTACCCATGTAGTCCTTCTGCTCCTCTTTATCTAGAGAAGATGAAAGCAAGGAGGATGTCATGGAGGAAAGACTCTCCATTTTGTGTATGCACACACATGCTCACAAACACCCTCCTTGTGAGAGATGTGAGCATAGAAATGTTACTTTGGGGGATTATAGCCCCCCGAATTCTGGGTCCTTCTGAGATGTAGTCAAAAATAGTAACTTCTCCAACCTCTAGTCTGAACTTGGAATCCAAACAGGTCTTCTAGCACCTGGCTCACTTAATACTTTCAGCTTAAAAGTATTGATTAAAGAAAATTAATTAAAGAAAAACCCAGCTGGAGTCAGCAGCTGCTTTTCTCCACAAGGGAGCCAAGGAAACCCAGTATCTATTAAGCCTGTCAGCAAAAACAGAGACTTGGGATTTATTACCTCAAAATACTTGAACAGGACCTTTGTGAGGGTCTCTCTGAAATGGGAAGGGCACAGAACAGACTCCACAATCACAACACGACGGTCTCGAGGGTTTACCAGTAAGTGTCTGAAAAGGTAATGCAAAAACCAGAAAGATGAATCACAGCTGGCTGGCTGTGTGCACAGATTAGTTTCTTACCTAGAGATTCCAGCAGACACAACACTCAGCAGTTTCCAAACTTAAAAATTGAATTCCATGGACAATAAAAGGGGAATAAATCCCTCTGATAGCAGTGGAACTTACATTTTTGAACTATTTACCATAGTTTCCTCCTTATCCTTCGTATAAAATCCATCCAGCCTAAAGGTGAGCACAAATGATCCCGCCTTCCTCTCCCAAATTTTTATGTATAAAATTTACACATGCCTTGGGTTAAATATTGAATTTAGTTACATAAAACTATTATAATTTAAATGATGTTATTATTTTTTGTGGGTTTTTTCGGGCTGTGTGGCCATGTTCTGAAAGAGTTGCTCTTTCAGAACATGGCCACACAGCCCGAAAAAACCCACAAAAAAAAAACTATGGATGCCGGCCATGAAAGCCTACGACTTCACATAAATGATGTTATTTCCTTATATGAGTGCATGAATGAAAATATGCACACCAAATAAACAAAAATATTTTATCATGCACTACAAGTGTGTGCGTGCGTGCATGCATGTGTCTGTGTGGGAACGTCTGCATGTAGATGTAAAGGGGAGTCCCAAAGGTAAGAAGTTCAAGTACCACTGCTCTATAGTCTAAATGGAACTGGAAATGTTAGAATATGTAATAAAAACATTGTGTTTTTAATAAACATCCAATCTCTAGTTCATTTCCTTATCTTTTAATTTATAACCCATCTCCTCCTCCCAAAAAGTGTGTGTGTGTGTGGTGGGAGGGGCTCAAGCCTTACCAGAGGCAAATGAATTGTTCCTTCATTTCCTACCTGAAATAAAGCATATGGATGAACTCCTTAAGGTAGGAATACAACTCTTCTGTGTTAATGTTGCACTGAACAACTTTGATAGGCTGTGAAGGAAAGAAAGACCATCTGAAGCTATTTTAAAAATACCCTCTCATACATATGTTGTATCAGCTACTTAAAGAGCAGATTAGAATGTAATACTGTAGTTTATGAACTTTTCTCCTTGCAAGCCTTTCATATTAACAGTGCAATGAATGCTGCACCTCAAGTACCTGTTAATTGATATCTCCTAATAGTACAGCACTGCTTTCCAACAGGCTCTTTACCCAGGATTCCTTGCATAGCTTCAAAATGATTTAACAGTTCCCTCAAATTCCTGTAACTCAGCCAAAGCACATGTAACTGAAATTACTGCCTATGTCATTTGAAAGTGTTCCTAGATTCTTCACTGACAATGGAGTCCCAAGTGACCTCCATGGCAGTGAGTTCTTCTATCAGCTTTGCCTGGTACACTATTTGCAGGTATTCCTAAACAGAGACAGCCTAGTCAGAGTTACCTATGCACTGATAACCTTAAACAGTTAACAGTTTCATCTTCCAGAATTCTGTAGTTGGCAATGCTGTCATATTTTATATGGTTGTTATAATGTTATGTCAACTGCTTCAGAGGTAGGAATGTCAAATGAAACACAATGATGGGCTCCTGTATCTTTAATAGTTGTACGGAAGACAGAATTGCAGCAGGCACTGCTTGTCATGTAAGCAACACTTGATTAAATTCCCTCTTGTACAAGCCACTAAATATACAGGAACCTTGACCTTTCTTTACCAGGCAACCCTATCCAAGGTGAAATAAACTTTAATTCTTCAAATTGACATTTAATATATATTAAAATGCTAGCAACATGCTTTTTTTAAGAAGGCCTTAAGAAGGCCTTTTTTTTTAAGAAGGCCTACCTTTGAAACACCAGGTTTCTTTATTTCACTAGGAATAACACATCTTGGTCCTGTTTCTCCAGCAAAGCCACATCTAGAAAAATTAAGATAGTATATAAACAGACATTTAGTATTTCAGTAAGCCAAATAAAATGGACTGATTTCATTTTTACATGTAAGTTCCAGCTACCATCAAAATGAGTCTTCAATCCCATTGAGGTTACTATTAGATGCCAAGTTAAGTCAGGAACAGCTTGAATCAGATATTTAAACAAGACAAAAAACTTCTCCTTTCTCAGCAACTTTATGTCTAGCTCAATAATTAATATAACACCTTTCACTTTGTTCCCTTTTGTTGTTGTGTGCCTTCAAGTTGTTTGTGACTTGTGACCCTAGAATGGGTTTTCTTGGCAAGATTTGTTCAGAGGTTTGATGTCTTCCCCTGAGGCTGAGAATATGTGATCTGCCCAGGGTCACCCAGCGAGTTTCATGTACAAGCTGAGAATCGAACCCTGGTCTCCAGAGTCCCTTATGTTACTATAAATTCTTGGGTGTCCTAACTTATTCAGTGGTACATGCTTCCTGATACTTTTGATGAAGTACTTCAGAAGACTGTCCATGGTCTTAAAATGCTCCTAGACACCAACTTTTGTTTATGTGATTTATGGCTAGATACAATGGAAACAAGTTTTAAGAAATTCTGTTTTATAAGCAATGTATGAATGTTTATACAGCTTTATAAACTAAAAGGAAAGCAGCAAGGAAGATTAAACTCATGTGCAAACCTCATCAATCAATCTGCAAGTTCAATCAACTAAGAATTATTTATTTCCTTTTTTTAGTGCCTTACAGCATTTTGGCACATTTCCCATCTCTCTTCATTTAGGCCATGGGAAATATGCACTGATTGTAAAAAGCAAAATTCTTACCAGTACATTTGTCAACCTACAGCTTTAGTTTAAGGGATAGCATCATAACTTTAGAAAACAAAATTCTACATGGGATTTAAATACACACCTTTACAATCTACTTTTGTTGTTGTTGTGCCTTTAAGTCGTTTCCGACTTATGGCGATCCTAAGGTGAATCTATCATGGAGCTTTCTTGGCAAGATTTGTTCAGAAGAGGTTTTCCATTACCTTCCACTGAGGCTGAGAGAGTGTGACTTGTCCAAGGTCACTCAGTTGTTTTTATGGCCAAGTGGGGATTCGAACCCTGGTCTACAGAGCCACAGTCTAACACCCAAACCATTTCACCATGCTGGCTCTCTACCACTCAAACCTACAGTCACATCAAAACGAAAGAAGACAACGTAGAGGAGTTGTGTGTAACTGTGACAGCAAAGAAGCAATTGGAAACTGCCTTCTAGGGAGCCACATAATGGTGAAGGATTGAAGAAAGGACGTAAGAGTTCCCCAGTGAATGTGCAGCAAAATAAAGATTTTGCAGTAGGTAAAGTGCATGAATTGTGCCAAGAAAATCTCATTATAGGTTTCCCTTGAAGTCACCACGAGTCAGGAATGACTTGAAGGAACACAACAGTCTGATGAAGAGTATGTGGAGAACTCGAAAGCTCAAGCCCTTTATGCACGGCTTATGTTATATTTTTTGTTGTTGTTAACTGCCTTCAAGTCAATCCCCATTCATGGTGACCCTGTGGATGAGACATCTCCAAAACTCCCTGTTCTCTACTACTATGCTCAGGTCGTGCAAAATCATACCCATGACTTCCTTGATGGAGTGCATCCATCTGTGGTCTTCCTTTCTACTTTGCTAGCATTATTTTTTTTCCCAATGAGTTGTGCCTTCTCATGATGTGGCATGGCCAAAGTACAACAACCTCAATCCTCTTGGCCTCCAGGGAGCCATTTTACTACTCACTTTTATTTAACAGAATCATAGAGTTGGAAGAGATCACAAGGGCCATCCAGTTCAACCCCTTGCCATGCAGGAATTCACAATCAAAGCATTCCTGACAGATGGCCATCCAACCTCCGTTTAAAAACCTCCAAATAAGGAGACTCCACCACTCTCCAAGAG
This sequence comes from Phrynosoma blainvillii, assembly GCA_026167975.1. NCBI lineage: Eukaryota > Metazoa > Chordata > Lepidosauria > Squamata > Phrynosomatidae > Phrynosoma > Phrynosoma blainvillii. Next base: position 450,743,721 of record JANUYF010000001.1, on the reverse strand, counting down.
AGGGTCTTCCACTGTTGAACAGCTCTTACTCTCAGGAAGTTCTTCCTAATGTTGAGGTGGAATCTCTTAGTTTACTCCGTGTCCTATTCTCTGGAGCAGCAGAAAACAAGCTAGCTCCCTCCTCAATATGACATCCCTTCAAATATTTAAACAGGGCTATCATATCACCTCTTAACTCTCCAGGTTAAACATACCCAGCTCCCTAAGTCTTTCCTCATAGGGCATGGTTTCCACCATTTTAGTCACTGGACATGCTCCAGCTTCTCAAGATCCTTTTTGAATTGTGGTGCCCAGAACTGGAAACAGGATTCCAGGTGAGGCCTGGCCAAAGCAGAATAAAGGAATAATATACTGTAAATCAACTTCATGTATAAGTTCACGGCAGGTTTTGGGGCCAAAATTATGGATTTTGATAAGACCCATGGGTAAGTTGATGGTCAAACTCGGGGGCATGTAACAAAGGATCTAAAGGGGGGGAGAACCATTCTCTCTGGACCTCTCCCATGGGTCAGTCTTGGCATGCAAAATGTGGATCCAAACCTCTGATTTCTCTCTCTTTCCTCCCTTCCCCACAACTTTCCCAAGGCTCACGGCTTGCAAAAAGGGGGGCACAGACCTCCGATTTCTCTCCCTTCCCCACCCACTTTTCAAAGGCAGTATTACTATACTGACCTGTGTATAAGTTGACCTAGAATTTTGGAGCAATTTTTTGACATATAGATGAGTATATATGATACTTCCCTTGATATAGACACTATACTCCTATTCATGCAGCCTAGAATCGCGTTGGCCTTTTTAGCTGCCACATATTTAATAGGACTTGACCATCCTTGGATTTTGGTATCCATGGAGGATCTTGGAACCAAACCCACTGAAGGCCAACATCTACTAGAACTACTGGTGTTAAACTGCTTCAATTCTGCAGTGTAGATACACCCTCAGCATGAGGTGGTGGTCTAAGTGTTGGACTTGGGGCTTTGGAGACCAGAGTTTGAATCTCTGCTCAGCCATGGAAACCCACTGGGGAACGTGAAGTCGAAGGCTTTCACGGCCAGCATTTATAGGTTTTTGTGAGTTTTTCGGGCTGTGAGGCCTTGTTCTAGAAGAATGTATTCCTGACGTTTTGCCTGCATCTGTGGCTGGCATCTTCACTCTGAAGCCCGAAAAACCCACAAAAACCACTGGGGAACTTTGTGCAGGTCACACTCTCTCAGCCTCAGAAGGCAAAACCAAAAATAAAACCGTAAAAGTCACATGCTCTCAGCTTCAGGGGAAGGCAATGGCAGACCTTCTCTGAACAAATCTTGCCAAGAAAACCCCGTGACAGGTTCGCTTTGGGGTCGCTGCAAGTAGAAAAGGACTTGAAGGCATACAATAACCGCCCTTTTACCAGGCCAGCCCACAAATAAACCAAAGCCTTGGATAAACGCTTTCCTCCCGCGGTTTCGTCGCCCTGCGGAGGCGTCCCGGCCTCTTACTTGGTGAAGGCCGCGCCCAGGTCGATCACCACTGCGGTTTTCTCGCCGCCGCTCCCCAGACCCTCGTAAAGCGGCATAGCGGCGGCTCCGCCAGACTCAGAGCCAAAGGAAAGGCGGCTCGGAAGCAAAACGTCAAACGGCCTCAGCTGAGGGCCCTTCTCTAACAGTGGCGCGCGCAGCTCAATGGCGAGACTTCCGTCGCAGTCGGCGCGCTGCGTGGCTGGCTACTCCTATGCCTGATCCCAGGAAACTATTTGTGACCCCTCCACAGGATTTCTTATACCCTACCACAGGTCTTTTAAGTCCGTAACTACATTGGCGAGGAACGCTTTTGTGAAAGGTCGCCCCCATTTTACAATCCGCGCTCTTAGGGTGTGCGCAGGCATTGCGTTAGACACTCACAAGCGCTGCCGTCAGCTGAGAGAATGTAGTGTTGGGAAGGGATGATTAAAGAGGACACGGTGCTTTGCACTTCGGGGAATATTTCAGGTTGTCGATGGGAGGCATTGCAATATCAATATTTATAGTACTGTGTGTATATGTATGTGTCTGTATGCACATATCTCTCTCTCTCTCTCTCTCTATGCACTTCCTTATGAATATATAATATTTTAAAATATATTAAAATATATATTTGAATATATACCTATTAATACATACACACATACACACACACACATATATATAAATTATTGTTTTTATTATATATATATATATATATATATATATATATGTTATGTATTTATAATATCTAATATAATATATATAATTATAACTTTTTATTTATATCTAATATTCTATATATATATATATATATATATAATATTTTAATATATATTAATACACACACACATATTAATTCACAATCAATTCGTTTAGTGAACTGAAGTGGCATAATGGTTTGAGTGCTGGACTAATTCTGGGGAACAGGGTTCAGTTCCCCACTCAGCCATGGAAAGTCACTGGGTGACATTGGTCAAGTCACACTCTCTCAGCCTCAGACAGTGGTGTCACTAGGGTTGGTGTCACTCCCCATTTACCTCCTCCCATAACACACTATACAGAATCCTTAGTAATGCTTTTTTGAATAAATGTTACTCATTAATTGTAATTCCCATATGCAATCGGCCCTCCTTATCCATGGATTTTTTATCCATGGGTTCAAGCATCCACGGCTTGAAAATATTCCAAAAAGGTATAAATTCCAAATAGCAAACCTGATTGCGCCGCAGAGGGGTGGTATAGAAATAAATATTATTATTATTTATTATTGATTTTGACATTTTATATAAGGGACACCATTTTACTATGCTATTGTCTTTAATGGGACTTGAGCAGCCATAGATTTTGTTATCCACGGGGGGATCCTGGAACCAAATCCTAGTGGATAACAAGGGCCCACTGTATTACTGAATGTCATGGTGATAACTATGACATAAACATCTAGCAAAATTAAAATGATACCTTTAAATCACAATATCATACACACAGAATAAATGTCTTTAAATATGCATAGTTTCGTGTGGTTAAAGTGAACATTTGGTAAGATGTGGTGTTTTCAAAGTTTTTTTTTTAAAATAAAAATGTAAATTCTTTTTTAAAATTTAAATTACATTTTGAGATTTGATTTTTTTTTTTTAAAAAGAACAAAACCTGGGGCCTCTCCTTTCTCCTTCCACTGAGCTTCACCCCATTCACACCATCTTGTCAGCGGGGGGATGCAGACAGGCTAATAGGGTTGTTTTGGGGTTGACCTGAGGGCACAGTCTTTACATGCCGCACGCCGAAAAGGCGCCCCATACTTGACCTTTCCAGTGAAAGTGCGCTTTAAAAAGGAGCCGCTTCTTTCCGCTCCTTCCCGAAACATGCACACTTTCAATGGACGTCGGGATGCAGCGACCGAGGTCCGGCAGAAATAAAGACACCTGTCGCCAGTGTGAATGCATGGGTGCAGGTGCGCCACATTTAGAGCCTGTTTCTGCCCAAATGCAGATGTTTGAGGAGCAATGGTGTCACTCCCCCCTTCGGGTGTCACCCACTGCACCCCTTAATGATGCTTCTGGCTTCAGAGGATGGCTATGGCAAACCCCTTCTGAAGAAACTTGCCAAGAAAACCCAGTAATAGGGTTGCCTTTGGGTTGCCATAAGTCAGACAGACTTGAAGGCACACAACACACACACACACAGAGAAGACAGTTTCCTTAAATAAGGAACAATAGGAGAATTACAAGAATCATAGAGTTGGAAGACACCACAAGGGCCATCCAGTCCAACCCCATTCTGCCATGCAGGAACTCTCAATCAAAGCACCCCGACAGATGGCCATCCAGCCTCTGTTTAAAAACCTCCAAGGAAGGAGACTCCACCACAATCTCTGAGGGAATGTCTTCCACTGTCAAACATCGCTTATCATCAGGAAATTCTTCCTAATGTTGAGGTGGAATCTCTTTTCCTGGAGCTTGCATCCATTGTTCCGGATCCTAGTCTCTGGAGAGCAGAAAACAAGCTTGCTCCATACTCAATATGACATCCCTTCAAATATTTAAACAGGGCTATCATATCAACTCTTAACCTTCTCTTCTCCAGATTAAACATGCCCAGTTCCCTAAGTCGTTCCTCGTAGGGCATGGTCTCCAGACCCTTCACCACTTTAGTTGCCTTCCTTTGGACATGCTCCAGTTTCTCAACATTCTTTTTGAATTGTGGGGCCCAGAACATACAAAGAACATATGAAAGTGGGAAAATTTTAAAGACACTTTCACAAAGAAATCAGAGACACTACTGTGTTAGTCTGGAATGTCAGTATACAAAGGCATCTTGTAGCATCATCAAGATTAACTGTGCAAAAGAAGTTTTAGCGTGACTTGGACTGCATCGGCACTGCAGAAGTAATGCAGTTTGGCACCACTTTAAATGTCACGGCTCCATCTTATGGAAACCTGGGATTTGTAGTTTGTTGTGGCACAAGAGCTCTCTGACAGGGAAGGAAAAATACCTGACAAAACTACAAACCACAGAATTCCACAGCAATGACCCATGGCAGTTAAAGCAGTGTCAAACTGCATTATTTCTGCAATGCAGATTGGGACTTGGTCTACTTCCTCAGATGCAGGAAATGCATCCTCCTGCCTTTGTCCCTCAGCATTTGGTTGAGATGCAGTTGAATTGAAATTTATCCACAAACTCCAATCCATCAACAGTGGGTTGAACAGAGACCATTGGCTTCCTGGCACACTACACATATTATAACACTGGTTAACACCCCAGCCTCATGAGGATGCTCTTGGCCAGTTTATCACATCTCATTTCTGCTTCCCAAACTGTACACACCACATTCAAAAACTCCTTCCACCATCCATATGGTCATCCACCCACCCTGGCCTTAGGCAACATCTTCCCTCCTGCTTTTGTCCCTCAACAACCACAGTTAAAACTGAGGGGGGTTGCAGACTGCTAGAAATAGTGCAAATTGAGTCCACTTTTAGGGTTAGGGAATCATGGGAACTGTATTTTATTGTGGCACCAGAGCTCTCTGATAGAGAAGGCTCAATGTTTCAGAAAAAAAAGAATTCCTATGATTCCCTAGCACTAACCCTAACCCTAAAAGTGGACTCAATTTGCACTATTTCTGGCAGTCTGCAACCCCCCTGAGTTTGTCACCTCATCACTGCATCCACAAGCTTTGCATTTCTATGGCTATTCATATAGTCTGATCATAAAAGTCCTTCCTGAGTGCCAGTTCACTTCTGAGAAAGTAGACCAAAGGCCTAAGCAGACTGCCAGAAATAGTGCACATTAAATTGAGGCACTGCCCTGGCTCAGTGCTAGGGAATCATGGGAATTGTATTTTTTTCTGGGACATTGAGCCTTCTCTGTCAGAGAGCTCTTGTGCCATAATAAAATCCAGTTCCAATGATTCCCTAGCACTGAGCCAGGGCAGTGCCTCAATTTAATGTGCACTATTTCTGGCAGTCTGCTTAGGCCCTATGTCTACGAAAGCTTATGCTATAACTTTTTATTGCACAGTTAGTCTCAAAAGTGCTACAAGATCCCTTTGCATATTTTAACAAAGAAATTACTGGGTACAGGGAAAGAAAGAAAGGTTCATATGAACTCCTCTCTGTTTAGCTATGTGTTCTAGGGAGTGGTAAATTTTGAAGTACTGATCTTATGAAACCTGCAAGGAAACTCCTAAAAGGCAGGCAGTTGTGTGGATCCATATGAGCAAACCTATTCTAGCAGCTCACTTCCATCAGAAGCAGTTCACTTGTAAAGCTTATGAATCTTAGGGGCTTTACAGAGTGCCCTGATAGAGCTGCGTTCTGCTGCCCCTTTTAGCGCCAGATCAGGGCCGCAGCCGCAGCAACCACATAACACGGCCCCGATCCAGCAGTTTGCCGCTCTAAAAAGAAGCAGTCCTTTTTGGAATGGCAAAAAGCTGCTCTTGCCACCACTGCGGTGGCTTTTCTTCAACTCTTTGGTGCAGCGTGTATAAGTGCTGGGCAGGTGGCATGATGCCAGCATCGGGGCAGCTAGCATGCAGTCGCCACAGCCCCACTCCACCGCGATGCTGGTGCTTCAAGCTGGTCTGAAGAGGCCCATAATTAAGGTCGTCAGCTTGAATCTTGAGGTCTCTTCCAAACCTATGATTCTAGGATTCTATAACTCTTACATGTGATTGGCTGCCACATGAAACAGGATGCTTAAAATGGATCCGATATGGAGAAAATAGGGGCATTGGGCCATGTATGGCCCCTGACACCCACGTTTGTGGCTCCTGGTAGGTTGGTTTGAGTAGAATTCCATTTTCCAGCTCAAATTTTATTGCAGACACAATGGAGATTATCACATGAGGGGAGGGATGTCATTGTCCTGTTGCTGTCCTGTCCTTCCCACGCGATCGCAGGAAGGTCTTTCATATGATGTTGCACTTATCCGGACATTATCCCATCCGGAAAGCGCAAGAAACAGCGATCGCGCAAAAGACTTTCAGATGACGTTACGCCGATCCCATCATTGTTCCGTCACTGAAGTGGCATTGCCTGACATTTTGCATTAATGAGAGCTCGCATTAATGCAATGGTGATTCAATGACAGGATAATGACAGGATCAGCGCTAGGATCTGAAAGCCTTTTGCACAATCGCTGTCACAGACAGGATAAGAACAGGGGAGCAATCCCATCTCTATCCCGTCTGTGTGATAATCTCCAATACTGTAACCTAGCATTGATGGCATGTCTACATGGTCCAATTACACCAGTTCCCCCTCATCCTCACCACAACCTGTTTACACAACGCACCCCAATATGAGTGCGGACTGTCTTCATGAGAGATGGCCAGTTCTGCACTGAAATCCCCAGGTGACTTAGGGAGCTGAGTATGTTTATCCTGAAGAAGAAGAGATTAAGGGGTGACATGATAGCCCTGTTTAAATATCTGAAGGGATGTCATATTGAGGATGGAGCAAGTTTGTTTTCTGCAGCTCCAGAGAATAGGACCCGGAGCAATGGATTAAAATTACAAGAAAAGAAGCTCCACCTAAACATCAGGAAGAATTTCCTGACAGTAATTGCTGTTTGACAGTGGAATACAGTGTCAAAGTGTAGTGGAGTCTTCTCTTTTGAAGGTTTTTAAGCATAGGCTGGATGGCCATCTGTAGGGAGTGATTTGATTGTATATTCCTGCATAGCAGGGGTTGGGATGGATGGCCTTTGGGGTCTCTTTCAAGTCTAGCATTCTAGGATTCTTACAGTTGAAATTGTTCCTTCCCAAGCAGTGGAGAGAGGGAGGAAAAGTGCAGAGGCATCGGGGACAAGGAAAGAGCTGGGTGCTCCTCCACACTCCTTTCCACCATGCCTCGCCGCAAAATAAAATGGTGTAGTTGATATTCCTTCAGAGGCCACCACCAGAAAGTAGTTGACAAGCATGTGAGCAGAGACTGGCTGAGATCCTATTGGGTTTGCCATGCAGTTGCACAGCCAGAGGAAGCAAAGGTGGGATCAAGAAGAAAAAGCCACCTCAGTAGTATTGGTGAGGAAAGGAAGAAAGACCCAGAGCCAGCAACGGTAAGAGAAGAAGGATGCTGAATTCATACTGCCGACGTTTCCATACCTGGATTGCAGGGAAGTTGTCCATAGAGGCAGATTGTAGTTAATTGTCATTAAGTCATCTTTGACTTATGGCAACCCTATGAACGAGAGATCTCCACATCATGGCAGTTAAAGTAGTGTCAAACTGCTTTATTTCTGCAATGCAGATGAAACCAATATGGCTTCAATAGTTGTAATTTTTAGTATTGTTGTTTTTAAACATAACTATTGAATGTTTAAAATACTTTTGTATCTAATACATTTTTAGTATACTTTGTTCATAACTCGATGTGAGCCGCCTTGGAACCCATGCAGAAAAAAAAGTGTAGTGTAAATAAAATAAAAATGTATTAAAATAAGAAAATAATTTTAAAAGGAAAAGAGTCAAACAGACTCTAAAACAGGCATTATTGTTTCAGTATGCTTGGGAATGGGCCTAGGAATGGGAAGGGCAGCTATGAAAGAACTGGAAAAGATACCGAAGAGCAAAGACAGACAACTGAGCACTAAAGTCAGAATCATTCAAGCCATTGTATTCCCCATCATCCCCATGTATGGATGCGAGAGCTGGACAGTGAAGGAAGCAGTCAGAAAGAAAATCAACTCATTGGAAATGTGGTGCTGGAGAAGAGTACTTAGGATCCCATAGACAGCCAAGAAGACAGACAAATGGGTTCTTGAACAGATCAGACCAGGGCTCTCCTTGGAAGCAAAGATGATCAAATTGAGACTATCGTACTTTGGCCACATCATGAGAAGGCAGGGATCCCTAGAAAAAACAATAATGCTAGGAAAGGTAGAGAGTAGAAGAAAGAGAGGATAGGGTTATGGTCAAGGGCTTGCAGGATCTGGGCAAGACTGCAGTGGAAGATTCTTGGAGATGTCTCATCCACAGGGTCGGCATGAGTTGGAAACGATTCAAGGACAGCTAACAACAACAGTGCTTTGGGGACAAGAGAGAGACCTAGCTTAAAATCTTAGCCTCTCTTAAATCCAATCCTGTTTTCTGAGAAGTCACCCGCCACCTATTTTAATACAATTAGGCAACACACAAAGACCTTTTTATTCTCTCAGGCTTAGGGCTTTTACAGATTGCCAGAGATAGTGCAACTTGAGTCCACTTTAACTGCCCTGACTCAGTGCTAAGGAATTATGGGAACTGTAGTTTATTGTGGCACCAGAGCTCTCTGACAGAGAAGGCTCAGTGTCTCAGAAAAAAATTACAATTCCCATGATTCCCTAGCACTGAGCCAGGACAGTTAAACTGGCCTCAAGTTGCACTATTTCTGGCAGTCTATAGGCCTAAGCAGACTGCCAGAAATAGTGCACATTAAATTGAAGCACTGCCCTGGCTCAATGCTAGGGAATCATGGGAACTGTATTTTTTTCTGGGACATTGAACCTTCTCTATGAGAGAGCTCTGGTGCCACAATAAATTACAGTTCCCATGATTCCCTAGCACTGAGCCAGGGCAGTGCCTCAATTTAATGTGCACTATTTCTGGCAGTCTGCTTAGGCCCTATAAAGGCCCTTAGAAATGTGTTGTTAATTCCCAGCTTTGTTAATATAACAACGACCGCATTTTTCTTTTACTATTGTTCTCTGCCTTCTTGGGCACCTGTGGGTTCCAATTAACACTGCAGCCATATAATTTGGGGGTGTTTATATTTTTGGAAAGGAAAAGAGCCATTGCTTCTTTGTCCCAGCATGCCTCAGTGCAGTGTGCGTTCTTTTGCTAATTAATCTAATTAGCTAACGAGGAGTTGCCATGGGCTGAGTCGGTCTTGCAAACAGCTGTTAATGCAGCTTTTCTTCCCCTGCCTCAAGATTTACTTGTGGATATGAATTTTCTGCTAGCTTCTGTGCTCTCCGAATGTCTGCGATGCATCATGGATGGATGGTTAGATGCATGCTGGGGATTTCTCATTAACTTAACATTTTATACCTAAAACATTATTTTGCAGCAATATTTATACATTTTCTGTTTTGCTATTTCCCATATTCAGTATACCCAACTATAAGTCAATCTCATGTATAAATTGACCTCATTTATATGTCAAGGGAAGGTTTTTAGGGGCAAAATCATGAATTTTGATATGAGCCGTGGATAAATTGAAGGTTCAGCATAGGGACATGCAACAAAGGATATATGTGAGCCATTGTGGTGTAGTGGTTTGAGTGCTGGACTACAACTCTGGAGACCAGGGTTCGAATCCTTGCTCAGCCATGGAAACCCACTGGGTGACCTTGGGCAAGCCGCACTCTCTCAGCCTCAGAGGATGGTAATGGCAACCCTCCTCTAAACAAATCTTGCCAAGAAAATCCTGTGATGGTTCGTCTTAGGGTTGCCATAAGTTGGAAATGACCTGAAGGCAAACACACAACAACAACAATAAAGGATGTAAAGGACAAAGCAATGCAAAACAATGCCAAAGAAGTAGCAGTGATTGATACCTTTAACTTTGCAACCATTCATAAATTTGACAGTAAAAGAAGTGCCAACAACCAGCCCACTTTCCCTGCCTCGTCTGTTTTAGCATTCACTGGCAAGGCAAAGAGGGTAGCATGGAGGGATGCTGCTTGTTTTAGGATAGCTTCTGCTCTTTCAACAATGGCAGGGAAATTCAAAAGAGCCACTGCTGCCATTTTTCTAACCAATATTACAATTTTTAAAAGTATTGATATATGCACATGTTAGTACAGAATAACTAAAGAAAAAAAGGAAAGTGTGAAAAAACAAAGAATGCCTGTTAACTTCACATATTTGATTATTGTTCATCTTTACATTCTTGACTTCCAATGGGATGATTGTCTAACTTCATAAAATCTATCAATAATATCATATATTATTATTACATATTGACATTTTGTCTTCCAAAAATTATTACATCTATTTTATTCTTAATCAACTTGTTCATATTTGTCCTAATAAACACATCTCTACATGTCTATGTAAACACTACATTATTTCTGTTTATAATCACAAAATATGCAAAACAAAGCATATTAATCTCTGTGTATCTATCTATATATTCTTTATATATTCTATATAGTCTCCTCTCTCACCTAAAAGCTTAGAATAATATTACCATATTGACGTTTATATAAGTCTACCCAGGATTTGGGGGTCAAATTTTTTGGTATTAATTTTTTGACTTATAGATATGTATATATGGTATTCCTAATGCATATTAAGTACTTGGTACTTCTATAATATTCCTTACAATAAACTGCAATATGATTCTAACTGCAGTATACTCCTAAACTGCAATATGATTATATTAACTGAGATGAAATGAAGAGGAGAGAGGCAGAATCTTTCCTTTCCCAGTAGGCTCAGGCAAAAGCAATCTGCTGCAGCCTCTCTCAGTTTGTGTTTTCCTCTTTGTTGATAACTTTTGCAATCTTCGCCAGCTTCTAAAGTTGCTTGGCCACACATGTTCAATTTTTCATTTGTGAAATGTTGGCGGCTATGCACTGATTGTATATTGCTGATGATGGAAACAGGAGACCTTTTTACTTTTCTAAATGAAGTCAGCAGATAAATATGAGCTGGGAAGCCAAACTGCTGAGTAAAAATACCTAGACAATTCTCTGTACTGCCCAAGGTCACATAAGTAATTTGCAGTTCTGGGAAGGAAGCCTAAAAAGAGACTTCCAAAGCTAAGTGCTCCTTGGCAAAGTCTGTTAAAATGTGTATAAAATCAATGGAATAAATAAGTTACCCGAGATAATGAAAATCATCCCAGAAAGAAAGTCAGAGACAGAAAAAGAGAAAAACCTCAACTTAAATTGATACCACTATCTGTCTAATCTCTTTGTATACTATAGTTATTTCCCCCATGTGCTACATTTGCTGTTAACTGATGTCAAGTCGACTTTGGTCCAAAACACACTGCAGAAATAACCCAGTTTTGTGAGACATCGAGCCTTCTCTGTCAGAGAACACTGGTGCCACAAGAAACTACAATTCCCAGGATTCCCTAGCATTGAGCCAGGGCAGTTAAAGTGGTCTCAAACTGGATTATTTCTGCAGTGTGTTTTGGACCAGTATTCCAAGTGATCTTCTATGTCTCTGTGTTGATTATTATAGTAGTTCTCGTCCCTGCACACAAGTCGTTGAATGGTTGCATTCAGAATTTTGACTCTTATTTCTGTCTCCTTTTACTTTTGCTTCTCATCTGTCCTTAACTGCTTGAAGAGTTTTATTTGTCATCCATTGAGGCTTCTCTTTCTTTTTTGGCTACCGTACATTGAGTGTCTTTTTTGCATTCATCACCAGCAATGTCCCAGGCTTCAGTCCAGAGTTCTTCTGGCTCCTGGTCAATTAGGCCTAATAGTGCAAATCTATTGGGTTTTGGTTTTTTTACATTATTTTAAAATTTTATGGGGATGTTCTTCCGGTTGCATTTTGGCATGACGGCTGGTTTAATGTTATTCCTTAGCTCTGCTCTAATTTTTGAGCCATTTCTTGATCCTAGGCCAAATTTTCCTACCATCTTAGATTCTGCTCTCTTTCCTACTTTTGTGCGCCAATCACCTATGATTAACAAAATCATGTGTGATCAATTTCATCTTGGACTTCAGCACAGAATTGTTCAGTTTCTTCTTCTCCCTCTGTACTAGGAACATAAATTTGGATTATGGTTGTAGTGACGGGTTTTCCTTGAAGTCTAATTGATATTATTCAGTCAGACTTTGCATTACATCCTTTGACTGCTTTTGCTACGTCTCTCATCACTATAAATACCATCCAATTTCTTCTTAGATTTTCACTTCCTGAGTAAAGCACTGTGTAATGATCTGACTCAAAATAACCCATTCTTGTCCACGTTAGCTCGCTCACCCCATTTATTGCAATCCTGCTGTGGTCCATTTCTTGTTTTTACTATGTCTAGCATCTCCTGATTCATGTTTCTCATATTTCATATTCCTATCATACGTGTTGTGCAGTCTTGGACTTTCCTTTCTCCTCTAAGCACATCAACAGCTGAATGTCCTTTCGGCCTGCATCATTAGCCACAATGGTACTATACTTGTCCTCTGTTCCTTCCCAGTAGCTCATCGAGTGCCACCTGATGTGGGAGTGCCGTCTTCTGGTGCTACCTCTTGTTTCATTTTGGATTGTCTCATCATATGGTTTTCATGGTAAAAGATCTTCAAGAGGAGGTTTACCATGACTCCTGTGCACTCCTAACAAGAGTTAGCAGCTGCCGTTATCTCTGAGAGATCTTCTACCAGTCTTACTCCCCACTACTGCTGCTGCTGCCCAGTAACTTTGGCACACTGAGTCCTCAGCAAAAGCCTGTCTAACATAGGAGAGCCTATCAACTGTCATCAGCATAGTCTCTTGCCTCACAGGAGCACACAATCCTACCATCACAGAAATATAAGTGGCATAGGGGACAAAACAAATGAAAACCATTTACTTACTTACTTACTTCATTTGTATGCCACCGTTCTCCCAGAAGGGACCTAAGGCGGCTCACAGACCAAAAACAATATATTAAAAACATCACAATAAAATTCAAAACAATTAAAATAATCTAAAAACATTATAAAATTACATAAAAGATATATGCCACGGCCCCAATCCGGTACTCCCAGGGTTGGCACAGAGCCACCCCTTAGGGGCAATCTGTAGGTCCCCTAAGTCTTAGTTTTCCATTGAAAGGCAGACCAGGGATAGGACTAGCTTAGCTTCCCATGGAAGGGTGTGAAGACACACCCAACTAAAGGTGGTGGCAAATATGGGTGTGCAATGCCAGTACCCTGGTGAGATCAAACTCTTTTACCCAAAAAGGCTCCAAAGCTGAATGTAAAGTCCAAAAAGGGGAAATTTATTTTGAAGAACAAAAGAAAAGGGTTTCTCCTCCCCAGCTCTAATAGGCTTAAAATAAAAGGTACTTTACAGTTTAGGTTTCAGCAATCTTCAGGGTTGTCATCTCTCTGGGTCTGATCTTGGATTGATCTCCTACTCAATGAAGCTGGTGCAGGGTCCTTCAGCTTCTGGTGCTCTTGACTTCTTTGTTGTTGATATTCAATTTAATTAACTGCTTTTGGTAACTAATCTAGCTAAATGGTAACTAAATTGGCTAATGGTAACTAAGGGCCTCGGCAGACGGCTAATAGGGCCGTCTCTGAGACCCGGAAGAGGAGGGGCAGCCGCATGCGCGGCGTCCCTTCCTCTTCCTGAGGTCGCCCTGGAAGCTGCCGGCACTCCGCACGGCCGGCGCTTCCAGGGCAACCTCCCTCCGCAGCGACCGGACGCGCTGCGGAGGATAAGTCAGGGAAAGTGCGCCCGCCGCTTTTAGGGCGCACTTTCCCTGAAATCTAAAAGGAGCGCCAATTTGGAGCTCCTTTTAGATTCACCGCAGGAGCGCTGCGGTGCGGAGGCTGAGCTCCGCCGGCGCTCTGACTCGCGGCGTCTCCGGGGCCTCCGTCTGCCGAGGCCCTAAATTGGCTAATGGTAACTAAATTGGCTAAATGGTAACTAAATTGACTAAATGGTAAAAAATGCCCTTTCCCTCTGTCTGTGCCTGTTTGCCACCAAACAGATAAAGCCAAGCCTGCCTAAGAAAAACTAAAAATCCCAAGCTGAAGCAGAGCTTGCTGGGAAGGGGCAAACCAAAAACTAGAAAAATGCAGGGGATTCCTACAGCTCCTCCCACAAACTAATACAGTGGAACATTCCTATGCTCAAACATACTAAAAACTACACTAAATGAAAGAAAATGCAGGGGAGAATTTAAACAGTCCAGGCTGGACATCACAAAGGGAATTCCAAAGTGTTCTGGATTAAAAACATAAGCCATTTAAAAAACAAACAAAAACAAAGCACAACTGCATAACAAAAATAACAAATAGAAAGTCCAGCACATTGATCAAGGCATTTCTATCAGAAAGCAAAGGTGTCACTATTTCAACAACCCATGAAATTTGCATTCTGAAATATTTCAGATTTCAGAATTCTGGATAAGGGAAACTCAGCCTGTACTTTTACAGTCATGTTCTGAGCTAACTATAGTTTCAGGAGTGAAATGAAAGTCAGATGCATGTATTGAAATAATCCAAACCAACAGTTCTCAGTTGTTTAGATTTTAAGTCCCACAAATCACTGTATGACAGATCTTGGCTCTTAGCTTGACAAAAAGCATGTTTTCTTATCATATATATATATTAATATATTTGCACACATTTTGTTATTGTGTGTATCATTTACAATAATAATTCCAACAACAAAAATATGTTACATTTTACTGCCATGATAATTGGGAAACAGAAAGAAAATAAAATAATTCATTTTTCGTATATCAAGGTAGGAAAAATGAAATGCACAAATATAGGATGGATAACACCTGGCTTGGAAGCAGTACAAGTCAAATGTATCTAGGGGTCTTAGGAATTGTTGTTGTTGTGTGCCTTCAAGTTGTTTCTGACTTATGGCAACCCATGAGGTTTTCTCGGCATGATTTGTTCAGGGAAGGTTAAGAGCTGACATGATAGCCATTTTTAAATCCTGTGAAAGAGTGAGCTTGTTTTCTGCTGTTCCAGAGAACACAAACAGATGGATTGAAATTGCAAGAAGAGATTATACCTTAACACCGGGAAGAACTTCTTCACTGTAAGAGCAGTTCAACAATGGAAGAGATTGCTCTGCAAGGCGGTAAATTCTTCTTTTTTTGGAGGTCTTAAAACAGAGATTGGATGGCCAACTTTCATAAATATTTCAGTTGCATGACAGAGGATTGGACTGGATGACCCTTGTCCGTTCCAGCTCTATGATTCTATGATTCAAATTGCACTGAGACTGTTGGGAATAATTATTATTGCTATGACTAAGCACTTGTGTTCCAATTAGACTATTTTTGTGTCTTACTACTGGTATATGAAATAATGGTTGAGAAGCATGAATATAAACAGCAGACTACAGATTACACGGCACCAAGATCACTGTCTAGGAGCATAGTATGCATGCCAGTCTACATTGATAAAACACAGTTTGAATCACTGAGGATATCTGGGCCCTTCTGCCTCATTTCCAATAGCAATGCCAGGACAAGACAATTCCAGGCACAGAGGTTTCAGAGCCAAAATCACTGTATAACAGATCCTGGCTCTACCTAAGGATGATCCTAGGAAAAAAGAAAGTGCAAAGGCAGGATTACTCCTTAACAAAAAGAAAAGAAAAACAATAACCATAGAGGAGCTACATATATTCAATCTAGACAATGAGTAAATTGAAATAGTTACAGATTTCCCATACTTTGGATCAAACATTGATCAGAATGGAGACAACAGTCAAGAAATCAGAAGACTAGGGAGTTTATCACATGGGAGTGAAGTGCCGAAATCCCGTGGATAAATGGGGTTTAAATCCAGGAAAACCCCACAAAAGTGGGATTGTTTTCAGACAACATTGGGCTAATTGAGCATTAACATGACATTAACCTGTGCAGAAAATTGCCAAATCGCACCACTTTTTTACTTTTGGGAAAATCCAAAGCAGCGTGATTTTGCCCACTTTCTGCATGGGTTAATGTAGCGTTAATGCTCAATTAGTCCGACATCGTCTGAAAACAATCCCGCTTTTGCGGGTTTCCCCCGGGATTTAAACCCTGTTTATCCACAGGATTTGGGCACTTTGCCTCCCATGTGATAAATTCCTAGGAATGGGAAGGGTAGCTATGAAAGAACCAGATAAGATCCCAAAGTGCAAAAGATATACAACTGAACACTAAAGTTAGAACCGTTCAAGCCATTGTATTCCCTGTCACGATGTATGGATGTGAGAGCTGGACAGTGAGTGAAGAAACCGGATGAAAAAAGAATCAACTCCTTTGAGATGTGGTGCTGGAGAAGAGTGGAGCTGGAGAAGATGTGGTGCTGAGGATCCCATGGACAGCCAAAAAGACAAACCAATGAGTCCTTGAACAGATCAAGCCTGAACTCTCCCTGGAAGCTAAGATGATCAAATTGAGGCCATTGTACTTTGGCCACATCATGAAGAGACAAGAATCACTAGAAATAACAATAATGCTGGGTCAGAAATGTGTTGGAAGGCACAAACTGGATGTCTTGCCCCCATAAGTCTCCCCCCCATGAGTGGGCAGAATTCAAGGCGCTATATTTTACCTTTAAAGCCCTAAATGACATGGGTCCAGACTATCTGAAGGATCTCCTTATACAAGATCAGCAGGAGAGGGCTTTCTCTCAGTTCCACCACCTTCACACGTGCGGACTTTAATAATAATAATAATAATAATAATAATAATTTATTTATACCCTGCCCCTCTGTGCACAATCAGGGCGGCTAAAAACAATTAAAAATACATAGAGTACAAATCCAAAAAACCCAATACCCACCCCCCCTTAAAAAAGTATTAAATCAGACACTAATTAAAACATCTTTGGCATAAAATAAAAGAAAACCATAAACAACAAAATCTAGCAACAAGCTAAGTAGCGGAGTAGTAGTGGCAATCAAATTGGGAGAGGACAAAATAAGGAGGTTCCTGAGGCCGGGAAATCTATTCTGGAAAGGCCTGCCAGAAGAGATCCGTCTTAACAGTCCTTTTAGCGTTGTAAAGACTTGGGAGACGCTGCTCCCTTCCAAAGGAGGTCAGGTTGGCCCCCTCCCTGCTCTCCTTCCGCTGGCACCTGAAGACATTTTTATTTAGGCTGGTGTTTGGTGGGTAGATGTTATTTGAGTAATGTAGTGTGCTGTTTTAATGATTAATTTGTTTTACTCTATTCAAACAAAAATCCACCAAACAGTGATACCTTTATTGGCCAACCAAAATGCACAATATATTTGTTGCAAGGTTTCGAAGCTCCATGGGCTTCTTCTTCATCGGGCAAGATGTTACAAACCTAACAGGAGAAAAACAATTGGAGATGTTAGTCAGATGCCTGCATTTTGATGTTTCTGTCCTTAGTTAAGATGGTAAGTGGAAGATATCTTTTGCAGGCTGGTCCTTCATCCTCCTTGCCATGTGGCTATTGGGAGATTTGAAAAGACCAGGAAATTTAAAGTCCATTTGCATCTCAACAAGGACCCGTATTTTGTAATCCAATATGCCTCTTTGTAGGCAGAGGACTATAATAATAAATAATAATAAAATTTATTTATATCCCGCCCTTTGGTAACCCAATCAGGGCGGCTTACAACAGTAAAACATATACAAATCCGATCCCACAAACCCCTCCCCCCCTTAAAACAGTATTAAATCAATACAGATTAAACAATTAAAAACAGACAAGTACAATTCAATAAACTACACACAAGCAATATATAAACCCAGCGGCCATGATCCTACCATCCTTAGATGGGGCCACGTAAGGATCAATGGGGTGTGCATATCCGAGGCCGGGGAGTATTTTTAATCTGGAAAGGCCTGCCGAAAGAGATCCGTCTTGACAGCCCTTTTAAAGCTGTCCAACGATGTTAGCTGACGGATCTCGTCCGGCAGGCCGTTCCAGAGTTTGGGGACGACAACAGAAAAAGCCCTCTGGGAGGTAGCTGCAAGCCTCGATTTTAGAGGCTGCAGCAGATTCCTCCCAGAGGACCGGAGAGCGCAGGGAGGATTATATGGGAGGAGGCGGTCCCTGAGATAGCTTGGACCCAAGCCATTTAGGGCTTTAAAGGTAATAACCAACACCTTGTACCGGGCCCGGAAGCTGATAGGCAGCCAGTGGAGGGACCTCAAAACCGGAGTAATGTGGTCCCTCCGAGATGTTCCTGAGACAAGCCTGGCTGCCATATTTTGTACCAGCTGTAATTTCCGAACTAAGCACAAGGGTAGCCCCATGTAGAGTGCATTACAGAAGTCAAGGCGTGAGGTTACCAACGCGTGCACAACAGTCTCGAGATCCCTTACTTTCAGAAAAGGGCGCAGCTGGCGTATCAGCCGAAGTTGATAACAAGCGCTCCTGACCGTCGCATTGACCTGATTTGTCATCAGGAGCGACGAGTCAAGGAGCACCCCCAGATTGCGAACACAGTCACTGGAGGAGAGTGTGACCCCATCCAGGACTGGAGGTTGCAACCCAATTCCTGGTTTCGGGGCCGCTACCGTGAGCACCTCCGTCTTGTCTGGATTCAACTTCAATCTGTTTTTCCTCATCCAGCCCATTACCGCTTGAAGACATTCATTGAGAGAGGAGATGCCATTGGAATTCGAGGCCGACGAACGAGACACGGAGAAATAGATTTGGGTGTCATCAGTGTACTGATAACACCCAGCACCATAACTCCGTATAATCTCACCCAGCGGCTTCATATAGATGTTAAACAACATCGGAGACAAGATAGCCCCCTGAGGGACCCCACAAGTGAGCTCCCTCTTACTGGAGCTACTGTCTCCGAGCAGCACCCTCTGGGACTGACCCGAGAGGAAGGACCGGAACCAGTGCAGAGCAGTGCCCCCGATGCATAACCCCTTCAGGCGGTCCAGGAGGATGCCATGGTCTATTGTATCAAAAGCCGCTGAGAGGTCTAGGAGCACCAACAGGGTCACACTACCCCTGTCGATGCTTAGACGCAGATCGTCGGTCAAGGCAACCATGGCAGTCTCAACCCCAAAGCCTGTCCTGAAGCCGGTTTGAAATGGGTCTAGATAATCGGCTTCATCCAAGACTGCTTGGAGCTGAAGGGCAACCGCCCGCTCGATCACCTTGCTCAAGAATGGCAACCAGGACACAGGCCTGTAGTTCTTTATTTCCAGGGGGTCTAGGGAAGGTTTTTTCAGGAGCGGCCTAACAGCCGCTTCCTTGAGACAAGATGGAACATGTCCTTCCCTAAAGGATGCATTGACGATATCTGTAAGAAATCTCCTCAATGTATCCCATAAAGGACTGCAGAGGACTGTTTTTAATTATGCAGTTTTTAATCTATGGTTTAATGGTAATATTTAGTTATTTTTAAACCTTTGTAATCAATGTTTTATCTCTGTATTTTTTTTTAAAAAATATTGTAACCTGCCTTGAATCCCATGGTGGGCAAAAGGCGGGATACATATCTTAGAAATAAATAAATAAAGGTAGCATATTAAATAAATAAATAAATAAATAAATAAAATACATTCCATCAATGAACCATGAAGATTGAGATTTGCAGGTGGCTGTCTCCCATCTAAACACTTCCCTGCCCTGACTCTGCATAGCTTCAGCAAGGTGGCTGTATCCCATCTGTGCGGAGACCATGCCCCATCTGCAATGCACAGCATGCACCCTGCCGCTGTGTTGCATGGCTCCTTTTGCATTGCAAGGGGGAGGCTTTGCATACTTGAGCATGCCATGCCAAGGCTTACTATTAACATTCATTGTTCCACTGGAGAAAATAGCTAGCCTGCTTCTCCCTATGTGTCCCACTGCCCTCTCATTCCAGCAACTCCAATGGGCACAGAGCAAGGGCTAACATTGGTAGGCTGGTGAAGGAGGGCTGAGAGGGTGGGTGGATAGGTGGGTGTATCGTGCTACTGTCTGTGCCCAATCTGCAAGCCAGGGAAGGAGAGTCTTATGAATATGAAAAGCATCCAAGATCCCTCCTTCTCTCCATCCCTCCCTTTCTTTTCTCCTCCTATTCTCCTGGCCATGAAGGCAGCAGCAGAGCATCTGTAAGAGCAGGATGCTGAGGAGGACCACTGGCAAAGATCTCTTCCTCTTGGGTACCTCAAGGATGCTACCCAGCTAAAAGGATGGTGGGCGTTCAGGTGAGGCTGGATCAAAACCTCTTGGCTGTTTTCTTTGTTTTCTTTGGGTATTGGATGAGAGAAATCCAGGATCTAAAGGCCAGGGGAGAACTTGCCCGCAGAGACTTATCTCAAGTCTTGTTTTTGTGTGTGTCCAATTTCAACTAGGAGCCCAAGAGGCAATGGATGAAGGCTCCCCTTGGCCTGTTTGTGGAGTGAGGATGGAAATTTGGGGAGGCAAATAGGCCTTGCTGGGTGATGAAGGAGTCTCTCAACCCCCCATTCCTCACCAGCATTGAATCCCACAAAAACAGAGACGCTTGCTTGCTACTGCTGAGCTTTCCTTTGTGCTTTCTTTGTGCCCTTGCCCAGTGCTGCCTATTCTGTCTGCCTTTTGTTCAGGGATTTGTCGCTCTCCTCCCTCCACAGTCTCCCCCACCCCACTTTCTGGTGAAAAGATCACATTTCCTTCAATTCATGGCTTTGAATTCATTCATTTCTCTGCGCCTTTCCCGGGTCAGTGGTCTGGTGGAATGCCAAGATGAAATGGTTGGCAGAAGACTCTGCAAAAGCAAAATGAAGACTTTTTTTTTTTAAAAAAAGAGGGGCTTTGTAGTATTTTGTTGTTGTTATTCTTTGAAAGAAACCCCATGGGTTGATTTTAAAATATATTCAGAAAGGCCCTCGGATGCATTGGAGCATGAATAGTGATGGGTAGGGGAAGGAAGGCAAGAAGGAAAAGTTGACACTATTTGCCATTTGTTTGTGCAGGGATGCTGGGTTTGTCAAAAACTTGAAAAAGGAGAAGGCAGCATTGTAAGGCAATGGCACATAATGCAAGGGGCCCATTATTTGTGGTTGCGACATTCTGCAATAAGGAATTGACTTCAGGTTTTTGAGCAAACAAACAAAGGAACAACAAAATTATCCAATTTTGTGGATAAAGCAGGGCACAAATAATTATAATCATGCTGCTGCTGGTGATGATGAATGATGGAGGCTTATCTGTTTACTTGCCATTTCTCACCTAAAGCGAAGTATTTAAATGCGAGGCGCACATTATTTGTGGTTGCAACATTCTGCAATATGGGATTGACTTTAGTTTTTGAACAAACCAACAAACAGCAGAGTCCCAATTTTGGGGACAAAGCAGGGCACAAATAAATATCGTGTAATAATAATGATGATGGTGATGATGAATGATGAAGGTTTACCTGTTTACTTGCCATTTTGCACCTAAAGTGAAATATTTTGAATTGCTTTACTGCTTGGTGCCGATCCACCTGAAACATAAGGATCACCAGATGTTTAGGGAGGATGGAAGTTGTAGGGTTGGTGCTCACACAACCAGAGTTTTTCTCTCTTTAAAATATATATTTTATACCTGTGCCCACCTCATCTCTGATGTCGTCAGTGCAGTAGCTCTGCCTGGGGTGGAGTTGTCGCAGGTTCAGCATCAACACAAGGCTAACAGTTCGAGTTGTGATGGCCAACCCAAATGCACCCAACTCATGGACCATATGCACCATTTTAAATGGGACAGTACAGTCCCACCCACCCAGCCATATTTCCAGATTGTCCTGTTGTTTTGATATAAAGGTCAGTTTTGTCCCGTTTTCAAGAAAATTGCCCTGTTATGTTGCGAAAATGGTTTGAAGACCCCTGTTTGAAATTTGTGGTTGTCATTTGCAAGAGAGAGTTCAAGTGTCTACATTCCAAACCTACATTAGTTTCGTTGAAAAAGATAATATTTCCGCTGCCGAAGTAGCCATCAACATTGAACGTCTTGTAAACAATTTAGAGTCCAGACAAAGTGAAGTGTTTGTAAGTACTGAAACAAAATGGAGTGTGAGTAGTTTTATGATAAGGCGTTGAAAGGCCGAAATTTGCTGCGTAAGATGACTTTGTTGGAGAAATATTCATGGTACGATTGTGGTGAAATACAGTTCCCCACTATTAGTCTACCAGAATTTTTGTATGAGTTCTATCACTGAAGAATAATTGTTAGCTCAGTATGTTCAAGTAATAAAACTTTTGTGATCGTCTTACTTTTACATGAATACGGAATATCACATTACTCCGTCCTGTTTCTGCCATCCCGATGTCCCGTTTTTGTCTCAAGGAAATATGGTCAGCCTATCAAGTACTCATCTATTTTTACAGGACAATGGGAAAGTAGAGGTGTTTTTAAAGCCCCTGCCCAAAGGGTTGCACATGGTTTTGTGGATCCAAATTTGTGTGGGCTGCCCACTAGCTTCCTCCCCGATTTTTAGCACCCTCTCTTCCATACCCTCCAACATTTCACAGATGAAGACCAGGATACATGTGGCCAAGCAACTCCAGAGTGGTCAAGATGGCAAACATTGAGGAAAAAATGAGGAAAAACACATGAGTTAGGAGAGGATGCAGTAGTTTGCTTTTACCTAAGCCTACAGGGAAGGGCAAGATTCCTTTCCTCTCCCACCATCCTGTGCTAAGTTCATGGAGTAGAAACAGGCAACAGTTAAAAAACATTCCCTCAACCATGGCAGTTAAAACAGTGTCAAACTGCATTAATTCTACAGTGTAGATGCAGCCTTAATCCTGTTATCCTGCCCTTTCACCTGCTTTTACAATGTCCCAGTTTCTCTCTCCTCCTCCCATTTTCCCCTTTGTGCTCAGCTTACTTCAATTGCTGTAAACTGAGGCCAAAGTGCAAAAGGAGTTTCTACTCCATGAACTTAGCACAGGATGGTGGGAGAGGAAAGGAATCTTGCCCTTCGGCCGCGATTTGGACTACCAAATGTCCAAATCGTGGCCGCAACGCGTTTGCGCATGCCCGGACGGCGGTGCGCAGCGGTGCACGGCGGCGCGCGGCGGCAGCGACGGTGGCAACCGACGGCCTGGGCTGGTAAATCCGGGGAACGGGGCCTTTTCCGGCCCGCGGGCCGTAGGTTGCCGACCCCTGGTCTAGGTTCTCCAGCACAACTCTATGGTCAGCTTCTGGAAGAGTTGCACTGAGGGACCTAGAGGTTCCTAGAGAGAACATATTAATCAAAACTGCAAATAATCAAAGCCTCAAAAGTCAAAGTCGCAAATGTGGAGGGCTGACTGTATTCCTTACTGCCACCCTTGCATCTGCAAGGAGCTGTCCAGCAGAGCTGTTTCAAACAAAGTTACTTAAGTAGATAATGCAGACCAGTCAACGACGGACGCACCCTGAAGAATTTGCATGACACTCTGCAGATGTTGGGCTCAGATCCACTCCTGACTTGGATGCTGTAGTTTAGGGGTAGGCAACCTTTCCCCTTTAAGGGCCGAGGGACTTCAGCTCCCAGAAGCCTCAGCCATGTTGGCCAATAGTCCCATGTTGGCCAATAGCTCCTGGGATTCTGGGAGCTGAAGTCCCTCGGCCCTTAAAGGGGAAAGGTTGCCTACCCCTGCTGTAGTTGATACAGTTCCAGTGGATGTAAACTTGGTTCCTGCTTGACTAGTGTTATTGGGTACCTTTCAGTTTGTGCAGCCCAAGGATGTGGGGAGGATCCTTGGAGAGGTGAGACCCATATACGTGTACTAGATCTTTGCCCTTCCTGCCTTCTCACGCAGGTCAGAAAGGGACTGTCCGAGTGGGTGAACGGGATAGTCTGTGCCTCCCTACAACAAGGTAGAATTCCAACTTGCTTAAAGCATGCAGTTTTTAAGCCATTGTTCAAAAAGCCACCTCTGAATCCCTCCATAATAGATCGTTATCGGCCAGTATTTAACATACCATTTTTAGGCAAAGTTTTGGAGCATGTAGTGACTTCCCAACTGCAGAGGTGAATGGATTATATAGATCCATTTCGATCTGGTTTCAGGGCTGGTTATGGAACAGAGACAGCTTGGGTTGCCTTGGTGGATGACCTACGGAGGGAACTGGGCAGGGGAGTGTGTCTCTGTTGGTTCTGCTGGACCTGTCAGTGGCCTTTGATACCATCGGCCTCCTTGCTGGGATGAGACATGGAGGCATTGTTTTACACTGGCTCTGTTCCTTCTTGGAGGGATGACCCCAGAAGGCTGTGCTTGAGAAACTCTGACCCCCTGGTTGTTGGCCTGTGTGTTTCCTTAGGGCTCTGTTTTGTCCCCCATGCTAGTTGACATGAAATTGCGGGGAGAAGTTGTCCAGAGTTTTGGGGAGCAGTACCATCAATATGCAGAGGACACCAGCATCTTGGTCCTTTCTCCTTTCCACCTTGGTCCAAGGAGGCTATCTTGGTTCTAAACCAGTGTCTGCTACCAGTAATGGAGTGGATGAGGGCCAGTTACAGTGGTCCCTCCACATTTGCTGGGGTTAGGGGTAAGCACCCCCTTTGAATATGGAAGAACTGCAAATTAAAAACAACACATCACTATTCTTTTTACCTAAGAACACCTCTCTAGGAATATCCAGATCCTCCAGTGCAACCCTATGGTCAAGATATGCCAGAGGTTGATCACAGAATCATGCTGGAGGACCTTCAAATGCCTAGAGAAGTGTTTGCTCTAGGAAGTTCTAGTTCCTCCAGCACAACTCTATGGTCAACATCTGGCAGAGTTGCGCTGGAGGACCTAGACTAGAGAGAACGTATTAATCAAAGCCACAAATAATCAGATCCACAAAAGTCAAAGCTGCAAATGTGAAGGGCGAACTGTAATTGAAACTTAGGGCCTAAGCAGACTGCCAGAAATAGTGCACATTAAATTGAGGCACTGCCCTGGCTCAGTGCTAGGGAATCAGGGGAACTGTAATTTATTGTGGCACCAGAGCTCTCTGATGGAGAAGGTTCAATGTCCCAGAAAAAAATACAATTCCCATGACTCCCTAGCACTGAGCCAGGGCAGTGCCTCAATTTAATGTGCACTATTTCTAGCAGTCTGCTTAGGCCTTTAATCTGGACAAGGCAGAGGTGCTCCTGGTTAGTCACAAAGGAGATCAGGGAATAGAGGTTCAGCCTGAGTTAGACAGGATTAAACACTCCCTGGAGATGCAAGTTCACAGTTTGGGGGAACTTCTACACTCAGCTTTGAAACTGCAATCCCGAGTTTCTGTTGTGGCCAGGAATGCTTTGCACATTTAATGCTAGTGCACCAACTGTGCCCGTTCCTTGAGACATTGGATCTGACCATGGTGGTACATGCCTTAATGACATCCCATTTGGATTACTGTAGGGCTGAACGCATGGGCCAAAAGGCCCATGTTCCCCCCTGACCTGGCATTGGACGTTATCACACCAGCAGCAAGAAAAGCGGCAAGGAATCAATCCAGAGCCATACCGGAATGATTCTGGTCGCGCAGGCCGTAATTCCTCTTTGAAAGAGCAATTCAAAAGAGCTGGAATGATGCAGCGATGGCGCAAGGATGATGCAGGGATGGGCGGGGTTTGCCGCGACGTCGTCTGATCACGGAGGCAAAGGAACCGGAATGATGCAGTGATGGCGAAGGGATGGGGCTGCTTTAGACCCCGTGTGATAACGTCCCATGGTCCCATATGGATGATGTAGGCCAATAGCCCCAGGCCAGGATCAGCCAGTCTGGATACTGATCCAGTGGTTCTGGACTAACCCTAGACCAAAGAGCCTTTAGCATGGTCCAAAAAGAGAGGCTGTTTGCAGTGGAGTTTCTTGGAAACCCCACCATGACAGCTGGCAGACTGCATGGACGTGTGCACCTCTTGTCCACTCTGGAGGCCCTAGGCATGGCTTGTGACATTGGGAAGGGACATCTGGCCACATAGGTGTAGCCAGGTGCCCCATTTCTACCCTTATGGGCCACAGCAGCAGCCTTCAAACCAGATGTAACAGGTAAGAGGTGTGTGGTGGGCAGGTGTTGACCACCTACTGATTCCTGTACCAGCCTGAGGATGGAAGTGGGTCAAGTTTAATTCCCAGCTGACCCATGAAACCCACTGGGTGTCCTTGGTCAAGTCACATGCTCTCAGCCTCAGACAAAGGGAATGACAAACTTCTTTGAACAAAGCGTGACTAAAAAAACCACAAAAAAACAGGATAGGTTTGCCTTAGTTTTGCCATAAGTCGGAAACAACTTGAAGGCACATAACAACAACAACAACTAAACATGGTTTTGGTTTTTTTAAATTGAATGGTATTTTCTGTGCAAGGTGATTGACGCCTAATGTATCATGCAAAACATTACCAACCTTACCAGGGCACTCTCTCAGTGATAAGAGGGTTGACTCTAGTTTCAGGGCCGAGGATAGTCCTGACCTGGCAACCGTACCAGCTACTTGTAAAAATGAAATTAGTGCAGTTTGGTGCTCTAGGATTTTGGTCCTTGTCCAGTACAAATGTTATACTCAGAGATTAATTGAGCCTGGCAGTTTGCTTACACAATCCACAGCCTCCTCCACCTTTCTCTCCTACCCCTTTTGCAACCTCCGTCCAAACATCCTTAATTGGGGAATGCCATCTAGGACAGGTGAGGTGTGAAAATGATCTGCATTCATCCAGGAAAGGCGGACACATGCCACGGGGCATTATTGATCTCCTAATTTATACAATATACTTGTCTCAATCTTTTATTCTAATTAGAAATCGGTAAGGGGGAAGATTGCTAGATGAGCTGACATTTCTACATCCCTGCTCACTTGAGACTTGAGAGACATTTTTGATTATTTCAAATCAATAAGGCAAATTCGCCTCTCTTTCTCTTTTCTTCCCCCCACACCAGTTATGTCTTCCCAGGCTGCATCCACACTGCAAAAATAATCCAAGCTGACATTACTTTAACTTCCATGGTGCAATGCAATAGAATTCTGGGAATTGTAGTTTTATGAGACATTTAGCCTTCCCTGTCAGAGAGCTCTGGGGCCACAACAAACTAATTCCCAGAATCCCTTAGGATGGAGCCATGGCAGTTAAAAGTTGCATCTGCACTGCAGAAATAATCCAGGTTGATGCCACTTTATAACTGCTATGGTTCCATGCTATGGAATCCTGGGAACTGCAGTTTGCTGTGGCACGAGAGCTCTCTGACAAGGAAGGCTTAAATGTCCCACAAAACTACAAATCCCAGAATTCTATTGAATTGAGCCAAGGCAGTTAATGTGGTGTCAACCTGGATTATTTCTGCAGTCCTGATAAAAAGCCTCATTTACTGGCTCCGTATAAAGGCTATGCCTATGTTCCTCATGCCCTCATTTTGGTACCTCATTTTCATAGTATTTCTGCATTATACTGGGCTTTTTATGAATTCCTTTCTTTCCATAGTACCCAAACAGACCATCTACTTCCTTGAGATAAATTGAATACATTCCTATTGCTCCATACCTGGAGCAATTAGAACATATTTCCCTGAGCAGCTGGAACGTATGAACGTTCTATGACATCACAACAATCCAGCCAATGATAGCCTGGGAATCTGCGGCAAGAAAATATATTTAAACAGGGTCCCTGGTAAAGAAAAGCTTAAGAACCACTGCCCTAGTTCACTGTATGCAGGGAGATTTGCAATCGGCCCTCCATGTCTTTATCCACGGATTCAACCATCCACGGCTTGAAAATATTTTTTGTAAAAATATATAAATTCCAAAAAGCAGACCTTGATTTTGCTATTTTATTATAAGGGACACCGTTTCACTTAACCATTGTATTTAAAGAGATTTTGACATCTGTGGATTTTGGTATCCATGGCGGGTGGGGTGGGTCCTGGAACCAAATCCACAGATTTCTTAGTCACAGATTCAAGCATCCATAGCTTAGAAATACTCAATATATATATATATATATATATATATATATATATATATGAATTCCAAAAACAAAACCTTGATTTTGCCATTTTATATAAGGGTCATCATTTTACTACGGCACTGTATTTAATGGGACTTGAACATCCACAGATTTTGGTATCCACGGAGGGTCCTGGAACCAAACCACAGCGGATACCAAGGGCCCACTGCATTTCTTGTCTTTTCACAAAGGAGATGTGTCTTTTAAAGCATGTTTAATCCTAAGATTTCTTCCTGCACTCTACACAGCTCCAGATCGGTTGCTCCTGGATTGAAAGTGAGAGCGCTCCAGTGAAGCGCTCTGATAGACATTGTAATTGCTGCACCAATTGGTGTTTCTGACCAAGCCAGGGAGAAGGAGGCTGCAAAGTGTAGAGAGATGGCAGCTGATAGTTGCCTGCAGTTGTTCTCCAATGTGGCAGAAGCCAGGATGGCATTTTCTTTAAACTGCTCGGGTGAAGATGTTGACACTGAACATACCAAGCTACTGTAATGGCCTCAGATGCAGCAGCAAAATCCTCATCCTAGTCCCCATCTCCACAGCCATTCATTCCCCTCTGCATTAGAACTATGTACATCGAAGCTAATTTAAGACAAGGCAGGCAAAGGTGGGCAAAGTGCAACCTGGGGGCTGCATGTGGCCATTGGCATCGCAAGATGCAGCCGCAGAAGCCCTTCAAAGCCCCCAAGACTTTAAACCAGGCAACCTTTTTGAGCTGGGAGCCGGGTTGCTGTCCCTCAGACAATTGGGGGGCCGAAGCACCAAAAAATAAATAAATAATATATATATATATATATATATATATATATATATATATATATATGCATGCACACTCTCTCAGCCCCAGAAAAGCCATGGCAAAACCCCTGTGGAGATTTTGCCAAGAAAACCCCAAGAACAAGTAATAACACGATAATCAATATCATCATGGCGGGCGGCGGTGGTGGTGGCAGCAGCGGCGGCGGCGGCGGCAAGACCGGCCTGGGGCCAGTCCAAAGGCCTCGGGGGGCCGCATCCGGCCCCCGGGCCTTAGGTTGCCTACCCCTGCTCTAAACTATAATGCTGCTTTTCAGGTGATATTTTTGCCCCTGAAAACTGACCATGTTGATCCAAAGTCCAGCAGTTTGTTTTATCTCCCCCCTCCCAGAGGCTACCAACCGGCCAGAAAAACAAACAAGTCATTTAAAATGGCAGCTGGAAGTGGTGTGATGACACTTCTGGTGTATTGGATGGTGAAATGGCATGCTTCTCAAATTTGCAGATGACACCAAATTAGGAGGGGTAGCTAATATACCAGAGGACAGAATCAGAAATCAAAAATGGATTAGAGAGTTGGGCCAAAAGTAACAAAATGAATTTCAACAGGGATAAGATAAGGTACTACACTTGGGCAGAAAAAAAATGAAATGGGCAGATATAGGATGGGTGACACCTGGCTTGGCAACAGTACATGTGAAACGGATCAAGGATGCTTATGTTAGTAGACCACAACTTGAACATGAGTCAACAGTGTGATGCAGCAGCTAAAAAAGGCAATATGATTCTAGGCTGCATCAACAGAAGTATAGAGTCTAGATTGAGGGAAGTAATAGTACCACTCTATTCTGCTTTGGTCAGGCCTCACTTGGAATACTGTGTCCAGTTCTGGGCACCAAAATTGAAGATATTTGGAGGCCATCCATGCTGCAGAAATAATCCAGTTTAACACCACTTTAATGCCATGGCTCCATCCTATGGAATCCTGGGTTTTATAGTTTTAGCACCAGAGCTCTCTGACAGAGAAGGCCAAATGGTTCACAAAACTACAAATTCCAGGATTCCATAGATGTCAAACAGTGCAGATGCAGCCATTATGTTTACAGTACAGATGCCGCCATTGACAAGCTGGAGCATGTCCAGAGGATGGCAACCAAAATGATGACCGGTCTGGAAACCACCAAGCTCCATGAGGAGCAGTTTAGGGAACTGGGTATGTTTAGCCTGGAGAAGAGAAGGTTAAGGGGTGACATGCTAGCCCTGTTGAAATATTTGAAGGAATGTCATATTAAGAATGGAAGAAGCTTGTTTTCTGCTGCTCCAGAGACTAGGACATGAAGGAATGGATTCAAGCTAAAGGAAAAGGGATTCCACCAAAACATTAGGACGAACTTCCTGGCAGTAAGAGCTGTTTGGCAGTGGAATACACTCCTTTAGAGAGTGGTGGAGTCTCCTTCTTTGGAGGTTTTTGGGCAGAGGTTGGATGGCCATCTGTCAGGAGTGCTTTGTGTATTCCTGCATGCCAGAATGGGGTTGGACTGGATGGCCCTTGGGGTCTTTTCCAACTCTATCATTCAATGACTCTAGGACTCTATGAAGGATGATGGTGCAGTATGCCAAGGGGATACAGGAGGAAGCAAATGGCCTCCTCCACCTCTGCAGTTGTCCATTCTTGCCAAGGTCATGAGTTGATCTACTTCAGCTGATCTCTACTTCAGCTGATCCATCCTGGGTCAATTTACGATGTTAGGAAGTCAATGGAAACATGTACATTTTTTTGTTCCTTCTTTCCCCATATTATTCTAGGATGCTTTCTGCTGTGCTGTTATTGTTGGTGGTGCAGTGGCAGCTGCAATATAAGTAAGTAAGTAATTTCCCCAAACTCTTGTCTGGACACCATTGTCTTCATTATGTAGCCCTCTTGTATTTTGTCTCTTTTCCTTCTGTCTTTTTTCCTTAAGATTCAAGCACAATGCTGAAGGAGTGCCTTCAGACAGAGGACTCAGAGTCCTCTGTCTGAAGGCACCCCTATTTTTCCACAGTGGAAGTATTCCTTCCTTTTCAAAGTACAATTTTTAAGTTTCTGGGGGAAGAGCCCTCCCCTTGGAGGATATGACTGCAGTATCTGATCTTTGCATGTGAGCTCTTGTTAGACAAATATGCAGAGAAGTTAGTTGGCTTCCCCAGATGGTAGGGAGATAGCTGTAGCTGGCAGGATTGTACTTGGCATTTCATTTCAATTCCAAAATGCTAATTTTGTAAGGAAGCAGAAACCAAGGGATCTCTTTTGCTTCTTGTTTCTAGGGCTCATTCGCTGGTCCTGAGGGATTTGCTTGTTTCCATGCAAACATCTCTTCCAACGTGAGACGTCGGATGGGGCTTCCCATGTACATCGCCATCTGCTTTGTTCTTCTGAGCTTCTGCAGCTTGCAATCTTTTGCTTTTCGCAGTCCAGAGGGAAGGCACATAAGAAGACTGCAAAGGTCCATATCAGAAGGAAACAGCTTAGAAGACACGGCCAATGTGAGCATCTCAAGTCGAGAAAGTAACTTCAGCTCAGCTTTGCAAACAGCCAGTACTCCTGCCTCCAAAAGACTGTATGGAGACTCAGCAGAGCCATCTGAGAGTTCAATCTACACAGCCACCACTATTAAAGCAACATTGCAAACCATTTTGGGTGTCTCAGGTTTCTTGGGACGCCAGAGTTTGGATGTTTCCAGCACCGTAGAGGCAGGGATTGGTGAAAGCGAAAGGCAGTTCCATACTAGTGGACCCAATGAGGAGCTGGGTCGGAACGGGCCAGCCAAGGCCACAGTGATGACTGCTCCAGTTTCTAACACACATGGCAATGTCTTGAGCAGTGCCACAAGAGAAACAGTTAGTGATGGTGGAGCGAGACCTACCTCTACAGGGAATCCATATGGGGATGTGTTAACGCCCATTATCCTAGAAGGAGGAAAAAAGATCAGCGAATCGGCAACAGCCCAGCCGACCATGCAAGGAAGGATGGCAGATCTTCCTGGTACAATGGCCAGTGACCACACCACAAATCCTTCCCCTCCAATTCGCCAGTCGGTGGGTTCTGAGCAAACATTGAATGGAGATGAATTTTCGGTTTCACCAGGCGCAGGTTCTACTGCAAAGCCCACTGATGGCAGTATAGGTTTGGAAGTGGAAGGCTCCGATAGTCAGGGCCACTCAAAATGGACCCCTGGCACCCCTACGAGTGTTCCTGTTGCGGTGCCACTGAGTGATGACTGGGATGATACGAAACTGGCACCGGGCAGTCAAGCGAGAGCTACGCAGCCAGAGGTGCCAAACCAGCTCCGTGTAGTCACTGAACCTTATCCACCAGCGGAAGGAGAGGAGGACGAAGAAGATGATGTGAAAAGGGTCCCGCCACCAAGGATTTCCGAAACCCCAGCAAAAGGAAGCAAAGCTGTTCAGGCTGGCTCAGGCTTGCCATCCATGCAGGGGGGAGAATCAGCTACGCTCTCAGCCAGCCTGGATTCTGTCCATGGTACTCATCCATCAGTGAATATTGAAGCTCCTGCTGGAAATACATCAGAAGAGGCAGGCTCAGTTGTGACAAACCATCCCAGGTCGATTCCAGAGAGTGCTACCACAACCGACGTAACCAAATCCGGCGTCTTCCAAACCCCAGGAGTCCCATTAAGAGGTTAATTTCTTCCCTCATCTACACACTGTTTGGGGTGTCCTCATTTTAAAACAGGAATGGGAAACTGCTCTGGGTCTGGGGGCCAATTTTTGGTCCCTCACACCCATCCTCCCCCCCCCCAAAAGAAAAAGAAAAAGAAAAGAAACACAATAATAAAAAATGGAAGGGGCTGGAGGTTTATTTCTGGTTTTGAAAATCAGGTTCTTTTTTTTTTTTAAATATCATGTTAAATGGCGCATCAGGGAGGGAAAGGTTTGCATCCTGTTTAAAAGGTGAATTCAATGACTTGAACTTTTTGAGTAGGAGCAATTCACTTCTTACCCTCTAACTGTTCTGATTTGGCAGGAAGAGTCCTTACTAATCCTCTGTCATCCTATTTTTTCCACTGCTTTTAAAATGTCCTGGTTTCTTTCTCTCCCTCCCACTTCCCCCTTTCACTGTCAGTTTACTTCAGTTGCTGAAAACCGAGTTTGAAGTACAAAAGTAGTTTGCACTCAACTAACTGAGCAGCACGGGAAGAGAGAAGGGAGTGGAATCTTTCCTGAAAAATGCTAACTCCATACAGACAAACCAAGGGAAACTGCAGTAGTTTGCAAAATTTTGCTCCTTCCCGATCCCTTGCTGAGTTGAGCATAAGCTACTTTCTCACTTTGAGCTCAGTTTGCATTCATCGGACTAAGAACAAAGGGGAAGAGTGGAGGAGGAGAGAGAAACCAGGACATTTTAAAAGCAGCAGAAATAAAATGGGATGATAGAGGATTAATTGGGACTGTTCCTGCCAAATTGGTACAGATGGAGGGCATGCAGTCTTGTGCAACTTGCTACACGCATAGACACTCACTGTTAAGTATCCCTGTGCCTATGCTTATCCACATGTGTGCTAGAGATAAGATGTTATTTTTACTAGTTTTGGCCAGAATCCTGTAAGGGAGTTACCTCTTTGTAAGAGGTATTAGAATTGGACATTCTTTAATGTCCATATCCAGTAAAGAGCTGCTGTTACTTTACTATGTAGGGAGCCATCAAAGTGACTGATGTAAATTGGGACTGGTGCATAATGGAACTGATGTACAATGGGACCGATGCATAGCAGAACCGAGGCTCATTGAGACCAATGTGCATTGGTCCTGTTGTGCATTGGGACACCAGTTAGTGAGTGCTGATGAGCATTAATTGACCCTGATGCGCATCAAGACACATTGGCCGGTGCCCTGTTATGCATCTTTGCAATTCACAAAAAGGGTTTCTTGCACCTCTGCTACATAGCTTGGCATCACTAGGGGGGTGCATAGGGTGTGGACTGCACCAGGTGACACCCTAAGACACTACTGTCCTGATACATCTGTCTTCTGGGCAGAAACAGGTTGTGGCATTCACATGTCCCCCCTGAAAATGCTTAAGAAATGGTGAGAGTGGGGTGAGGCTTAATGGGAGGAGAAAAGAGAGGCCCCAGTTTTTTTTTAAATTAAAATTTCAAATTTCCAAAAATTATTTTTTAATTTAAAAAAATTAAGAAAATTTACTTTTAAAAACTCATTTAAAAGCATCACATTTTACCAAATTTTAATTTAAGCACATGGAACTAGGGAGATTATCGCAGCGCTCATAAAACCGGGTTACCTGAGCTGGCTTAAAATCTAAAGCGGGTGGCATCCTGATGTTATCAGAAGGAGTTAGCCACCGAAATCACTGCCTGGGTCCAGCCCTGCTCCCGGGGCCACTCAGCTGGAAGTTTTCAAAGCTGGGAGTTTTCTGCCTTAAGGAAATGGTGCCCTGGGAGCAGGGATGGACCCGGACGGCAATTTCAGCGGCTAAATCCTTCTGATAACATCAGGATGCTGCCCATTTTTAAATTTTAAATTTTAAACTGGCTCAGGTAAGCCGGTTTGATTAGCGCTGCGATAATCTCTTAGGTATATGTAAATGCATTCTTTCTGTGTGTATGATTAATGGAATAATTTTAATTTTGCTAGTAGTTTATGTCACGACTATTACCGTGACATTCTGCGATATGTGGGAATTAACGATTTATGGGTAAATGAGTACAAAAAAACACAACTAAGGATTCTGTATGGTGTAGTATGGGAGGAGGTCAGTGGAGGGGTGACAGCATAGAATCATAGAATCATAGAGTTGGAAGAGACCACAAGGGCCATCCAGTCCAACCCCCTGCCATGCAGGAACTCTCAATCAAAGCAAGTTACCGCACCAGGTGACACCAACCCTAGGGATGCCACTGGTGGAGAGAAGGGTCTCTTTTATTGATATCAGAGCCTGGGCAGACTCATATGGGGAGGGACGGTCTCTCAGATAGGTGGGATCTAATCCATAGACCACCTTTTAGGTTAAAACCAGCAATTTGAATGGTGCCTGGGAACAGCTAGCCAGCCAGCCAGTGGGTTCTATCTATCCAACCATTTGTAATTCTGGACTGTCACCTGGGGAAGGTGCTGAACGGTGAAAAAATAATGACCGTCACAAATTGTTCTTTAAAAAATGGTAACAAAACACTTTGGAAAGAGATGTGGCCAGATTTAAAAAAAAAATACTTAAGAAAATTGTAAAAAAGAAGATGAAAGGCAACAAAATAAGAGTAACAGCATTGAATACATAGAAGGAAAAAAAAATCAGAAGCAGGAGATATAATATGAGAATCAATAAGCGTAATGAAATTCAATGGGATTAGACGAGAAGTAGGAACACAACCAAGAAATAATTAGAAAGGATGAATAAACTGAGGGGAAATATTTCTCCTTTTTTTGGTATTAAAGAGAATATCTCTTCTATCTTATGTAAATGATATACAGTGGTCCCTCTACATTTGATGGGGTTGGGGGTGAAGGACCCCCACGAATGTGGAAAAACGGCAAATAAAAACACTATTCTTTTCACTTAAGAGAACACCTGTGTATGAATCTCCAAGTCCTCTATGGTCAACATCTGCCCAAGGCTGATCATAGAATCATGCTGGAAGACCTACAGATGCCTAGAGAAGTGTTTTCTCTAGGAACTTGTAGGTTCTCCAGTACAACTCTATGGTCAACACCTGGCAGAGTTGCGCTGGAGGACCTAGAGATTCCTAGAGAGAACGTATTAATCAAAACTGCAAATAATCAAAGCTGCAAAAGTCAAAGCTGCAAATGTGGAGGGCCAACTGTACAACTGTTGTTACTGTGTTTTAATTTTTATGATGATGATGATAATAATAATAATAGATTGTAACAAAGCACTTTAAATAGCAAAAGGAAATACATGATGCAGACAGGGTGAGTAAATTGTAAACAGAGATCTTTTGAGAAGATGGTAAAGCACCTATTTCAGATTCTCTCTTTTTCTATCCCAAACATTCCTGGAAAAAGAAAGATACCCTATATACCCTACAACATTTCACTGTTGAAAACTGAGTCACGTGTGGCCAAGCAACATCAGAGTGCGGCCAGGATGGCAAAAGTTCTTAATGAGGGAAAACGTACTAGCTAGGAGATGCTACAGCAGTTTGCTTTTGCCTGAGCCTGCTGGGAAAAGCAAGATCCCAACCACTCCTCTCCTCTTCCCCTTGCTGAGTTGATTGAATATAAACTATTTTCACACTTTGGACTCAGTTTGCAACAGCTGATGTAAACTGAGGATGAAGGGTGAAGGTGGGAGGAGGAGAGAGAAACTGGGACATTTTAAAAGCAGCTGAAAAAGTGGGATGACAGAGGAGTAATGCGGAACGGTCCCTGCCAAGGCAGGACAGTTGGAGGGTATACGTTTTCCTGTAGCTTTCTGCATTGTTTTACCTCTCTATTTAAGTCTCACTGATAGTGTGGAAGAAAAGAAGCGTTTGACTTTCAGACTCCGCAGTCTGGAGCAATGACTGCTGTGAGATTCCTGCAGGCTCCTTCCATGCTTATTTATTTATTTATGGCTGTTTCTGTGCCACTGCAGCACACTGTGGTTGGGCCTGGGTCCAGGCAACAACTGTTCTGATAAAATTAGCTCACACAAAGAAATAAACTCTTTTTAAAG
The DNA here is from genome assembly GCA_026167975.1 of Phrynosoma blainvillii. Taxonomy (NCBI): domain Eukaryota; kingdom Metazoa; phylum Chordata; class Lepidosauria; order Squamata; family Phrynosomatidae; genus Phrynosoma; species Phrynosoma blainvillii. The sequence goes on along the minus strand of JANUYF010000001.1, from coordinate 450,707,269 downwards.
AAAAGTATTGTGGAAGGAAAGTAGCTTGAGAATCATGCTGTCCACCCCCCAGGAACCTCCAAGATAGAAATCATCTCTTCCCGTTTGCTTTTCATCTGCTTTCTGCAAAAGAAAGATCGATGGAGGCCACGTAATGTTGTGGGTATTGGAGCAAAAGAGCCACAGACCCGTAAAGGGAAACAGATTGGTGCATCCTGGCTGTTCTTCTGCAGTGTTGTGGCTGCAGTGATGAGAATCTTCTGTCAATGTTTATAGCAAGAGCTAAGAAGACAAAACGGAAACGTCAGATGCCTCTGATGAAAATCTGAAAGGCCCCAATGCCTGCTTTGGCATTGTGTATACCAGGGGTCCCCAAACTACGGCCCATGGGCCGGCCCCGGCCCGTTGAGGCCTTCTTACTGGCCTGCGGCCGGTCCTGCCACCGCTGCTGCCGCCGCTGCTCGCACATGCCGCCGCACACCATTTTGTCATCCAAAATGGCGTCCGGAATTGTGCGCCATTTTGGAATACAAAACGGTGCCGGAGTCGTGCGCATGTGCATGCTACGCTGGGCGCATGCGCACAACTCTGGGTGCCATTTTGAAAAACAAAATGGTGCCCGAGTCATGCGCCTGTGCGCGCCTCCGGCCCCCCCAGAGATCTGGGGGCCAGCGAACTGGCCCCCAGACCAAAAAGTTTGGGGACCCCTGGTATATACTCTCCGTGCCTGTGGCTTTATGCATTGGTTGTGCTAATTCATCTCTATTCTGAATGACAACGTTGTACCACTGAACACACAACCAAATGGGCAGGTTACTGCATAAATTTAACAGTATATGTGAGTGTGTGGCTACACTGCAGAAATAATTCAGTTTGATACTACTTTAAGTACTGCAGTTCCATTCAAGAGAGCCAGAGTCAGAGTTCGACTCTCTGGAGACCAAGGTTCGAATCCCGTCTCAGCTTTGCAAACCCACTGGGTGACCCTGGGCAAACCACACTCTCTCAGCCTATGATTCTATGATTCTGTGGCAAACCCCTTCTGAAGAAACATGCCAAGGAAACCCTATGATAGGTTCGCTTTAGGATCTCCTTAAGTCTGAAGTGATTTGATGGCACACAACCACAACAACAGCAAGAACTCCATCCTGTGTAATCCTGGGATTTGTAATGTTAAGTGGTGGTCAAACTGCATTATTTCTGCAGTGCAGATGCACTGAGGCAGGGGTAGGCAATCTTTCCCCTTTAAGGGCCGAGGGACTTCAGCTCCCAGAATCCCAAGAGCCATTGGCCAACATGGGACTATTGGCCAACATGGCTGAGACTTCTGGGAGCTGAAGTCCCTCGGCCCTTAAAGGGGAAAGGTTGCCTACCCCTGCACTAAGGGATTGTCCTAATTAATCTTCTGTCATCCCACTATTTCAGCTGCTGCCCCAGTTTCTCTCTTCTCCCCCTACTTTCCCCCTTTGGACGTTATCACACGGGGTCTAAAGCAGCCCCATCCCTTCGCCATCGCTGCATCATTCCGGTTCCTTTGCCTCCGTGATCAGACGACGTCGCGGCAAACTCCGCCCATCCCTGCATCATCCTTGCGCCATCGCTGCATCATTCCAGCTCTTTTGAATTCCTCTTTCAAAGAGGAATTACGGCCTGCGCGACCAGAATCATTCCGGTATGGCTCTGGATTGATTCCTTGCCGCTTTTCTTGCCGCTGGTGTGATAATGTCCCTTGTTCAACTGCTGCAAACTTGAGTACAAAATACAAAAACAGTTTGTATTGAATTAGCAGTGGAAAGAGGAGAGGGGAGTATCTTGCCTTCCCAGTAGGCTCAGATAAAAGCAAACTGCTGCAGGGTCTCCTAGATTATGAGTTCCTCTTCATTAAGACCTCTTGCCATGGTGATCACAGTATGATGTTGCTTGGCCACATGTCCCAGATTTCCTTTGTGAAATGTTGGAGGATATGAGGTTGTAATCATCCCAGACCCCGATGTTTTGGGGCCAAAGCTTGATACCCAAGGACAGCTCCTGGTTATGTCAAGCTGGTGATATGGTTCAGCATTTTGCATTAAATAACAGGCATAGTTGCTCACAGCTTATGACTGAAACACACAGACAGACAAAACATATTTTCCTGTTGTTTTGTGGTTTTTTCGGGCTGTGTGGCCATGTTCTAGAAGAGTTTCTTTCTGACGTTTCGCCAGCATCTGTGGCTGGCATCTCCATATTTTCCTGGTTGGAAAGTAATGTCTTTGCAAATTGCAATATTTAATTTAAACCAATTAATCTTTGCAGAGCCAGCTAGAAGACTCTGCCTGCCTGACTCCATGTCTGTCACTCATGACTCCATGAAAACTGGAGATTTTGAACCTCTGCTTGTCACCCAGAAGTGACTCCATGAAAACTGGAGAGTCGCGGCAGCATCCTGAGATCTGGCAACCCTGTGTGCAACCAATAACATGACATGCACCTGTGCACCCCATCTGCATATGGCACATTGTATGAGCAACTCCTGAATGTGTCCCATAACAGGGCATGATTATCTCATTTTGTGTTTCTTTTATTCTCACAGGTATCACACAAGGGGCAGCAACAACATTTCACAACTTTGATGACCTGTTACCGGGTGTGACACCTGGAGGGTCCATTACCCAGGAGGCCACAGGACAACATCAGGTGACAGAGGAAGAAAGAGAGCTGGTAACCCCAATTCCAACCCTTTCCAGTGCATCCCCACCGTTGAAGAAGTCAGAAATCTTTGCAAATACTGGGTCCCCTGTTGCCACTCATTTTACTGTTGCTGAAACACTGGGTGCTACAGGTTAGTTTATAGTATTTTTGCTTTATATGTTTGTGAGCCCTTTCTCCATTGCAGGACCACATTTTATGCATGCAGAAGGTATTAGATTCTGCCTTCTAGGAGTTTTAATAGATTACAAGTGGAACATGAGGCAGTAGTGTGATAAAGCAGCTAAAACAGCCAATGTGATTCTAGGCTGCATCAATAAGAGTATAGTGTCTAGATCAGTGGTCCCCAAACTTTGGTCCTCCAGATGTTTTGGATTTCATCTCCCAGAATTCCAGACTGTTGGCCAAGCTGACTGGGGCTTTTGGGAGTTAAAGTCTAAAACACCTGGAGGACCAAAGTTTGGGAATCACTGGTCTAGATCAAGGGAAGTACTAGTGCCACTCTATTCTGCTTTGGTCAGGTCTCACCTGGAATACTACTGTGTCCATTTCTGGGGCCCCTAATTCAAGAAGGATATTGACAAAAACATTTAAGATGTTAGCTATACAAATAAAACCCCCTTAAAATAGACTAAAAATGTTTATTAAAAAAAGTTTAAAAACCATGTAGCACCAGGCTGCCACTCCTGGTTATATGAACCAAAGGCCAGTCAAAACAACAAAATATTATCTGCCTGCTGGAAACTCAAAAGGGCTGGAGGCAGCTTGACATCTCTTGCCATTATTATGGACTTCAACTCCCAGAAGGCCAGTCAGCTTGGGCAACAGTCTGGAATTCTGGGAGATGAAATCCAAAACATTTGAAGGACCAGGGTTGCCAGATTGCATCCCACCTTTCTCCCAAATTTGGGACTCACCGTTTAAAAGAACAATATAGTTAAAAACATGCCAAAAGTGAACATTAAGAGAGAATTAAACTATTCAGTGTTAAAACGATCCCCATCTCCAGTTGAAAGAATAAAATGCAGTTTAAAAGATTAAAAAAGCAAATGAAAACAGTTCAGTTTAAAACAACACAGCACCCCCTAGCCCAGGGGTAGGCAACCTTTCCCCTTTAAGGGCCGAGGGACTTCAGCTCCCAGAATCCCAGGAGCTATTAGCCAACATGGGACTATTGGCCAATATGGCTGAGACTTCTGGGAGCTGAAGTCCCTCGGCCCTTAAAGGGGAAAGGTTGCCTACCCCTGCCCTAGCCCATCCTTAAAAATGTTCTGTTTGAAACGCCTGTTAGAATAAAAAGGATTTTGCCTGCAGACCGAAGGACAACAAGGAGGGGGCCATTCAGGCCTCCCTGGGAAGGGAGTTCCAGAGTCTGGGAGCAGCCACCAAGAAGACCCTCTCTTGTGTCCCCGCTAACTGTGCTTGTGATCATAGAATCATAGAATTATAGAGTTGGAAGAGACCACAAGGGCCATCTAGTCCAACCCCCTGCCATGCAGGAACTCAATATCAAAACATCCCCAACAGATGGCCATCCAGCCTCTATTTAAAAACCTCCAAAGAAGGAGACTCCACCACTCTCCAAGGGAGTGTGTTCCACTGTCGAACCGCCCTTACTGTCAGGAAGTTCCTCCTAATGTTGAGGTGGAATCTCTTTTCTTGCAGCTTGCATCCATTGTTTCGGGTCCTAGTCTCTGGAGCAGCAGAAAACAAGCTTCTTCCCTCCTCAATATGACACCTCTTCAAATATTTAAACAAGGCTATCATATCACCTCTCAGCCTTCTCTTCTCCAGGCTAAACATCCCCAGCTTTCTAAGTTGTTCCTCATAGGGATTCATGGTTTCCAGACCCTTCACCATTTTAGTTGCCCTCCTTTGGACACGCTCCAGTTTCTCCACATCCTTTTTAAATTGTGGTGCCCAGAACTGGACACAGGATTATTCCAGGTGAGGCCTGACCAAAGTAGATTACAGTGGCACTATTACTTCTCTTCATCTAGATCTGATGATGGTGGGACTGAGAGAAAGGCCTCTTCTGATAATCTCAGGGTCTGGCCAGACTCATACAAGGAGATACAGGGACTGTACAGACAGTCCCTAAAGGATGGCGTCTCACCGCCCCTTTTCTTGCTGGATTGGGGCCGTGGCAACCGCAGTTGGAGCCTTTTTGGAGCATCAAAAAGCCACCCTTGCCGCAGCAGCGGTGGCTTTTTCCACGCTTCTTTGGCGCAGCGTGTCTGAACATTGCGCCAAGGGAGTGCACTGATGCCACCCTCCTTGCAGTGGGGCGCACGGCGTGATGACCCACGCCACAACCCGACTCCACTCCCAGGCCAGCCCTTTTGGCTGGTATGTACAGGGCCACAGTCTGCCAGATAGCCTGGAGTGTGTTGGTTGCCTTCAAGTCTTTTCTGATGTATAGCAACCCTATCACAGGGTTTTCTTGGCAAGTTTCTTCAGAAGAGGTTTGCCATTGCTATCCTCTGAGGCTGGTGGCACAGTGGTTCAATGCCTGTACTGCAGCCACTCACCCACAAACCAAGAGGTTGTGAGTTCAATCCCAGCCAGGGGCAGTACAAATTGAGTCCACTTTAACTGTCCTGACTCAGTGCTAGGGAATCATGGGAACTGTAGTTTATTGTGGCACCAGAGCTCTCTGACAGAGAAGGCTCAATGTCTCAGAAAAAAATACAATTCCCATGATTCCCTAGCACTGAGCCAGGACAGTTAAAGTGGACTCAGTTTGCACTATTTCTAGCAGTCTGCAAAGGCTAGCATCCTTCTGTAGGTTGCTAAAATGAGGACCCAACTTGTTGGGGGCAAGTAGCTTACATATTGTAAACCGCTTAGGGAGTGCTTAAGTGCACTGATAAGCAGTATAGAAATGTCCTTGCTATTGCTATTGCTATTGCTATTGCTGAGACAGTGTGACTGGTCACATAGGGGGGTTGCAGACTGCCAGAAATAGTGCAAATTGAGTCCACTTTTAGGGTTAGGGTTAGTGCTAGGGAATCATGGGAACTGTATTTTATTGTGGCACCAGAGCTCTCTGACAGAGAAGGCTCAATGTCTCAGAAAAAAAAACAATTCCCATGATTCCCTAGCACTAACCCTAACTCTAAAAGTGGACTCAATTTGCACTATTTCTGGCAGTCTGCAACCCCCCATAGTGTGTTTTCATGGCCAAGTTGAGATTCAAACTCAGGTCTCCAGGAGATTATCACATGGGGGAAAAAGGGGGAAGGAAAAGATAAAATCCTGGGATAATCACACAATTGTGTGGAAGTTTTTCAGATGATGTCTCATTCAGTTGAGACTTCTCTCGGGAATAACTAGCAACGCTCAAGCAACAAACCATTCATGAGGAATTCCCATGAATGGCTTCTCAATAGTGTGATTGAAGCATGATTGGCATTGTGTGAAAGCTAATCGCATTTCGTTCACACTTTTGGGGAAGCAATGTGGGAACTTTAAAATTTAAATGGGCTGCAGGAAGCAACCTGGGATCTTTAAACTTTAAAGGGACTATGGGAAGCAATCTGGGATCTTTAGATTTTAAAGGTTTGGTAAAGCAAAAGCAAAGGACGATTTTTGTGAAGCTGATTCTTGAGATGCAGCACATTTACAGCACATTTAGCACATTTAAAAATGAACTGTAATAAGCAAGCAAGCAACCCAGGATCTTTAAACTTCAAAGGGACTGTAGGAAGCAACCCAGGTTTGAAGGGGCTGCGGGAGGCAAGGACACATGTGCAAAATGATCAGTGCCAATGCACTAATGATTCATTCACAGGTATGTGCGAAAAGCAATTGCGCTATTCTTTGGCTTTTAAGTTTCCGAATCGCCGGAAAGCGAGAGTGTGTGAAAGTATTGAGTGCTATAGCTCTAGGTTTGCTTTTTGTTTTCATTACTGGAGTTATTGCTAAATTGGCCCTGGTGTGATAATCTCCATAGTCGATCATTCAAACCATTATACTATGCTGACGTAAGCCATATAGTTGAGATGCTGCCACGTGTGCCCACCAATCGAAGTTTGTGGGGTGATGGAACACACAACAGGGCCACTGCTGAGGATCTCATGCTTCAGGCAGACTCATGGGGGAGAAGTAGTGCTTAAATAACCTAAAGGCACCAGATCCTGTCTTATCTTTAAGCTAAGCAGGGTCAACCTTAGGGCCTAATCAGACTGCCAGAAATAGTGCACATTAAATTGAGGCACTGCCCTGGCTCAGTGCTAGGGAATCATGGGAACTGTAATTTATTGTGGCACCAGAGCTCTCTGACAGAGGGCCTTGGCAGACGGCTAATAGGGCCGTCTCCGAGACCCGGAAGAGGAGGGGCAGCCGCACGCGCGGCGTCCCTTCCTCTTCCTGAGGTCGTCCTCGGAGCTTCCAGCCCTCTGGATGGCCGGCGCTCCGGGGATGACTCCCTCCGCAGTGACCAGACGCGCTGCGGAGGATAAGTCAGGGAAAGTGCACCCTACGCGTTTAGGGTGCACTTTCCCTGTCTTGTAAAAGGAGCGGCAATTTGCCGCTCCTTTTAGGGTTGCCGCAGGAGCGCCGCGGTCCGGCTGCCGCGGTCCCGCGGCGTTCCGGACCAGGGCGTCCCCGACGCCCTGGTCTGCATCCCCCCAGAGAAGGCTCAATGTCTCAGAAAAAAATACAATTCCCATGATTCCCTAGCACTGAGCCAGGGCAGTGCCTCAATTTAATGTGCACTATTTCTGGCAGTCTGCTTAGGCCTTTAGTTAGTGCTTGGATGGGAGACCACCTAGGAAAATCAGGTGCTGTAGGCTAGATTTCAGAGGAAGCAACTGGAAAAACCACCTCTGAATATTCCTGGCCTCAGAAAGTCCTGTGAAATGCATGGAGTTGCCATAAGTTGACAGGGAACTTTAAGGTACATACAAACACATATGTAGGAGGTGGCAGTCTTTCGTAAGGATTGTCCATTGTATTTCCTATTTCTGTGCACAGTTGTAAAAGCTGGATAGTAAGCAACTCCTTTGAGATAGGGGTGCTAGAGGAGACTTCTATGGAGACCATGGATCACACACAATAAAAAGACAAATTAATGGGTCTGAGAGCAAATCAAGCCTGAATTATAACTAGGAACCAAAATTGCTAAACTGAGGCTCTCATACATTGGATCCTTGGTATCTAATGGCATTTGGTTCCAGGATCCTCCATGGATACCAACATTAGTGGATGCTCAAGTCCCATTAAATATAATGGCACAGGGAAATGGTATATAAAATGACACAATCAAGACTTGCTTTTTGGAATTTACATATTTTTAAATATTTTCAAGCTGTGGATCCTTGACTCTGTGGATAAAGAATCCATGGATACAGACAGGCGACTGTACTTTGGACATATTGTGAGACAACATGACTCATAGGAAAAGATTATAAGGTTCGGTAGAGCAAAAGGGAGTAGGAAAAGAGAAAGACCACATTACAGATGGGTTGACTCAATCCAGAAAGTTGTGGCCCTGAGTTTGCAAGACCTGAGCAGGGCAGTTGATGACTCGGTGTGTTGGAGACCTCTCATTCATAGGGTCACCATAAGTCAAAGCTAATGGCAGTTAACAACAACAACAAATCTTTCAGATATCCTGGCTCCAAGCTGTTTAGGTTTGCAGGTCAAAAACATTACCTTCAGTTAAGCAAATTGGAAGATGCATAGCTAGTTTAGGATCATTATCCAAGGCATTTGTCTTGTTCACCTTGCAGGGCCTGCCACAGCTCTAGGAAAGGCAGAAGTCACTTCCATCGCTGAAGCTGAAGCTCCCACATCTCCAGCTGAACTAAGAGTGCGGACTGAAGAGATCCTTGGAGGGAATGAAGCCATGGCTGCTCCACCTTCCTTGGCATCGGCCACAAGAAAGACCACCGTTCCTGCCACGCACCAGATAACCACGGCTGCCACCTATGAGCTGGATAGGCAGGAATCAGAAGGTACCTATCTTAAGGGATCTACAGTAGGACTCCTCAAAATATGTTGCTTCTTCCTGCACTCTCTATTTAATCAGGGATTGATGATTAAGAATCTGGGGTTTTTACAACAATATAAACCTGACCAAAGATCATCCTGTGATTAGTGGCATACCTGGTATATTTGACATCCAATGTGGATCATTTTTAATACCCCCTCTCCTGTCTTCAGGCTGATGGGAGCGCCGGATTGGGGCCGTGGCAACCACATGCCGCAGCCCCGGTCCGGCTTTTTGATGCTTCAAACAGAGCTGGCAAATGCCACTCCTTTTTAGGGCGGCAAAAAGACGCCTTTAGTGCTGCTGCGGTGGCTCTTTTGCGCCCTTTGGCTCAGCGGGTCTGCACACTGCGCCAACGGGGTGCCCTGACGCCATGTCCTGTGTGGTCAGGCACATGGTTTGATGGCAGCGTTGGGGCGGCCGGTGTGCAGTCGCCCTGCCCCAACTCCACCCTCAGGCCCTTTTGGTCGGTCTGCATCAGCCCATCAACAGTTTTTTCCAGGTTTGCAAGAGCTGCTGGCTGGGAGGGAAAGGGAGAAGATTTGCTTTCCTGCCTGGCCAGCAGACTCACCAGACATGGAAAAGGAGCCTCTTTCCACCAATGCACCAGGTGATACCCCCCTCTGAGATGTCATTCAGTACAGTCTGTACTCCTACTGCCATTAGTCCCATTTAGTATAGGTAGTGGTGGCTAGCAATATTGTAGCTTTGTAAGTGCAAAATTTTCATTTTGTGCAATGCCCCCCCCCTCAAAACAAAATAAGCCGAACCAACCCTTGGTGGTTTTTTGGGGGTGGGTGGGCACAAAATAACCATTTTGCATGTAGGGTTGTGTATTTGTACCAAGATGCATTGCTTCCTGTGCAAAATGCTGGGATTTTTGGGCAAAACCATTCCCCCCCCCCTTTGGTACAAACCCCCAGGAATTTTTTGCAATCAAAATTTTCACAAAAGAGTCCCGGAGTGCAATAATCAATCAATCAATCAGTAAGTAAATAAATAAGTAAATTGAAATAAAATAAAAATAAATGCGCTAGGGGTAGCTGTTACCTGTTCTCAAAGAGTTCTCCTTTGTTCCCTGTTTTGTTACACACACATGTTCGGTAGGGGATTCTGGAGGCAGTTGCAGTTTACCTTGCCTATTGTACCCACAGTTAACAGTAAAATGGGCTAGAATATAATCACATTCTTCCCTAGCTCAAGCTTCATTGCCTTCTTCACTGCAGACCTGCTGCTGCAACATGACACCTAAAGCCTGTGTTTTTCCAGCATTCAGTGCTGATCATGCTAAAAAAATTTCATTTGGACAGAAGACTAGGAGAAAAAGTGTGAGGTGATGCCTAGCATAATCCCCTACACCTCAAATTTACACATCTGGAGAGCAAATCAAAGTGCGTGGAGGGAGCAGAGGTAAAGGGAGAGGTCACCTTCTCTTGGTTATTTCCCACTTGCACCTGGAAAGGTAGTAGCTACAGAAATAATGCAGTTTGACACCCCTTTAACTACCCTGGCTCCATCCTATAGAATCTTGGGATTTGTAGTTTGCTGTGACACCAGAGCTCACTGATCAAGAAGGCTAAATATGCAACAAAACCATAGATCACAGAATTCCATAGCACTGAGCCAAAGCAATTAAGGCAGTGTCAAACCACATTACTTCCGCAGTGCAGATGCAGCCGGTGACATAAATACCTGCACCATCCCATGATAATCCTATGGAATCTTGGGATTTGTAGTTTGTTGTGGCACCACAGCTCACTAACCAAGGAGGCTAAATATGCAACAAAACTATAGATCCCAGAATTCCATAGCATTGAGCCAGAGCAATTAAAGCAGTGTCAAACCACATTACTTCCGCAGTGCAGATGCAGCTGGTGACATAATTCCTGCACCATCCCATGATAATTGCATATTACACTTTCACATATCTTCCAGCATCTCACAAACAAAAAGTAGGAAACATGTTGGCAAACAACCTAAGTGTGGTCACAATGGTAAAAAATATGAATGAGGAAGACCACCCAAGCTAGGAAAGGCTGTTCACGCGAATGAGGAAAGCGGGTGAGAGAAGTGCTGGTTGCTTACCAGTATTTCTGAGATGAAAATCAGGACATGTGGCCAAGCAACAGCCAAGTGTAGTTGAGTTGGCAAAAGTTATTAATAAGAAGGGGGGGGGGAAGCTAGAAGAGGCTGCAGCAGTTTGCTTTTGCCTGAGTCTACCGGGAAGGGCAACCTTCTGCCCCCTCCTCTACCCCTCTTGAATTAATTGAGTGCAAACTATTTTCCACTTTGCAGCAATTGAACTTTGCTGAGGAGAAAGGAGAAAGTGGGAGGAGGAGAGAGAAACTGGGACATTAAAACAGTTGGAAAAGTGGGAATAGAGGATTATTCAGGACTCTCGCTGCTAAATTAGGACAGGAGAAGGGCATGTTTTCATTTCCTATCAAGGATACCTTAGAGCTAGGGAGGGTAGAGTTGTAAAATTTCCAGAAATTTTAAAATTATGGGTAACCAACTTTTCTTCTGTTTTTTTTTTTTGGGGGGGGGGAATGGGATCTGTTCAGAAAATTTGAAAAAAAAAGTGACATTAGCACTTTTTACAGACTGAAAGTTATTTTGTTGCTTCAGGAACTTGACATATATTAAAGAACAATTTATTTAGATACTAATTATAAAATGAATTTCCTTTTAAATATTTTTTTACAAGCACACACAGACATACACACGAGTTACAAATGAACTCAGGGACCTCTTTGGTTTTGCTAGTTTATTAAGAGCAGGCAAACAGTCAATAAAAGCAGAAGAAATAGTCAATGTTATTTTGTCTCTTTTAGTTCTCCATAGTATCAAGTCGACATAAAGCATTCATTCCTATTAAAAATAATTTAGGAAAGGAAACCAAGAATTGCAATGATGAGATAGTCTATCTATCTATCTATCTATCTATCTATCTATCTATCTATCTATCTATCTATTGCCTTACCTAAAACTCTCCTTGTTATATAGTTTTTAGAAATAATATTGTGGGACTAAATATGTGAACATTTGGGGTGCATGTACACTGTTAGGAATAATGTAGTTTGACCCCACTTTAAGCGCTGCAGCTCCATCCTATGGAATACTGGGATTTGTAGTTTTCAAGCTCTTTAGCCTTCTTTTCCAAAGAATACTGGTGCCTCACAAAACTACAAATCTTAGGATTCTGTAGGATGGAACCATGACAGTTAAAGTGGTGTCAAACTGCATTATTTCCACGTATAGATCAGTGATCCCCAAACTTTAGTCTTTGTTTTGGACTTTGAGTCCCAGAATCCCCAGCCAACTTGGCCAACAGGAATGCTGGGAACTGAAGTCTGAAACTTCTGGAGGACCTAAAGTTTAGAAACCACTGGTGTAGATGCACCCTTGATCTTAAACATTTTATTCATCGTTCAAAGAAAATATATCCCATAGACCCTTTCCACCCACAGATTTTTCAACTTTCAGGCCCTCCTCCCCAATTTTTCTGGTGAAAAAGGCTTTTTTTTGGGGGGGGGGGAAGAAGGGGAAAATCCAGCATCATGGGATGCATTGTGTAACTTTATATGTTGCTGTCCCAATACACAATCATTTTAGAGAATTGCCACAATATGCTATGGGGCGCAAGATGTCGTCTTGTGCAACGCAGGCTTGCACCGCAGCATAGGTCACGATGAATGGTGGTAAAATTTGGCGTGCCAGGCTCAAGGCACACAGTTCCCCAGATTCCCTAGCTTTGAGCCAGCGCAGTTTAATCAATCTGAAACTGAATTATTTCTGCAGTGTGTTTTGGACCTTAGTCTTTCAATACCTCAAGGGCTACCATAGGGAGAAGGCAGGCCTGTTCTCTGCTGCCGGGTGAAATGGTTCAAAGTTACAAGAGGATAGATTTCAACTGAACATCATAATGATTTCAACTGAACATCATAATGGAACCAGTTGCCTAGAGAGGAGGTGAGCTCTTCTTCTCTGGATGTCTTTAAAAAGAGTCTGGACAGCTTCCTGCAGGGAATGTTTTAGTTGCAGATCTTGCATTAAGCTGTGGGTTGGAATAGATGGCCCCATGAAACTTTTTCTGTCTCTATGATTCTAAGTGTGGCACTGTTACGCATCATGACCATTGCACAGTGGCCACACCAATCATTCCATTTGCACAATGGTCCTGATGCAGCTACAACACTTCCCTCCTAGTGCTATGACTGTGGTGCAATGCCGCAGTTGTAAACTGTGCAAGCATAAGTCTGTTTATAATATTGAAAATTCCCATCAAAGAAAACAAAAATAATGACCACAGAAGAAATACATAAAACCAACCTAGACAATGGAGGTTATCACACTGCTTTTTTTGTCGATCTGGGCACGGGCTGAGACAGTGTAAATGTTATCACACAACTTCATGCCCAGATTGGAGACATCTCGTAACCGATCAGGACTTCTCCCATACTGAGCAATGAATGGATAAGAATCATTTTTAGCTCAGTATAGGAGGAGTCCTGATCAGGTATGGGATCTCTCTGATCTGGGCACAAAGCTGCGCGATAACATCCATTTTTACACCGTCTCAGATTGGGAGAAAATGGCCAGTGCGATAATCTCCAATGAAGAAATCAAAATAGTTAAAGACTACTTGTATCTTTGATAAAACATCCAATAGATGTAAAGTCAAAGGCTTTCATGGCTGGCATCCATAGTTTTTTGTGGGTTTTTCAGGCTGTGTGGCCATGTTCTAGAAGAGTTTCTGACGTTTCGCCAGTATCTGTGGCTGCCATCTTCAGAGAATGCATCTTCAGATGCTGGAGAAATGCTGGAGAAATGTCAAAAAGAAACTTTTTAAGAACATGGCCACACAGCCCAAAAAACCCACAAAAAACCATCCAATAGATGTTTGGAGACTGCAGTGAAGAAATCAGAAGAAGACTAAGAATGGGAAGGGCAGTGATGAAAGAACTAGACAAGATCTTAAAGAGCAAAGACATATGATGATGATGATGATGATGATGATGATGATGATGATGATGATGTATTTATACCCCGCTCTTCAGTCAAAAGGCTATCAGAGTGGCTTACAAATGGTTAATTAGACATTTGAGCACTAAAGTTAGAATTGTCCAAACCATAATGTTCCCCATCACCATGTATGGATGCAAGAGCTGCACAGTGAAGGAAGCAGATAAGAAGAAAATCAATTCATTTGAGACGTGGTGCTGGAGGAGAGAGCTAAGGATCCCATAGACAGCCAAAAAGATAAACATATGGGTCCTTGGACAGATCAAGCCTGAAACCTCCCTGGAAGCCAAGATGACCAAACTGAGGCTGTTGTACTTTGGCCACATTATGAGAAGGCACAACTCATAGGAAAGGAGGAGGGAAGCAGAAAGGAAGACTGAAGGTTAGAAGACTGCACACTATATTAGGGTCACAGGTATGAATTTACAGGACTTTAGCAAAACAGTGGAGGACAGAGGGGCTTATATGTTTCATTCACAGGGTCTCCATGAGTCAGGATCAAATTGAAGGTGGCTAATAACAGCAACAACTTTTCCATCAGCCTGTCCCCCCCCCCCCCCCCCGGACTTCTCCATCCCTCCCTTTCTCAGGCCTTGACATCTCTAGGGTTGGGTGAGTGCAGTGGGTCATTTTAAGCTGTTCCGATCTAATAGTAATAGGAGGTAGGGGTGATCAACATTGTGCTTCTCTATGGTGCCGAAATATGCCTTAATACAGCCTTGGGGATGGCCACTGAATGAGTTCATGGCTGCTGTGACCTCTGAATTAGGGCATGACTGCAACTCCCATCAGCCCTAGCCAGTATGGCCAGTGGTGTGGGATGAGCCTGCCAGTGGGTCTACTGGGTCAGACCATTCGTCCGTATAGTTGAGTACAGTCAAGTCTGAACTTAATTCAAATGCTAGCAAAACTTTCTGGAATTAGAAATACACTTTCTCCAGTAACTGGACCAATAAGCAATAGAAAAATGCAATCTTAATATTATAAAATTGCTCATACCTTTCCACAGATGGTCAGAAATAATAAAAATAACAGATAATATATAAAAATAAACAAGAATAAAACATTCTCAAGATTGTTTTCTTCTATTGCTTATTGGTCCAGCTACTAGAGTGAATGTTCTGTAATTCCAGAAAGTTTTGCTTGTGTTTGAATTAATGGTATGTATGCAATCTAATACTAAATTAATATTTATAAGTGCAATATTTCTATTGATGTGTTGTAATTTTTTAAAAGTTAATACTGTAGATGTGTTTATGTTTATTGGACATGAAGCCCCTGAATGAAGGCCAACCAGCACAGGGTGAAACACATATAAACAATAAGAATAAATTGAGACCATCAATAAGCGTGTGTGCTGCATCTACAATGCAGACACCGCTTTAACTGTCATGGCTGAATGCTATGGAATTCTGGGATTTCTAGTTTTGTGAGACCTTTAGCCTGTCAGAGAGCTCTGGTGCCCAAAAAACCCTCGAAATTCCAGGATTCCATAGGATCAGGGTTACCAGAGGTCCTCCTTTTCCAAGACATGACCTACATTAAATGTCCTCCATACTGAGCATGGCTGATGAGCATGAATTTACATTTATTTTAGTGTTTTTAGCCTTCAGTTTGTAATGTGCTACATTTTTCTTCAACGTCTTACATTTTCCAGTGCCTTGTTCTCCTTTGCAGTTATGGCATCTGGTCATCCTGCATAGGATGGAGCAATGACAGTTAAAGTGGTGTCACACTGCATTAATTCTGCAGTCTGGCAGCAGCTATGGGGACCAGTCTCCTTCTTCTGTTGAAAGCGGGCTAACCACCCCACTGACATCAGATATCTAGTGGGACTTACAAGCTAGGAGAATGGTGAGATGCCAGTATTTGGTATTAGCTGTTCTTGCAATTTTGCAAAACCAAGCAGCATCTTAGGCAGGGATTCCTCCAGAGGCTGGAGCAATGATTTTGCTAAGCTCTGCAGTCAGAGCTTGGCTGGGGTGGCGGAGTTGTCCCAAGACATTTTGTTGCTCGAAGCAGAGCAACAAATCACCCGCCAACGTGGCCATCACGATTCATGGTGCCTAAAGCTACTTGCCAAGTTACGATTCACGATTCATGGTGCCTAAAGCTACTTGCCAAGTTACTTTGGCAACTGAGAGAGAACATCCCCATCAGCACCTCTTTCCACCTTGGGCAGCAACGAAAGCAAACACAAATTAAATTACTAGCAATTTGCTGCCCTTTCCTCATACCCAACATGTGCCCTGAGACAGCTGCCACACTCTGCCTAGAAAAGGAGCAGAAGGTCACTAGATAACTCATTGCATGCCTTTCTGGTCCAAAATTTGGCAGGGGTTTAATAGTCTCTCTCTCTCTCTCTGTATGTGTATTGTGTGCCTTCCAGTCATTCCTGATTTATGGCAACCCTAAGCTGAACCTATCATGGAGTTTTCTTGGCAAGATTTATTCAGAGGAGGTTTGTCACTGCCTTCCCCAGAGGCTGAGAGAGTGTGACTTACCCAAGGCCACCTAGTGGGTTTCATGACTGAGCTGTAATGTGGTTTATTATACGATCGGCTCTCCGTTTCCACAGATTCTTTGTCCACAGATTCAAACATCCACAGCTTGTAAACATTAAAATATTAAAAATATGAGTCCTAGTTTTGGGGAAAGGGCATAATAATAATAATAATAATAATAATAATAATAATAATAATAATAATAATAATAATAATGTAAATACATATAGAGAGATCTTGTAGCACCTTTGAGACTAACAGGTGCTACAAGATCTCTCTACATACTGATTCTACAGACTAACATGGCTATATCTTTGAATAAATAAATAAGTAATATTAAAAGAAATATATAAATTCCAGAAATCAAACAATAATTTTGCCATTTTATCTAAGGGACACAGCCCTCCATATACATGCATTCTTTATCTTAACCATTCATGGCTTGAAAATGGCCAAATATATATATATATATATATATATATATATTCCAAAAAATAAACCTTGATTTTGCCATTTTATATAACAGATACCGTATTACGATACCACTGTATTTAATTGGACTTCAGCATCCATGAATTTTGGTATCCATGATGTGGGGGACATGTCCTGGAAATAAACCCCAGTTGATACCAAGGGCTTTCTGTATCCTATAAAAAGTAAATGTTTAACCAGTTCCGGTTCTTAGTTCCAAAATATAACAATATTCAATTTGTCAGATCCTTTTCCTTCAGTTGATTTAGACATTTAGTACCCATTCAATTCCCACTGACTCTTCCAACCATCAACACCCAACAGCCATCCATGTTTAAATCTCCTCACAGTGCACACTTCTGCTTTTCACATTTTGGGGGGTATTCATCATCATCATCATCATCGTCATCATCATCCCACTTTCTCTACAAAATTGGGACTCAGAGCGCTTTACAATTTAAAAGTGTAGTACAATTAAAAGCATACAAAAATGACCATTAAAATGGTCATAAAGTGGCTTTCTGCAAAATGTTGCATTGACATTTTTAAATTTCAGGAGGTTGCGGGGAACTGGTAGGAGCTTCAGAGGGATCCAAGAACCACATGTTTCCCCAGGGGCCACACTATACAAATTTCTGATTTAGTAGCTACAAAATTCAAAAATTGGCCCTGCCATCCAGGTAGGTAGTTACATGTATATCTAGGGTCCGATCCACACTGCAGAAATAATCCAGTTTGACACCACTTAAACTGCCCTGGCTCAGTGCTTGGGAATTTTGAGAATTGTAGTTTGGTGAGACATTTAGCCTCTGTCAGAGAGCTCTGGTGCTACAAAAAACTATAATTCCCAGGATTCCCTAGGACTGAGCCAGGCCAGTTAAAGTGGTATCAAACTGGAATATTTCTGCAGTGTGGATTGGACCCAAAGCTTGGGTCATCCTGGATGTGAAAGCTGGACAGTGAAGAAAGCGGATAGGAAGAAAACCCAACTCATTTGAAATGTGGTGCTGGAGAAGAGTTCTACAGATATCATGGATTGCGAAAAAAAGAAATGAGAGTAAAGTTGCATCTGCATTGCAGACACAATCCAGTTCAACATCACTTCAACTAACATGGCTCAGTGCTATGGAATCCTGGGATTTGTAGTTGTCACACCAGAGCGCTCTGACAGCAAAGGGTAAATATTGTGCAAAATTAGATTCCAGAATTCTATTGCATTAAAATTGGATTATTTCTGTAGCATGTAGGACGCAGCCAATATCAAGCCATTCTAGAAGCCAAGATGACTAAACATGTAATGGGAAATATGATTAATTGGAAAAGAGGGCAATGATTGGTAAAGTGGATGGCAAAAGGAAAAGAGAGAGACCATATTACAGATGGATAGACTCCATCAAGGTAGTCATGGCTTTGCCTTTGCGAGACCTGAGTAGTATAGTTGATGCCACAAGTGGAAGCTGACACGACAGCACATAAAAACAACAAATATGTGGGAGAAACTCAGATTTACCCTATTTTTAAATTCCATTTAATTGCACATATCAATTTTCTATACAGGTTGAGTTTCCCTTATCCCAAATGCTTGACACTAGAACTGTTTTGGATTTTAGATATTTCTGGATTTTGTGCATACACATACAAAAATGAGATATCTTGAGGATGGGACCCAAGTCTAAACACAAAATTCATGTATGTTTCATATACACCTTATACACACAGCCTGAAGGTAATTTTATATCATATTATTAATCTTTTGTGCATGAAGCAAAGTCTGTGTACGCTGAACCCTCAAGAAAGCAAAGGTGTCACTATCTCAGCCACCCATGAAAAAAGGTTTGGCTTTTGGAGTATTTTGCAATTCTAGATAAGGGAGACTCGACCTGTATTTGTCGTGTTTTCGCCTCTGTTTTTTGTGCCTTGTCTCTCCAAGGACGCAATGTTTTCCTCCTGCAACTTTCTTGAAGGCTGAACTCCCTCCTGGTTTTTGATAGATGGCAGTGTTTCTTTCTGTTTCAATGGCTGAGAAATTATTTAACTGGAAATGCAGTGTTAGGGCAGAAGGCTGGCCATGCTACATACTACATTAATCCACAAAATCCTTTGAGAGAGAGAGAGAGAGAGAGAGAGCTTCAGCATCCCGATTGGTTTGCAAAACCTTTTGTAAACAGATGCACCTACCAGTTATGTGCACACTTTTATATCTTTTGGTCTGGAAAGGTGGAACAAAATTCAACTAGAGCTCCGTTGACTCTATCCAAGGTGCTAACTTTCTCCTAGGGAAATGTTAGATATATATAGTGATTAAGTGCATCCTTTATGAAATAAATACATTTATTTATTGAATTTATATCCCTGCCCTTTGTCCAATACAGCACCCAGGGCAAAGTGTATAGATATATATAAACAAACAGACATGTACATCACCTTGGGTACCATATGGGGAGAAAGGCGAGATATACCGTATTTTTCGGCATATAAGACGCAACCAATTTTAAAGGAGGAAAATCAAGGAAAAAAGATTCCTCCCTTTAGCAGCAGCTGGTTGTTCAATGGGCTGCTACTGGGATTGGAGGACTTCTCCGATCCCAGCACCAGCCCATTGAACAACTGAGGCTGAAGCTTCAGTTCAATGGGCTGCTGCTGGGATCGATCCCAGCAGCAGCCCATTGAACAACTGAGGCCGCGGCCGGGAGGAGGCCTCCTCCCAGCCACGGCCTCAGTTGTTTAATGGGCCATGCTGGGATCGCTCCGATCCCAACACCAGCCCATTTAAAAACTGAAGCCACGGCTGGAACGAGGCATCGTTCCGGCCACGGCTTCAGTTCAATGGGCTGTTGCTGGGATCGATCCCAGCAGCAGCCGATTGAACAACTGAGGCCGCGGCCTCAGTTTTTAAATGGGCCGGTGCTGGGATCGATCCCAGCACCAGCCCATTTAAAAACTGAGGCCGCGGCCGGAACGAGGCCTCCTCTCGGCTGCGGCCTCAGTTTTTAAATGGGCCGGTGCTGGGATCGATCCCAGCACCAGCCCATTTAAAAACTGAGGCCGCGGCCGGAACGAGGCCTCCTCTCGGCTGCGGCCTCAGTTTTTAAATGGGCTGGTGCTGGGATCGCTCCGATCCCAACACCAGCCCATTTAAAAACTGAAGCCGCGGCTGGAACGAGGCATCGTTCCGGCCGCGGCTTCAGTTCAATGGGCTGCTGCTGGGATCGATCCCAGCAGGAGCCGATTGAACAACTGAGGCCGCGGCCGGAACGAGGCCTCCTCTCGGCTGCGGCCTCAGTTTTTAAATGGGCCGGTGCTGGGATCGATCCCAGCACCAGCCCATTTAAAAACTGGGGCCATGGCCGGAATGAGGCCTCCTCCCGGCTGTGGCCTCAGTTTTTAAATGGGCCGGTGCTGGGATCGCTCCGAGCCCAACACCAGCCCATTTAAAAACTGAAGCCACGGCTGGAACGAGGTATCGTTCCGGCCGCGGCTTCAGTTCAATGGGCTGCTGCTGGGATCGATCCCAGCAGCAGCCGATTGAACAACTGAGGCCGCGGCCTCAGTTTTTAAATGGGCCGGTGCTGGGATCGATCCCAGCAGCAGCCGATTGAAAAACTGAGGCCGCAGCCGGAACGAGACCTCCTCTCGGCTGCGGCCTCAGTTTTTAAATGGGCCGGTGCTGGGATCGCTCCGATCCCAACACCAGCCCATTTAAAAACTGAAGCCACGGCTGGAACGAGGCATCGTTCCGGCTGCGGCTTCAGTTCAATGGGCTGCTGCTGGGATCGATCCCAGCAGCAGCCGATTGAACAACTGAGGCCGCAGCCTCAGTTTTTAAATGGGCTGGTGCTGGGATCGATCCCAGTACCAGCCCATTTAAAAACTGAGGCCGCGGCCGGGAGGAGGCCTCCTCCTGGCTGCGGCCTCAGTTTTTAAATGGGCCGGTGCTGGGATCGCTCCGATCCCAACACCAGCCCATTTAAAAACTGAAGCCACGGCTGGAACGAGGCATCGTTCCGGCGCGGCTTCAGTTCAATGGGCTGCTGCTGGGATCGATCCCAGCAGCAGCCGATTGAACAACTGAGGCCGCGGCCTCAGTTTTTAAATGGGCCGGTGCTGGGATCGATCCCAGCACCAGCCCATTTAAAAACTGAGGCCGCGGCCGTAACGAGGCCTCCTCTCAGCTGCGGCCTCAGTTTTTAAATGGGCCGGTGCTGGGATCGATCCCAGCACCACCCCATTTAAAAACTGAGGCCACGGCCGGAAGGAGGCCTCCTCTCGGCTGCGGCCTCAGTTTTTAAATGGGCCGGTGCTGGGATCGCTCTGATCCCAACATCAGCCCATTTAAAAACTGAAGCCACGGCTGGAACGAGGCATCGTTCCGGCCGCGGCCTCAGTTTTTAAATGGGCCGGTGCTGGGATCGATCCCAGCACCAGCCCATTTAAAAACTGAGGCCACGGCCGGAACGAGGCCTTCTCCCGGCCGCAGCCTCAGTTTTTAAATGGGCCGGTGCTGGGATTGCTCCGATCCCAACACCAGCCCATTTAAAAACTGAAGCCACGGCTGGAACGAGGCATCGTTCCGGCTGCGGCTTCAGTTCAATGGGCTGCTGCTGGGATCGATCCCAGCAGCAGCCAATTGAACAACTGAGGCTGCGGCCTCAGTTTTTAAATGGGCCGGTGCTGGGATCTATCACAGCACCAGCCCATTTAAAAACTGAGGCCACGGCCGGAACAAGGCCTCCTCCCGGCCGCGGCCAATTTTTTAAATGGGCCGGTGCTGGGATCGCTCCGATCCCAACACCAGCCCATTTAAAAACTGAAGCCACGGCTGGAACGAGGCATCGTTCCGGCCGCGGCTTCAGTTCAATGGGCTGCTGCTGGGATCGATCCCAGCAGCCGCCGATTGAACAACTGAGGCCGCGGCCGCGGCCTCCTTCACTTTATAAGGCGCATCAACTTCCCCCCCCCCCACGTTTTGGGGAAGAAAAAGTGCGTCTTATATGCCGAAAAATACGGTAAATAAATGAGATTAATGTGAAGTCGTAGGCTTTCATGGCCGGCATCCATAGTTTTTGTGGGTTTTTTTCGGGCTGTGCGGCCATGTTCTAGAAGAGTTTCTTTCTGACGTTTCGCCAGCATCTGTGGCTAGCATCTTCAGAGAAATGAGATTAACAAACCAAACTGAAACCTATAAAAGGAACAAATTCACTTAGAGCTCCCTTGACTCTATCCAAGGTGCTAACTTTCTCCTAAGGAATTGTTGTTTGCTGTGGTTGTTAACTGTCTTTGGTTGACCTCAACTCATGATGACCGGTCCATCCATCTAGCATGCGATCTTCCTCTCTTTCCGCTCTCTTCTATCTTTCTTAGCATTATTGTCTTTTCTTTTTTTTAAAATGGGGTGCTAAATGCCCTGATGTGGGGTGAAAAATGTTCTGATTCTATATTTTTTTCTTGAAAAATTCAATGCATGAGAGACATGATATCCCCTGTCTAGAAAGATAGATGTCTCACCTCCAACTAAATACAGTGGTATCGTAATACGGTATCTGTTATATAAAATGCTTTGTACTGAGCCCGGAAGCTAATCGGCGGCCAGTGAAGAGATTTTAATACAGGTGTTATATGGTCCGACCTAGATGTTCTGCTGACCAATCTGGCTGCCGCATTTTGAACCAATTGGAGCTTCCGAACTTGGTACAGAGGTAGCCCCATGTAGAGTGCATTACAGAAATCCAAATGAGAGATTACCAGGGCAAGTACTACTGCTTCAAGGTCCTTTCAGTCCAGGTAGGGACACAGTTGGCATATCAGATGAAATTGATACCAAGCACTCCTGGCCATTGCATCTGCTTGAGATGACAACTGTAGAGATGAGTCCAGGAGTACTCCCCAACTGCGTACTTTGTCCTTTAGGAGAAGTGTGACTCTGTCCAGGACTGGATGGCAAAGCTCCTTTCCCCGACTTGGGGTACCTATCACGGGTACCTCTGTTTTCTCTGGATTCAGTTTGAGTTTGTTTTCCCTCTTAAGTGCTGTAGTTCCATCCTATGGCATCTTAGGATTTGCAATGGTGTTGTTATTGCTGTTGTTGTGTCCTTTCAAGTCATTTCCAACTTATGGCAAGCATATCTTAGGGTTTCCGCGGCACGATTTGGTCAGAGGAGGATTGCCATTGCCTTCCTCTGAGTCTGAGAACATGTGACTTGCCCAAGGTCACCCTACCGAGCTGGAAGTTGAACCCTGGTCTCCAGAGTCCTAATCCAACACCCAAACCATGATACCATACTGGCTCTCAATTTCTAGTTTTACAAGACCTTTAACCTTCTCTGCCCAAGAGTATTGGAGCCTCACAAAACTACAATTCCCAGGATTTTGTAGGATGGAGCCATGGCAGTTAAAGTGGTATCAGACTGCATTATCTCCACAGTGTAGCTGCACCCTTTCTTGTGGCAGCAACTAGGGCCCAAACAGTAACAAGAGAGGCTAGACAGAAAACTAGGACAAAAGAAGTATAGGCATTCCTCAGTCAGCAAAGCCTCTGACAAAGTGACTCATAGTTTTTTGTGGGGTTTTTGGACTGTGTGACCATATTCTAGAAGAGTTTCTTTCTGATGTTTCGCCAGCATCTGTGGCTGGCATCTTCAGAGAATATATACGGTACCCACTCTCTTCCATTCCAGCATTCTCTGAAGATGCCAGCCACAGATGCTGGCGAAACGTCAGAAAGAAACTCTTCTAGAACATGGCCACACAGCCCAAAAACCCACAAAAAACTATGGATGCTGGCCATGAAAGCCTACGACTTCACAAAGTGACTCATTTTTTAGTCTTTTCATGCCCACCCACCTTATTTTCCTTCTTGTCCCCTGTCGGCATTGGAAGGATGATGAGGGAGGCTGGAGAAACATAGACTTTTAGTGTCTGGTTGGAGTAGGGTATCTGCAGTACCGGGGGTAGGTGGGTAAGATATATGATCATGTACTGCTATTATGTATTGTATTGGCTTGTTTTAACATGTAAGCCGTTCTGATTACTATTATAGTAGAAAAGCAGGATATAAATAAAAGTTTTATTGATTTATTATTTATTAAACTATACTATAAATCTTGAGCTGGGAAAAAATGGGATACTGCTGTAGCTGATCGTACTGTAGCTCTTTGTGTCTGCCTGCAATACACAAGGTAAACAGCAGCTGCTTCCAGCTTACCCTACTGAGTATGCATGAAAAATAAAACAGAGAGGGAGAGGGACAACAGATAAGCTGTTTAAAAGCATATTTTTAAAAAGCACAGATCTATAGGCTTGGACACCAAAATGGACATCACAAGAAAAGTGGAGGCTGGTGAAATCCTGGATGCATTTTGGAAGAAACCTTCAAGTGATCTCTAGAAGGTTCAAAGTGTTTTTGTTTACTTATGCAATGCTCATCTGACCTGATTGTGTTATTTCACATGCACATATTGTTAGTTTGGGATAAAAAAGGTTTACTGGAATATGTTGAATTGCTCTTCTTCTTCTTCTTTTTTAAGTATAGGAACCTATCCTTATTCTTTCCAAGTTATTTCTGTCTCTGGTACCAAAGTTTCTGCTAGAGAAGTAATGCCCAGGAACAGATCTACTTCATTAACGGAAATGTAGCAGTAAAATTTTAATACCTCTGATCCTTGAAGAATTTATACCTCTGATCCTTGAAGATCCCCGACATTTGGACATCTCTCTAACTTAACATGAAGCGTGATTGACAAAGCATGTCTCCCTAGATCAGGGGTAGGCAACCTTTCCCCTTTAAGGGCCGAGGGACTTCAGCTCCCAGAATCCCAGGAGCTATTGGCCAACATGGGACTATTGGCCAACATGGCTGAGGCTTCTGGGAGCTGAAGTCCCTCGGCCCTTAAAGGGGAAAGGTTGCCTACCCCTGCCCTAGATCTTATGTAACTCACTGCAACGCTGGGTGGTAAATTGATCCCTATTAATTGCATCAAAGGAATTTTTCACATGAACAATAAAAGTGACTTAACTCTCCCAGTTTGAATCCTCTTCTGGGATGCAGCCGGGAATTATCGCACGGCAAAATGCTGACGATGCCGCCTCCCAGTTGCATCCCACCTAAAACCCAGCTCCCAGCCACGCTCAGCTAGCCGATTTGCAAAGTCGGGAGCATCCCGTATGTGACTGTAAAGTAGGAGAAGTAAGTCACTTTTATTGTTCATGCAAAAAACTCCATAGTCACGAGGAGATTATTTTATTATTTGTTATTTCAAGGATTTATATCCTGCCTTTCTTCCACGATGGGATTCAAGGTGGGTTGCATGGAGTGATATTATGAGAGGTCCTCCAAATCTCCCGTCTGGAGACAAACTGGCAGGATGGATCCACACAGGCTGAGATTTGATTTCTGGGATCGAGCACGAAACAGATGTAACCAAACATCCAGAATACAGTCCTGCAGTGGAAAGCAGGAGAGATCCCATATAAAAGAAAGTAGATCACTTTTTCACAAAAAGTCTCAGATTGTGTAGACAGAAAAACAAAATTGCACCGCCTTGGAAAATATAAACCCTAACACTTTTTACAGTTCACTTACTACTACTGCTGATTTATATCTTGCCTTTTCCCCAATACTAGAACTCAAGACAGCTTAGAAGTTACGGGTTGAGTTTCCCTTGTCGGAAATACTTGGGATCAGAGGTGTTTGATTTTGGATCATTCTGGATTTTGAAATACCTGTATTTGTACATGAGATATCTTGGAGTTGGGACCCAAGTCTAAACACATAATTCATTTATATTTCATATACACATAGCCTGAAGGTAATTTTATACAGTACAGTACTTGTAATCATTTTGTGCACGAAAGAAAGTTTGTGTACACTGAACCACCAGAAAGCAAAAGTCACCTGTGAAAAAAGTTTTGGCTTTTGGAATATTTCAGATTTGAGAATTCCTGATTAGGGAGGCTCAATTCAGGTTAAAAACATAGAAGAACATCTCCCTGTGTGTATATCTGTGTTTATGTGTGTTTAAATGAAAGAACAACTGCCTCTGAGTTTTCATTGCCTAAAAAACACTTTTAAATTCATGGGGTCACTATAAATCGAGAGGCAACTTGAAGGCACGTACACATACACAGAGTTAAAGCCATTTAAAATTAATTAAAAGACGGAATACTTCTTTTAAATGACAAAACAGCACACCATTAAAAGCCGTTCACAATAAATTCCTAACAGCCTGACAGAACAGGAAAGTTTTCACTTGCCAGCAGCAGGAGAGCAACAAAGGTGCCATCTTAGTCTCACTTAGGTGGAGTTCCAAAGTTGGGAGCAGCCACCAAGAAGGCCCTCTAATCCTGGACCACTCAGTTTCAGCCTAAGTCTACTTCACAGGGTTGTGAGGATAAAGCAGAAAGGAGGAGTAAGGTTTCCAAAATCAGCTCTAATCATACTAAAAGATAAAATTTGTTTGTTTTGGAATGTCACCTTTCTGTCTTTTCTTGCATGTCTAGAGGAAGAGGAGGAAGAAGAGGAGGAAGAAGAAGAGGAGGAGGAGGAAGAAGAACCAGATGAGGAGGAAGAGGAGGAGGAAGAAGAAGAAGATAGTGATGATGACAGAGACCTAAACTCTATGGATGGAGGTTTGGATGGAAATGCTGACCTATCCAGTTTCACAGTTCCTGGGGAGACCTCACAAGATCCCTTGGAAGAGCTGGAGAATCCTGCAGGAGAGCTCTCTGGAGTCTCTTATCAGGTGCCAAGTGCAATTGAATGGGAACAGCAGAACCAAGGACTCGGTAAGCAAAATTTATTCTCTGCAGCATTGTGTGTGTGTGTGTGTAGGCCAGACAATGGAACTTGCAGTGAAAGATTTGGTTCTTGGTAACATTTTTACCAAAAGGAAATACTCTTCCAATGCTGTCAGGCACAAGTGGAAGTATCTGAGATACTTGGCCATGTGGCTGAGATGATGTTCAGCACTAGGGTCACTCTAATCCTAATCAAAACATTATTCCAGTTGGGGGAACTGGTCTTTTGACATATTTCAATGTTGCGCCATAGTAGTATGTTTTAAGGTTTACTTTGGTTGGGATTTGGGAGAGGTGACAAGGCATAGTGGGAGAAAATAGAAAAACAGTATAAGATACCTGTATGGAAATATCATGCCAGTATGAATAGAAAAATGTATCGGTGTTTTTCTCCTCTACTTCTACAAGATATAGCTAGTGACTCAGGTAGGGTCAACTTAACAGAGAAGGAGAGAAATTGAATGCAGTAAGTAGAAGCAAAACTGCAAGGCCCATTGAAAGCAGAACAGATAACAGGTGCCAGTATATAGAAGGTGCCTGGCACCATTCGATAGTCCCACAAGGGCATACTAACAAAATGAATTTTAATATGGAGAAATGTGGGGCGTTACACTTAGGGAGAAAAAAAATGACATGCACAGATATAGAACAGGGAACACCTTGCTTGACAGCAGTCCATGTGAAAGAGACCTAGGAGTCCTAGTAGATCACAAGTTGAACATGAGTCAACAGTATAACTCAGCAGCTGAAAAAAACAATGCCGTACTAGGCTGCATCGATAGAAGTATAGTGTCTAGATCAAGGGTAGTAATAATCCCACTCTATTCTGCTTTGGTCAGGTCTCACCTGGAATACTGCATCCAGTTCTAGGCACCACAATTCAAAAAGGGTGTTGACAAATCTGCTGAAAGAAGAACAAAGTTCTTCCTGTATATCCCCCCCCCTCCTAAGACAAACACATTGAAATAATCGGAGAAGGGTCTCTGGTGCACGGCTTGCATGAATGTCCATCATCCTGATTATGAATGGCACATGGGTATTTTACCTCTACAGCAGAAGTATCAAGTCTTTCCCCCCATTTGTCCATACTGAGAAGCCCATTTGTCCTATATATGCTGTAAACATCTTGATTCTGACATCTTAATTTTCTTATTGTGAGCAAGGACTATGAATCAGCCAGGTATAACCAGCATTACAAAAGTTACATATGTGACCTAAAGCAATGGGGAGAGCCAGGGCAGTGTAGTAGTTTGAGCATTGGACTAAGACTTTGGAGACAAGGGTTTGAATCCCAGCTTGGCCATGAAAACCCACTGTGACCTTTAAGTTACACTCTCTCAGCCTCAGAGGATGGCAATGGCAAACTCCTGCTGAAGAAACTTGCCAAGAAAACCCCATGACATGTTTGCCTTAGGGTCACCATAAATCCAAAGGCACAGAACAAGACCAAGACCATTGACGCCTATTTGATACAGCAAATAAAATTGTGAATTCTTCTCCCTTCGTTGTGGACATCTGGTTTAATTGCACCAGGGTAACAAACTCTTATATTTGTGGATAACAAAGGCAGTGTGTGTGTGTGCCCCAAAGTCCCTCCTCGGTTCCCTTCAGCTACAGCTTGTGGGAATGAGGCAAATGAAATTTGCACCAATATACTCAGCAAAAGGCTGAGAGTTGCTGATGCTCACTAGAGGTTAGTAACAAAGGTCACGTTATAAAGTCTCTGACCTTTATAATCCAGTGCATTTAATCCCAGGAAAGACTAGCATGTAATCACTATTGTCTTTTTCATCTAACCTTTATTTATTCATTTATTTATTTAAGACAAAAACATCCTTGGAGGGCTGGGACTTTAAGCATGGTAGTGATGCTGGCAATACAAGAAATTAATAAAATATTGGGGAAACAATTGATTTGTAATAAAGAAAACTGTATAACACAAAATATCAAAAGTAATTAAGGAAGAAGAATACTTAACAAACCAGTTATTCAAAGCTGTAGAAGCAGTAATGGCATTTGTTTGGAAAGAGGCACAAAAGTGAGATATTTTTAAGTGGAAGCAATATTCAGCGAAGTATATGAGGTTTGATTTTATTTGGGAAAGAAGGGCAATATGTATAAGTTAGAGAAATGAAGGTGTATGGATCAGAAGTTGGGAAAATCTGGTTGATTATGTGAATGGGACAGAGGGGCGCAAGGAACTGAAGGATACAATTAAAAGGATCTTCCACATAAAAGGTAATGGATATTAAAATAAATACTTAGGCTGTTCCTATGGGAGAGGAGTGGGAGGGAAGAATTAAGAATGGGGAGAGAAGATAAGTATGCAAAATTTTGATTTATGGAATATTATGTGAATGATGAGTTACTGAGTTTTATATGTGAAATTTTTCCTTGGAAAAGTATAATCAATAAAAAAGAGTAGTGATGGTAGCAGTAAGAGGGCAGTGGAAGGCAAATCTCCCCCCCTTTTTTGGTCTTTTTTCCATTCAGGGTTGTGGCTGATTTTAAATGGGAAAATGACATTTTTTCTAGAAAATGATTTTATTTCTAGTTTCGTGTGGCACCAGAGCTCCCTGACAGAGAAAGCTAAATTACTCACAAAACTAATGATGGAGCCATGGTGTTAAAGTTAAAGCAGTGTTAAACTGCATTGATTCTGCAGTGTGGCAGCAGCCTCAGATTATGTATAACAAATACCATCAGAGCTACAAAACAGTCCTGTTCTGGACCACAACTCCCATAATCGCCTGTCTTCATGGCCCATGGCCTAGTAATAATGCATTAACATCTAAATCTAATGGGACTTGAGCATCCATGGATTTTGGTATCCACAGGGGGATCCTGGAACTAAACCTCAGCAGAAACCAAAGGACCATTGTAATTTTTTTGGTTCAAGGACTGCTTTTCCAAGGTCAGGGATGAGATCAGAACACTCAAAGCTAACTTTCCCTGACCTCTGATTGTAATCCATTATTTGAATAACAGAGGAACATTTGCTGGGTGCATAGACAGGTCAAGTGAGCTGAGCCATTATTGTCTAAATTTGGATCAGTAGACACAAGGCATCCACTAAAGCCCCAAAGTAACTTCCCTCCAAGATTCCACAAATCCCAGCTCTCTGAGAGAGAAGGCTACATCAGTCACAATACAACAAGTCCCAGAATCCCATAGCATTGAGCCACAGTCACCATCAGTGAGCTGGAGAGCATCTCTCGATCCTCTGAGTCACATCCCACCCAGCTCTTCTTGCTTGCAGTCAGCCAGAGGAAGAACATCTCTCCACCTGCAAAAAACATTTGGGGAGCAATGGTATCACCCCACCTAGGGTGTCACCCGGTGTGGGTCGTACTCTCTGCAACCCTCCATTGACACCTCTGAGTGTGCCAGCAAGCCATTGCCTTTGTTCACCCACCCCACTGTTGTTTGACTGGAGTTTGTGGATATATTCCAATTCAGCTGTTTCTCTTTCCAATCTTTCTTTGTAGAGTCAGCCCTCTGTATCCACAGATTTTTTTTATCCACGGATTCAAGCATCCACGGTTTTAAAATATTTTAAAAATACACTTGACCCTCCACATTTGCTGGGGTTAGGGGTGAAGGAGCCTCATGAATGAGGAAAAAATGCAAATTAAAAACTACTATTCTTATTACCTGAGAGAACAACTCTCTAGGAACCTCCAGGTCCTCCAGGGCGACTCTGTGGTCAACATCTGCCAGACATTGACCATAGAATTGTGCTGGAGGAGCTACAAATGCCTAGTGGAGTGTCCTCTCTAGGAATCTCTTAAGTTCTTCAGTATGACTTTTGGTTAAAGTTGACCATAGAGTTGCTCTGCAGGACCTAGATACTCCTAGAGAGAACATATTAATAGAATCAGTGAATAATCAAATCCACAAATGTCAAAGCTGCAAATGTGGAGGGACGAGTGTATATAAATTGAGCCACAGTCACCATCAGTGATCTGAAGAGCATCTCTCCATCCCCTAACTGTTACTCAGCAGGTGGGACTTTGTTGAGTCGCATTTGCAAGTCAATAGGGGGTGGGCTAGCCAGTTAGCTCTATACAACTGCTGTCAGAGGCCAGTTTCAGGTCAGTTTCGGCTAGGACAGGGGAAGGAGGAGGAGGAGGCTTTCCAGGCCAGTTTCTGAAAGAAAGGAGAAAGAGAAGGAGGCTTTCCAGGCAGTTTCTGCCAGGAAAGGAGAAAGAGAAGGAGGCTTTCTAGGCCAGTTCCTGCTAGGAAAGAGGAAGAAAGCACTTTCCAGGCAGCCATTTTGAGTGGGTGAGTTTTTAAATTCTTTTTAAAAGCACTTGGGGAGAGTGTGACTGTTACTCAGCAGGTGGGGCTTTGTTGAGTCGCATTTCCGAGTCAATAGGGTGTGGGCTAGCCAGTTAGCTCTATACAACTGCTCCCAGAGGCCAGTTTCAGGTCAAGAGACCATGAGGGCCATCCAGTCCAACCCCTGCCATGCAGGAACTCTCAATCAAAGCATCCCCGACAGATGGCCATCCAGCCTCTGTTTAAAGACCTCCAAAGAAGGAGATTCCACCACACTCCGAGGGAGAGTGTTCCACTGTCAAACAGCTCTTACTGTCACGTAGTTCCTCCTAATGTTGAGGTGCAATCTTTTCCTATAGCTTACATCCATTGTTCCCAGTCCTAATCTCTAGAGCAGCAGAAAACAAGTTAGCTCCCTCTTCAATATGACACCCCTTCAAATATTTAAACAGGGCTATCATATCCCCTCTTAACCGTCTCTTCTCCAGGCTAAACATACCCAGCTCCCTAAGTCATTCCTCATAGGGCAATGGCTTCCAGACTCTTCACCATATTAGTTGCCCTCCTTTGGGCATGCTCCAGTAAAAGTGCTGCCCAAAGACATCCGACTGAGGTGTGACAATCTGTTATTTATGTAATGTCAATAGCAATAGGAGCTTCATTTATATACCAATGACTTTGAAAATTCACACTTTCTCAGCCTTAGGGAAGCTCCTCTGAAAAAATCTTGCCAAGAAAACCCCATGATAGGGTCGCCTTAGGTTCCCCATAAGTGAGAAACAACATGAAAGTGCACAACACCCACCCACACAAACATGTTAAATCCTTCACTCACAATCTTACAGTTCCTTCACAGAGACATTTTGACAAAAATATTGGAGATGTCTAATGAATCTGCCAAATCTATTTGCAAGCAGGGTAAAAGAAAGCAGACTAATGGGATCATTAGAAATGTACATCAGTATAAAAGAGCAATGATTGGTATGGCATGTTAAGAGGCAGTATAAAAATCTTTCAAGAGGCAGCATGCACATCTTTAAATCAAAATAAAAGAAGATATAAAATTGATGAAAGCACAGGTGCATTCCCAGAAACGAAAAAGCTGTAGCTCATTGGAGAAGGACAGGTTTCATTGCAGTTCCCCAGAAGAGAGTAGAAGAATTGTGGGAGCAACATGTACTATGTAAATTTTTATGTGGGTAGGCTGTATGATATATTTTATGTGGAAGGCTATATTCCATCATTGTGTGTGGTGCCTGGAGGCTCCCGTGTTAGTAAGGGGGTGAGGAATCTGCTCTGGCTTTTAGTCTCAACTTTAAAGGAGCTTTTTGTCAATGTTTATTGTTATTGGACAACATTGTTTGTTATGGAATGTGTCCAGAGGAAGGCGACCAGGGGTCTGGAAACCATGCTCAGTGAGAAGTGACTTGGGTATGTTTAGCCTAAAGGAGAGAAGGTTAAGGGATGACATGGTAGCCCTGTTTAACTATTTGAAGGGATGTCACATTGAGAATGGAGCAAACTTGTTTTCTGCTGCTCCAGAGAATAGGACTTGAAACAATGGATTCAAACTACAGGAGAAGAGATTCCAGCTCAACATTAGGAAGAACTGCCTGATGGTAAGAACTGTTTGACAGTATGGAGTTTCGTCCTTTGGAGGTTTTTAAACAGAGGCTGGATGGTCATCCGTTGGGAGTGCTTTGATTATGTGTTCTTGCATGGCAGAGGTTGGACTGGATGGCTTTTGGGGGGGTCTCTTCCAATTCCATGATTTTGATTCTGTTATTAATATCTCACTCCCCCCCCCCCAGTTCAAGACCCCAAGCAGCTTACAACAGATTAAAAAAAACATACGGTAGTTGAAAATCCACAAAATACAAAAATTCAAAAGTGATTAGACTGTGAAAAATGAATACGTAGAGAGATCTTGTAGCACCTTTGAGACTAACTGGAAGAAAGAAATTGGCAGCATGAGCTTTCATAGACTTCAGTCTACTTCCTCAGATGCAAAAGCTCATGCTGCCAATTTCTTTCTTTCAGTGAGTCTCAAAGGTGCTACAAGGTCTCTCTGTGTATTGATTCTACAGACTAACATGGCTATATCTTTGAATTCTGCCACTGTGAAAAATTAAAACTAGTTAAAAACATAAACCATAATCAAATGCAGCACAACAAAGATTGTTGTTATTATGTGCCTTCAAGTCATTTCCGACTTATGATGGCCCTATTGCAAACCTATCATGGGGTTTTCTTGCCAAGATTTGATCAGAGAAGGTTTGCTATTGCCTTCTCCTGAGGATGAGAGCATGTGACTTGCCCAAGGTCACCCAGTGGGTTTCAGGGCCAAGCTTGGCATCAAACCCTGGTTTCCAGAGTCATAGTCCAACACTCAAACCACTATGCCATGCATAATCAATAGACAATTCTGCATTGTTTAGACAGGATGGGCCCTGTGCAATCAGTCCTCAAAGACCTGTCAAAACAGAAAAGTCTTCATCTGTCTATGGAAAAACAGAAAGCAGGATGTCAGTCTAACTTCTCTGGGAAGGGAGTTCTAGAGTCTGGGGGCAGAGAATAGTGGGACTGAGAGAAGGGTCTCCCCAGCAGAGCTGTCCAAGATGATGAATCTATTGCAGGAATAGGGTTCCTTTAAAAATTGGACTTAAACCTGGAGCAGATAGATTGCACCCCACTGACATTGAGGCCACTGGTCATCTCTGCTAATCATGCTACCTTCCTCTTTTCTGTAAGTCTTTTACAGTTGGCCCTCCATATCCATGGATTCATAGAATCATAGAATCCATGGATTCATAGATTCAGAGAATCTTAAATCATAGAGTTGGAAGAGACCACAAGGGCCACCCAGTCCAACCCCCTGCCATGCATGAACTCCCATGGATTCTTTATCCATGGATGCAAACTCCCGTGGATTCTTTATCCATGGATGCAGTCATCCACTGATTGAAAATATTCCAAAAAGATATAAATTCAAGACAGCAAACCTGGATTTTGCTATTTTATATAAGGGACACCATTTCACTTTTCCATTGTACTGAATGGGACTTGCGCATCCATGGATTTTGGTATCCACGAGGGATCCTGGAACAAAACCCCAGCGGATACCAAGGGCCCACTGTATTGTTGTTGTCTTGTGACCTAGGCAAATCAAAGCTCCTGTAGAAGCTCTCCCTTTTAGTAAACACGTAAATCTTATTTTTTGCTCTGGGATCGAGACAGAGGACCTTCTATTAGAATGTACATATAAAATATTACTGTAGCTGTTCTCTTGCTTGATTTCCAATAAGAGCATAATGGCTTCAGGCCTCCCCAAACTTTGAAAGTGGCATTAATCTACACAGAAGATCAATAGAGTGGATGTTACCAGAGAGGTTTCTCTGGCTCCTGAGTCATCATAAATAAAAAATAAATAAAAACTCATTCTGAACTGAGAAGTGGAAATAAGGAGACAGAAAAGAACTGTTTCCTATTAACCTCTTAGAAGTGTTCAAGGTCTTGCTGTCATCTTTGGCTAGGTAAGAAGATTTATTAATCCATAATCATCCTCACGGCTATTATTCTCCTCCAGTTCTTCAGCCCTTAACCCATCGTCTGAGTCCATTTTACCCAACCCTGTAGTTCCATGGAATAGCATCAATGTAATGAATCGATAAAGGACTACAGCTTTGAGTTACTATTGAAAGTATAACCTTGGTGATAGATAAAAGAAGAAATATTTTATTGGGAAGGCTATTGCCTGATGATCCTTATATAAACTGATCCTTATATAAACAAAGATTAATAAGACTTATCAGCTGGCCAAGTGTACAGTCCCCTGGTTGTTTCTCACTTCTTGCTTTGCTTGGTATTATTATTATTATTATTATTTCATTTTCTTATATCCCACCTTTATATAGGGGCTCAAGGTGGTGAACAATATTGTCTGCTTGATTGTTCTCTGGCCTATTCTTCTAACAGATGAAATTAAACTAAGGATTGGAGCTTTGATTTGTTTCTTAGGCTTTTAAAAAAAATATGGTCCTGAAAGAGACAGGCCACATGACATGATTTCCCGCCATGTTCGGGGCATAGTGTTTAGATGATGCATGCCCCAAACACAACGGGAAACTGCACCAGACCCACATCATCGGGAAAAAGATGGGCCAAAAAGGAGTGTAAAATGCTGCTCCTTTTGCCGAACCAGTTCAAAACGATGGTGATGGCCCGGATCAGGGCCAGGCACAGGTGTTTGTTGTGGCCCCGGTGTCAACATACCCCAGCTGCATTTTGTTTGGCTCGTCTATTTCGGGTCATGGAATTCCTTTAATTGTTCCTGATGATGATGATGATGATGATGATGATGATACTTTTTCTTACCTGCCTCTCTCCATGGATCGAGGTGGGGATCAACAACAGACCAAGAAATGCCAACATAATTTAAAACACAATATCAGTTAAAAACAGACATCAATTTTAAAGGAACAGACAAGATGCAGCTGTATTAAAACAATCCACATTTACAAATGCATTGTTTGAAATGTACAGTTTAATACATCCAAGGGCATTCATTGACACTCTGTTCTGTGTATAACTATTGATTACACACAGCAGAGTTAATGGGCTTTATTACACTACAGAATTATTGCACTGTGATCCCGCTTTAGAATCATAGGACTTTATCACATGAGGCTTGAAAAGTGGACTTAGAGCAGGATAGCAGCATCTATGACATGACAGTGTTTCTGTCCAGTAGCTGGTCTGTGATCCATCTGTTGCTGGCGTGCTCTTTCTCATTGACAGTCAAACCCCATCAATGCCTCCCAAGAGGACTGCTTTTTACATATAATGTATGGAATTTTCACTGTTGTTATCCACCCCAATTGTTGACAGAGGGGCGGGGTATAAATAAATTTAATTAATTAATTAATTAATTTCCACTGTTGATGCATGTGTGATAAGTTCCTCCTGAAGCAGTTCCAATATGTGGGCAGTAACGCGGTGTGAGTAGGTGACTATTCTGCTCCTCTCCTCCATGCTATTACCAAGTGGGCAGCTTTACTTTTTTCCTTCAATTTCTTTTCCTCTCTCTCGCTCTCTTTTTTACTTAATGGATTGCCATGATCATGCAATTGTACAAAAACAAATACAGTGGTCCTTCCACATTACCTGGGGTTAACCTTCACAAGGTGAAGGACCCCTGTGAATGTGGGAAAACCCACAAATAAAGAAACACTATTCTTTTTACTGGAGAGAACACCTTTCTAGCAATCTCCAGGTCCTCCAGTTCAACTCTATGGTCAACATCTGCCAGAGGTTGATCATAGAATCATGCTGGTGGACCTACAAATGCCTAGGGAAGTGTTTTCTCTAGGAATTTTTAGGTTCCCCAACACAACTCTATGTTCAACGTCTAGCAGAGTTGCGCTGGAGGACCTAGAGAGAATGTATTAATCAAAGTTGCAAATAATCAAATCCGCAAAAGTCAAAGCCACAAATGTGGCGGGCTATCTGTAAAATATCATACAGCTGGAAAGGCATGCTGGGAATGGCACAGGGTAGGGAGGTAGGGCTATGAAGTCTGGCATGTGGAAAAGAGAGGCTGGGACAGAAGCAGCATTGTGGCAGGGGGACCAGATGGCATAAGTGCAAAGGAGGACAAGGTACCACAAAATGCAGAACATTCAAGAAGAATGTGCACATTAAAAAAAGCTAAAAACACTCATATCATGCTTCCTAGTCATGCTTGAAATGGAAGACATTTTGGAATTCCTCCTGGACAGAAGGCTGAAATGTAGGATGTGCCCTGGAAAGGGGGACCTCTGATCACCCTGCACTGTGGCAATTTGGAATAGATGTGTGATAATGACGGTTACCAATCTGGTATGTTTGCATTTCCTAAACTAATGCGATTCTGGTACCTTACGAGCCTGATGTGATAAAGTCCTTAGAATCCTAGAGTTGGAAGAGACCCCAAGGGCCATCCAATCCATCCCCTTTCTGCCATGCAGCAAGACACTATCCAAGCACTCCCTGAGACAGATGGCCATCCAACCTTTGCTTAAAAACCATTAAAGAAGGAGACTCCACCAGCATCTTCCACTGTCAAACAGCTCTTACTGTCAGGAAATTCTTCCTAATGTTTAGTGGAATCCTTTTTCCTGCAGCATCTTCCACTGTCAAACAGCTCTTACTGTCAGGAAATCCTTCCTAATGTTTAGTGGAATCCTTTTTCCTGCAGCTGTAACCACCACGGCTTCATCCTATGGACTCCTGCAATTTGCAGTTTTGTGAGTCACTATAACTCTTTGGCTGATAATTCTAAATACTCCTCCTTAAACTTCAGATCTCAGGAGTCCATAAGGTGGAAATATGTTAAAATGCAACATGTTTAAGTGAAATCATAGCGCTATAATTCTGTAGTATGAAAGGGCCCTGCATTTGGGAATTTGGTAGTCTGCTGATGGTTCTGCTAGCTTGCCTCACACCTGATATGTGATCGTTGTTATATGCTGTCAAGTTGATTTCGACTTGGGAATGAGAGATCTGCAAGAGCCCTGGACCCTGGTGATCAACAGCTCTGCTGAGGTCATGCAGACTTAGAATTGTGGCTTGGGTCTATCCACCTGTAATGTGGTCTTCCTCTTTTCCTACTGCATTCGACTTTACTGAGCAATATTGGATTCCCCCTCCCCATCAGTGAATCATGTTGTCTCATGATAGGTCCAAAGTATGATAGCCTTAGTTTAGTCATTTTAGCCTCTAGTCAGAGTTCAGGTTTGATTTATTCTCACACCCATTTATTTAACTTTTTGGTGGTCCATGGTATCTGCAGAGCTCTCCTCCACTACCACATTTCAAATGAGTTGATTCTCCTTCTGTCAGCTTTCTTCACTGTCCTAACTTTCAGATCTGGTTACAGAAATAACTGGCATACACTACGGTACTAATGTTAGTTTTGTCCAAAGTTTTGTTACAATACCGGTAAACTAGTTGTTGACTGAGGCTGATGTGGCTTCTGAGGACATCTGATGTGGCTTCTTTTGTTTATGAGCAGTTTTGTCATTGTGAAAATGTTATATCAGTCTGATCACACTGCCACCATAGGCCCATACTAGAGCGTGAAATAATTACCTTTTGGATGATATTTATTTATTCATTTGATCTTTATCCTGGCTTTCTGTCCTGTTTTGCCCTTGGGAAGCTAGCCAAACCCTCAGCAGTAGCATCGCTGGGGTGGTGGTGTAGGGGGTTCAGACCACACCAGGTGACACTCCAGAAGGGAGTTGACACCAGGTTGGCCCCTCGCCCCGGCCAGCACTGTTTCAGCCCACTCAGCCACTGCTCTGCCCTACTCTGGTGCTTTTGGGACTGCGCTGGCTCTCCCCAGCCCTGCACCAGCTTCCCTAGGCCCTGCCTGGGTGCTTTCAGGGCTGCGCCAGCTTCCCTAGGCCCTGTCTGAGTGCTTTTGGGACCGTGCCAACTTTCTTCGCCCCCCATGTTGGCTTCCCTAGGCCCCACCCGGGTGCTTTCGGGGCTGTGCTGGCTTCTCTCAGCCCCACACCGGCTTCCTTAGGCCCTGCACGGGTGCCTTTGGGGCAACGGCAGCTCTGCTCAGCCCTGTGGGGGTGCCGCTCCAGCCCTCATGGGCGCTCCCATGCACCCCCCACCTTGGAAGCCCCGTCGGAAGTCCAGAGCCAGGACCCCCTCCCCCCAGAAGCCCTGCCCCCCTCCACCTGGTGTCACCCAGTGTGGGAACGCCACTGACCCTCACTTCAGATCTACAGAATGCATTACAAGTATTGAAAGAGAGAAAGGAAGCTGATCTCACAATGTTATTTGTATCAAAAGCAGTGGTCATATATTCCAGTCCAGGTTTGTCACGAGGCTTCAGTAAGTTCAGTACAGTAGGTTGAAAGGGAATATCTGAAATAGTAGTCCAGGTCCAAACAGAGATCCAGGCATCAGGCAATCAGTCAAGGTACAAGGCAACAGCAAGGCATCTCCCAGGCACGATGGATGGTTGTCAACCATACTAGACCAAGGAAGACGCTGGGATATTTCTAGCCTGCCTGGGTCTCACAGGTGCTCTCTATTAGAAGTCTGCTTCCTACTTATCTGCAGAGAATGCTGTTGTCTCTCTTTTTCCAGACATCTTTCTGTGGGAGTTGGCACTGGTAAGTCTAGTTTGGGTGGAGGGAAACTTTTGTTGGGGTATGCAGACAAGCAGGATCTAGCATACACACTTGCAGAGTTGAAGCATGTAGGCAGGAACGCCCAGAAGATGGTCTTCTGTGAAGAGTCTTGCTCCAGACGGCACAGGAAAAAATCCTTCCACATACAGGCTGCTGCTTTCGTCTTGGAGAAATGAA
The DNA here is from genome assembly GCA_026167975.1 of Phrynosoma blainvillii. Classification (NCBI taxonomy): domain Eukaryota; kingdom Metazoa; phylum Chordata; class Lepidosauria; order Squamata; family Phrynosomatidae; genus Phrynosoma; species Phrynosoma blainvillii. The sequence goes on along the minus strand of JANUYF010000001.1, from coordinate 450,668,168 downwards.
TCACTGGACAGCGAGACTTCACTCAATGAGGGCTTTAATTTTTGTTGCAAATATTTATAAAGATACATAGAGTACCAGACATCTGTCTTGAATACTCACAGCTATATAGACCAACAAAGTGCTTCGCCAACCACCAACCACAACTAACCAACAACGGAGATTTTAACTCTCTCCCATATATAGGTGGTCTTCTTGCTAAAATGTGACAGCCATGCTCTAATGAAACCTGGCTTGTCTCATCCACTGTGCCTGTTGCATCAGGCCTGTTGCATTAGGTCTCCCATGATGCATACCTGGCTGGTCTCGCCCACTGTGCATGTTGCATCAGACCTCTCATGATGCACAGCTTACCAAATGCTAACTCATGCACCTGCCGCTTGAATTGTAGTAACCCTGTTACCATTGCTCCAGTTCCTTTCAGTGGCTACATCCATGTCATTTTCCAGACCAGGGTGCCACATGGTCTTGACAACTTTGCTCCTGGGAACTTGATTCTGGTACTGGCTGCAAACTTGCTGGAGTGGCTGCAGTCCTGACATGTCCCCTGGGCTCTCAGTCTCTTCTTCAGACTCAGAGGACATGGCTGGTTCCTGGAAGTGGGGCATGACACTTTTTTCCTATGCACGATCCAAGATACAACCCTAAATCCCGCAACTCCAAAAAGTAACAAGCCCAACTTTATAATACCGTGCACCTCAAAACCACATACAGAATTCTTTTTTGGATTAAAATGCCAAGAATCCCCTGACCACTGTGGCTAGTAGATTCAGAAAGTTGTAGTCCAGAAAAATAACATTTCCAATCACTGTCTTTTAAAATGACTGACGTATGTGCCCCAACCAACAAAAGCTATCTGTAGAATATATAGAATAAACATCATTCTGGTTCTTTGGAATGGGCCTGGGTTGTAAGTTCTTTGGGGCAGGGAACTATCTTTGTCACATCCTCTCCTTTGCACCACATAATAGGGTTCTCCCTTTGCAGCATTGCAAATATATGGTCTTTCCCGTTTGACCCCTTTTGGTAAAAATTCTAGCCTGTCTTTTACCTAAATTAGTTTTCATAGTGTCCAAATATTTTGGGACAGTGAAAGTACATATTCTGAATTAGCTATATAATATCAGTAGGCCAGGCTAGACTATGAAGGTATGTTCCTTTTAAACTGATATGAATGATTTTTAATGCAAGGTCATCTCCTTGACTCTGCCAGACAGATCTCACTAAAACAGCTACTGACAGCTATTAACCCTAGTTAACTGCTAATTGCTGGGGCAGCCATAGACAACATACTTAAGTTCCACTGTGATTAGTGGTGGGGTGGAATTATTAGCGCTCATGGCAGAAATTTCTGCAGATGAAGCTGAAATGTCAGAATGATGTGCCATGGCTGCTCATTTTATAAAACGGCTCAGAGGAAGAAGCAGATCAGGGGCAAGGAAAATGGCACCGCTCTCCAAAACCTAAGAAGCCATATATAATTTGGGGAAAGTTCCTAATACAGTAAACCCTCCATATCCACGGATTCAAGCATCCACAGCTTGAAAAGATTTTGAAAATATATCCATTTCAGGAAGCAAACCTTTATTTTGCCATTTTATGTAAGGGACACCATTTTGCTATGGTATTGTGTTTAGTGGGACTCGAGCATCCACGGATTTTGGTATCCATGGAGGATCCTGGAACCAAACCCCAGCAGATCCTAAGGGCCCAATGTAAAGCATTTCACTCTCAAGCTGCGGAGGACTGTTTTGGGCGTCCTGCAGCCCTCGGAGGACCACCTGAGTGGCTTGAGATGCTGCACCTGCAGGCAGCAGGGGAGGAACCCCGGTGGACATAAAGCCTCTGCCTGTTTCCATCTCTCGCCGGCACTCTCAAGCTGCGGAGGACTGTTTTGGGCTCTGGGAAGATCATAATGAAACTGAAAAATTTATGTATTTTTAAACTGTATATTTTAATTATTGTCATTTAACTTGCTTAGTTTATTGTTTGGGGGGATGGGAGGGTGTGGGAAGGGGGGATGAGATTTGAATTTGATTTAATTTTGATATTTGTTCTGATGTTTTGAAATCCTGTACGCCGCCCCGATTGCCTAGCAGAGGGGCGGGATAGAAATAAAAATTATTATTATTATTCACTCTTCCAATACCTGCAGTCCCATCATAGGGCTTCCAGAGAGGAGTGTGTTGGAGAATGGTTTCAGATTCATCTTGACAAAGTACAGTCAATTTGACAGCAAATAACAACCACCACAAAGTTTCTGTAGATCTCATGTCAGGAGAAAGGTGCGATATAAAACAAACAAATTTGTAGTCCAGGTCACAGGGTAGGTAAAGTCTGCCTTATCCTGAGATCTGTACCTGTCATGAATATCAATGGACATGGCCAAATAAAACACATACACCCATTCCAACAATCATCCAACGTTCGGATGTTGCAAGGCCCAATCCCCAGTTCTGGTGTGGACTGTCCAGACAACTTCTGACGAGTTCAGCAATTTATAAAAACTCACCTTTTGCTCCAGATCTTCCAGAAGGGTGTCCTCCTGGAGTATTCTGAGCTGTGCGGACGCAGCCCATGTTGCTCAAGAATTGACAACGTTTTAGGGAATGGGTGGGTTCCTTTTATCCTTTTAATTCTAATTCTCTTTTTCCTGCCTGTACAAACTCATTTCTAGTACTAGTTCATTATCCTTTTTGAACTCCTTTTGAGTGTTTATTTATTTATTTATTTATTTATTTAACTTATATCCTGCTTTTCTCCCAATACGGGGACTCAAGGCTGCCCACAGCAAATGTAAAACAATATATGCAAAAGCATTAAAATGTATAAATATAAAATTTTAATTTTTTAAAACCAATTTCAAAAGTTAAAACAATGTGTTGTTGTTGTTGTGTACCTTCAAGTCGTTTGCAACCTATGGCAACCTATGGCAACCTAAGGTGAACCTACCATGAGGTTTTCTTGGGAAGGTTTGTTCAGAGGCGCTTTTGCCATTGCCTCCCCTGAGGCCGAGAGTATGTGACTTGCCCAAGGTCACCAAAACAATTATGCATTAAAATTTCAAGTGTTTTAAAAAAAACCCTCTAAACAAATCTTAAAATCAATGACACAACATTTAAAGCCCTACTCTTATCAGTTTGAAAAAGCCTGATGGCACAAAAATATTTGGTATCAGCTGCTGAAAGGAGAGCAGGGATGGGGCCAACCTGGCCTCTCTAGGGAGGGAGTTCCAGAGTCTAGGAGCAGCCACCGAGAAGGCTCTCTCTTGTTCCCACCAAATGAGCCTGAGAGGATGGTTGGACAGAGAGAAGGGCCTCTACTCTGGTGCCGCAACAAACTACATTTCCCAGAATTCAATAGCATCGAGCTATGACAGTTAAAGTGGTGTAAAACCAGATTATTTCTGCAGTGTGGATTCAGCCAATGTCATATACCCTCCCAGCCGATTTGCTTCTGCTTATTCTGAAGAACTGGCTGTCCTCTGAAAGCTTGCTTACCTTGTTACCCATCCCTGACTCTGGATAAACCTTGAATAACTAAAGATAGCAGCGGTCCCTGTATACATTCTTCCAGAGATAGGCCTCACACTTTCCTCCACTAAGCTATAAATAAATCTGGTGTCCTAGAAGCTCCTGACAGCTCCGACCATCCCAACTTTGGGCAGGTTGACAGAGGAGGAGGAAATCGTACAAGGAGCCCAAACTGAGCAGTCCTCAGGACTCATTTTTTGTGCGTCTTCAGCTGCCCCAGTTAGAACCACGGTGCCCATAAGAAGGCTCTGTTGACTTCTGCACAGGGTGACCAGGTATCATATCTCCAAAGGAGGAGAAGGCACTGCTAAATGTGGGACACTCCAGGAAAATGTAGGGCATTACAACATAAAAGCCAAAAATGCTAATATAAATATAAATCCACGCTTCTTAGTTGTGCTCAAAATAGAGGACATTTTGCAATTCCTCCTGGTCAGAAGGACATGTCTTGGAAATACGAGAGGGTATTGTAAAGTAATAATTGTCACCCAGAAGTTATTATGGTATATTGATGAAATTTTATCAGTATCATCATTGGTCCCTAAGTGCATAATGTTGAGAAAATCAGCTCTTTGTGGCAGAAGTGACTAAAATGTGAGATGGAGAAGACTGAGGCTTGTAGCGTGATAAAGTTCCTGTGTTTGAAGGGTAATGGTGCCCGGCAAATTCATGATGAGATGATGGTAGTTTATGGAAATGATTGCCCATCTTATGACACTATTATGAGGTGGAAAATGAATTTCCAAACTGGTCACATGTCCCTCACAGATCAGCCAAGACCTGGAAGACCATAATTGACAGACAATGCAGCCACAGTGAAGAAAACAGAGTGTGTCATCCTGGAAGACAGACAAGCAACCATCCAAATGATCATGAAACTGGTTTCAGTTATGCTAGTGTGTGGAAAATTATTCATGATGAACTGCACATGTCTAAAGTGTCTGCACACGGGGTTCCATGTTTGCTAACCACTTCCCAGAAACAAACATGGCATGACCTTTCAAGACAGATGTTGAGGCTGTTGGAACAGGATGAAGATATATTTTTTGTCATCTGGTAACCATGGATGAATCTTGGATCTGTCAGTGTGATCCATAGACCAAACTATGAGCATGGAGTGGTAGCATGCCAATTCCTTGCCCCACAAAAAGGCAAAGGTGCAAAAGTCATTAGGGAAGGTCATGCTCTCCGTTTTTTGGGACTGTCATGGAGTCATTCTCATAGATTACCTTGCAGAGGGACAAACCATCACTGGCACATACTCCAGCAAACTTCTGGACAAGTTGTGAGATGCTCTGAAAAAGAAACACTGCGGTATGCTCTCCAGAGGCATTTATCACCAGCTCACTCAACTCAAATTGCAGTTAACAAAGCAAGGGCATGTGGCTTTGAGATCTTGTAGCATTCGCCTTACTCTCCCAACCTAGCACCAAGTGACTTTTTCTTGTTCTCAGAAATGAAAAATCCGTTGCGGGAGTCACCAGTTTGACAACACAAACAATGTCATTCATGAAGTGGAAGAGTAGTTTAAGGTGCAATCTGCAGACTTCTACAATAACAGTATTTGGAGAGTCAAGAAATGCTGGGATAAATGTGTAATAATAAATAAATAAAAAAATAATAAAATTTATTTATATTCCGCCCTTTGGAGGCCCAATCAGGGCGGCTTACAACAATAAAAACAATACAATAATCCAATCCAACCCCCCTTAAAACAGTGTAAACAACTACAAATCAAAACAAACTTTCTGTCAATTTTTTTAAAGGTGATAATTAAAACTTTATGATATCCCCTCATATAGGATATGTCTTGGAAAAGGAGGATCTCTTGTGTGGTCACTGTGCTTCTTCAGAATAGAAGGGCTACACAGATTGGACGTTACCACACTGGCCCTAAAGCAGCCTCGTTTCAGCCTCACTTCAGCCTCGTTTCAGCCTCGTTTCAGACTTTTTTTCCGTGTGTTCTCACGACGTCGCAGCAAACCCCGCCCTTCCCTACCTCGTCTCGGCGTCATTTCAGCCTCGTTTCAGTCTTTTTGACTTCCGAGAATTTTAAGGAATACACCCGAGCGGTCGGCACTATACCGGAATGACGCTGATCTCGGCATAGGTATAAACACGAGATCCTTGTCATTCCGCATTGCCTTGTTTTATGGCCCATGGTTCCTTGCGGTATTCCCCAAGTGGGAGCAGAGGCGGAGGTGCTGGGGCTGCCGGGGGACCAACACCTTCCCCACCAGCACACCTGGAGCTGGAGCTGGAGCGCAGCCGGGAACTTGTGGTAACGTCCATTGCCTTGCCTTGCCTTGCTTTGCCAGCACCAGAGAGGGACCTCCCTCCTGGACCCCTTGCCTTGCCTTGCTTTGCTAGCGCCAGAGAGGGATCTCCCTCCTGGACCCCTTGCCTTGCCCTTCTTTGCCAGCACCAGAGAGGGATCTCCCTCCTGGACCCCTTGCCTTGCCCTTCTTTGCCAGCACCAGAGAGGGATCTCCCTCCTGGACCCCTTGCCTTGCCTTGCTTTGCCAGCGCCAGAGAGGGATCCCCTCCTGGACCCCTTGCCTTGCCCTTCTTTGCCAGCACCAGAGAGGGATCTCCCTCCTGGACCCCTTGCCTTGCCTTGCTTTGCCAGCGCCAGAGAGGGATCCCCTCCTGGACCCCCAGCACCAGAGAGGGATCTCCCTCCTGGACCCCTTGCCTTGCTTTGCTTTGCCAGCGCCAGAGAGGGATCCCCTCCTGGACCCCTTGCCTTGCCCTTCTTTGCCAGCACCAGAGAGGGATCTCCCTCCTGGACTCCTTGCCTTGCCTTGCTTTGCCAGCACCAGAGAGGGACCTCCCTCCTGGACCCCTTGCCTTGCCTTGCTTTGCCAGCGCCAGAGAGGGATCCCCTCCTGGACCCCTTGCCTTGCTTTGCTTTGCCAGCGCCAGAAGAGAGGGATCCCCTCCTGGACCCCTTGCCTTGCCCTTCTTTGCCAGCGCCAGGGAGGGATCCCCTCCTGGACCCCTTGCCTTGCTTTGCTTTGCCAGCGCCAGAGAGGGATCTCCCTCCTGGACCCCTTGCCTTGCCTTGCTTTGCCAGCGCCAGAGAGGGATCCCCTCCTGGACCCCTTGCCTTGCTTTGCTTTGCCAGCGCCAGAAGAGAGGGATCCCCTCCTGGACCCCTTGCCTTGCCCTTCTTTGCCAGCGCCAGGGAGGGATCCCCTCCTGGACCCCTTGCCTTGCTTTGCTTTGCCAGCGCCAGAGAGGGATCCCCTCCTGGACCCCTTGCCTTGCCCTGTCTGCGCATGTGCATGAACATCCTTGCCGGATCGAGGTAGGGATCTTTCAACTTGTGTGTGAACAGGAGTTCCGAGCCCCCGGAGCGGAACCATTCCGGAATCTCACATTCCTCACTGATTCCATTCTAGTGTGGCAATGTGTTCCGCTTGCCGGGCACATTCCGGAATGAGCCCAAAATGGTTCCGAAATGATTCCGACCAGCTTTCTCGCCGCTCTCTTACTGCAAGTGTGGTAACGTCCATTGTTGGAGCATGAGGGCAAACTGTATGGGAGGAGGAATCAGGTAGCCTGTCAGATGTAGTTGGATTGCAACTCCCATCATCCTTCACCATTGGCTGTGCTGTTGCAGTTCAACAACACCTGGAGGGTTGTGAATCTGGAGGGCTACATCATAACCCAAGTGTGCTTCTCCACCATAAAGTGATTTGTAAGAGAAAAACAGCAGAATAAAGCTTAACTTCTGCTCCTTTCTCATAAGGACTCCACCATCCTAGTGGGGCTATAACCCCAAAGAAGAGGGGAAAGTGGATGGTTCAGGATTGCCTCCTCTGCACAGTGCACAGGAAGAGCCTCATCCAACTTTTGTCCATTTCATGCAATATTTTCTGTTCTAGTAATTGGGAGCATCAGGTTCTGGGGCTGAAACCAAAGGCCCATTCACACTGTGCAATTATAGTGCTTTGTTGTTGCGTGCCTTCAAGTCCCTTCTGACTGATGGCAACCCTATCATGGGATTTCCTTGGCAGGATTTGTTCATAGGGGATTTGCCATTGCCTTCTCCTGAGGCTGAGAGTGTGTGACTTCCTCAAGGCCACCTAGACCTTGGGCGTATTCCATAACCAAGCATAGAATTGAACTCTTTCCAAAGTTGTAGTCCAGGGGTAGGCAACCTTTCCCCTTTAAGGGCCGAGGGACTTCAGCTCCCAGAAGCCTCAGCCACGTTGGCCAATAGTCCCATGTTGGCCAATAGCTCCTGGAATTCTGGGAGCTGAAGTCCCTCAGCTCTTAAAGGGGAAAGGTTGCCTACCCCTGTAGTCCAACACTCAAACCACTATGCCATGCTGCATTTCACTTTAACTGCCATGGCAAAATCCCATGGAATCCTGGGAGCTGCAGTTTTTTGGAGGTGTTTGGAATTCTCAGTCAGAGACGTCTAGTGCCTCCCCAAAGTACAAATGCCAGCATTCCATAGAACCAAAACATGGCAGTTAAAATGGAATAATAGCAACATAATTGTGTATTGTGCATGGTCCTCAGCCCTCTGGGTTTTCTCAGAAGTCCATGGCCTAAATCCAGTTGCTAGTTCCCACTAGTGTGGTTGACACTGATGTATGGCGACTGCATCGTAGGGTTTTCTTGGCAAAATTTCTTCAGAGAGGGTTTACCCTTGTGTCCCCCTTAGGCTGAGAAAGTACAGTGGGCTCTTGGTATCCGACAGGGTTTGGTTCCAGGAAACCCATGGAAACCAAAATCTGTGGATGCTCAAATCCCATTAAGTACAATGGCATAGTAATATGGGGTCCCTTATATAAAATGGCAAAATCAACCTTTGCTTTTAAGAATTTATATTATTTTTGAATATTTTCAAGCTGGGGATAATTCAATCCATGGATAAAGAATCGGTGGATGTGGAAAGCTGACTGTATGTTTTGTCCAAGATCACCCAGTGGGTTTCTGTGGCTGAGGAGGGATTTGAACTTTGGTCACACTGGATGAAAGAATCATAGATTTGGAAGAGACCTCAAAGGCTATCCAGTCCAACCCCATTCTGCTATGCAGGAACACAAAATCAAAGCACCCCTGAGAGATAGCCATCCAGCCTCTAGTTTTTTGTGGGTTTTTCAGGCTGTGTGGCCATGTTATAGAAGCATTTCTTTCTGACTTTTCGCCAGCATCTGTGGCTGGCATCTTCAGAGAAAATGCTCTGAAGATGCCAGCCACAGATGCTGGCGAAACGTCAGAAAGAAACTCTTCTAGAACATGGCCACACAGCCCGAAAAACCCACAAATAACTATGGATGCCTGCCATGAAAGCCTATGACTTCACATCCAGCCTCTGCTTAAAACCCCCCAAAGAAAGAGACTTCACCATGCTCCGAGGCAGCATCTTCCATCCTCAAACAGCTCGGACTGTCAGAAAGTTCGTCCTAATGTTGAGATGGGATCACTTTCCCTGTAGTTGGAATCCATTGTTCCATGTTCTAGTTTCTGGAGCACCAGAAAACAAGCTTGTTCCATCCTCAAAATGACATCCCTTCAAATATTTAAATATGGCCATTATGTCACATCTCAACCTTCTCTTCTCCAGGCCAAACATGCCCAGCTCCCTAAGTTGGTCCTTATAGGGCATGGTTTCCAGACCTTTCACCATTTTGGTCAGCTTCTTCTGGATGTCCTCTCTCTGAGTCCTGGTCCTACTCTCAATATCACACTCGCTCTCAGCTGGTGTTGATTCACCATCCACCAGTGACTGAATGGGTCTATAGCTTTGGAACTAGCAATTGGATTTGGAGCCCTTCCTCGTGACCCCATCGATTTGTGGTTTCCTATCTTTTGGACAATTCCCCCCCCCATTCTAATAAATAATAATAATAATAATAATAATAATAATAATAATAATAATAATAATAATTTATTTATATCCCGCTTATTGGCAACAATCCAAGCAGCTTACAGTAAAAAATTCTCACATTTTATCCAAACCAACCCTAGCCCCCTAAAACATCATGAAATAGCATATAATTAAAATTACAATAGACATAAAATAAAACATAACAATATAAACTAAACCTATTTGGGCAGGTACGGTACCCGAAAACCGGCTCTACTGCATTTTAAAAGACTCAAATGTTCTCTTAAGCTGGGAAGTGGGGTGGCTGATGAAAATGGGGTGGAGAAGCAGCTCACGTTTTCATCTGAACTTTAAAGGAACTATTAAAAGTGCTGAACTCTGTACTCGAAATAGCTTCAACACCTTTAAAGTTTAGGTTAATACCTGGAGTAGATTCATTGCCCTGCTCACATCAGTGCCACCCGCTTCCCCTGTTTCTGAGACCTCATTACTGGCAGCATAAGCCGTAAATGAAAATATGGTGGTATTTTTGATCTGACTCCTTTTGCTTCTCTAGGGAGGGAAAAGATATTTTCATTTTTTTTAAATAGTAGAAAAACATGTTGAGTGTTGAGAAACCAAGCCAAGAAGAATCTCGGACTGCAATTTGGGACTTATTCTACAGAAAATTTGCACATGGTGGTTTTCTACAGAAAACGGCCATTTCTGCAAAGGAAACAGTATTTTCCACCCAGAAACATTGTTTCCTGCTAGAAAAAGCTGGCCCCTGTGCAGAAAATTCTCTCATGGTGGATTTATTTTGTGCAAAATTTGTACATGGTTTATTTGCATAGGAAACAATATTTTCTGTGCTGGAAATGGTTTTTTTTTCCTGTGCAGAAAATAATATTTCTGCATAAAAAATGTTATTTCATGCACAGAAAATGCTGAGTTTTGCACAAAACTGTCCACTTGCATATTTTCTGCTAGTCCTAAATTGCAAATAGGCATTGAAAACCTAGTTTTCATGTAGTTTTCAAATACTTTCTTACAGTGGTTTGTTGCTTCCTTTGAGAAGAGACTGCTGCCATACTGCAGATTCAGTGCAAATTGATACCACTTTAACTATCATGGCTCCCTCCTATGGAATCTTGGGATTTGTAGTTCGTTGCAGTACCAGAGCACTCTGTCAGAGAAGCTAAATCTCTCACAAAACTACAAATCCCAGAATTCCATAGATTTGATCTGTGGCAATTAAAATGGTGTCAAATTGCATTCATTCCGCAGTGTAGATGCAGCCTCTGTGAAGAATTACATTGCTACTGCTCACCATTTCAAAGGCCTCCTGTTCTTTGGTGTAATCTGACTGGTAGTGATAACCTGATTCCCTGGTGGGAACCTCTCATAATATCTTCTATTTTATTTGTTAAATAGAAGAAAAAGAAGAGGAAGAGGAAAACTAAGGGACAGTCTGCATGAAAAGACTGTGTGCTCTACCACTGAACCATGCCCTTCTCCTAAGAGGAAATTTCTAATATTAATGAATGGGTTTTAGCTATGGGGAGAAGGATGAGGGCATTTTCTGCCAATAAGAATTTTGACCCACCAAATAAAATTTTTCTTTCATTCCCCAAATCGCTAGCATTGCAGAGAGTGAGACCCTGAAAACTATTCACACCTCAAACTCTTCTATTTGTTGGCATCCCCTGGCCACCTTTCCTGCCGTTTTTCGCTAGATGCCTAAGCACTGAAATTGTAAGTTACTGCAATGCTAGAAATTTGCAAACTGGAAGGAAAATTTCAGAATTTTCCATAGGAATTTGTGGGGCAGAATTCTTATGGGGAGGGCGATGCTTGCATTTTGCCTCCCTTGTAGCTAAACCGCCTGTCTGAATGTAGTTGTTGGGTACCGTAAGTTGTTCCCAACCTATGGTGACCTTGAAGCAAATTGTATCACAGGGTTTCTTGGCATGGTTTGTTCAGAAGGGGTATGCCTTTGCTTTCCTCTGAGGCTGAGAGAGTGTGAATAGCCCAAGGACACCAAGTGAGTTTCCATGGTCAAGTGGGAATTCAAACACTGGTCTCTAGTATGTAGAGAGACCTTGTAGCACTTTTGAGACTAATTGAAAGAAAGAAATTGGCAGCATGAGCTTTCCTAGACCTCAGTCTACTTCCTCAGATGCCAGCCTGTCATGAGAGCCAGCCTGGCATAGTGGTTTGAGTCTTGGACTATGGCTCTGGAGACCAGATTCAATTCCCAGCTTGGCCACAAAGCCCACTGGGTGACCTCGGGCAAGTCACATGCTCTCAGCTTCAGGAGAAGGCAATGACAAACCTCCTCTGAACAAATCTTGCCAAAAGAACCCCCATGATATGTTTGCCTTATAGTCTCCATAAGTCGGAAACAACTTGAAGGTGCACAACAACAACTAACTCCAGAGTCGTAGTCCTATACTCAAATACACCATGCTGGTCCCTGTCCTAATGATGTGTATGTGTACCATATATATGCCTTCAAGTCATCTGTCAACCTGTGGTGACCCATTGAATTTCACAGGGATTTCTTAAGCAAAGAATCCTCGGAAGTGGTTTTGCCACTTCCTTCCTTTGAAATATAGCCTACAGCACTTGGTATTCATTGACGGGCTCCCATCCAAAGCTGCATCCGCATTGCAGAAATAATCCGGTTTGACACCACTTTAACTGCCATGGCTCAGTACTATGGAATTCTGAGAACTGTAGCTTGTTGAGGCACCAGAGGTCACTTACAGAGAAGGCTCAATGTTTCCCAAAACTACAGTTCCCAGAATTTCATAGCATTTGAACCATGGTATTTAAAGTGGTGCCAAACCAGATTATTGTTGTAGTGCAGATGCAGCCCAAGTGCTAATCAGGGCTGACCCTGCTTAGCTTCCAAGATCAGACAGGATTTGTGCCCAGTAGTATCACTGGGGAGTGTGGGGTGTGTGTGCAGACTGCAACTAGTGACACCCCAGAAGGGGGGTGACACCACAGAAGAGGGGGGTGACACCTGGTCAGTCCCTGGCCTTCCTCTGGCCCCATGGCTTCTCCCTGGGGATGCGGCAGGGCCAAAAATCTCCTCTCCATGCCCTGTGGCTGCTCCCTGGGGGTGTGGCGGGGCCAAAAGCCTCCTCCCCAGGTGCCACGGCTGCTCCCTGGGGGTGTGCGAGGCATCTTTGGGTATGCGTGCGCTCCTGCGCACACTGGAGTGCGCCAGAAGTCGTGCACTGAAGTTCCGCCCCCATAGGTCCTGCCTCATAGGTCATGAATGACCGCACCAGGTGACACCAACCTTAGGGATGCCACTGTTTGTGCCTCTGGGATATTTAGGTTCTGTACTTTACAGCAAAGAAATAACTGTGGAGCTAATGTTACCAATGGCTGCATTTCACAGCGCAGTCTGTTCCTCTATTGTTGGCAGTCCATTTCCTGAATTACACATCCAGTTGTGAGTAGAAAGCTCTATCATGTCTGTGTTAAGCATTGTGAATAATATGTCAGAAGGATTATTAGGTGTATAGACTAGCACACACTGCCAGCTGCCGCTTCTGAAAGGTGTGCCTTGGAAGAAAAGACTTTCTTTCTCTCTTGACTTGTGAAAGGATAGATTCATCAGGACCTCAGCTGGAGATTCTGCGAAAGCTCATCCAGCCATATTATAGCATCTCTTTTTAGGCCATGTGTCTGCAATAGAAATTCGCTGCTTTATTAATCCTCCATTTAATCCTAAACATATACCATACAGGAAAACAATACAGTGGGCCATTGGTAGCCATTGGAGTTTGGTTCCGGGACACTCTGTGGATACCAAAATCCATGGATGGTGAAATCCATTATATGTAGTGGCGGAGTAAAATGGTGTCCCTTATATAAAATGGCAAAATCCAGGTTTGCTTATTGGAATTTATATTTTATTTTGAATATTTTCAAGCCGTGGATGCTTGAATCTGTGGATAAAGAATCTGTGGATACAGAGGGCCAACTGTAAAATATTTCTATAGATTCATTAAAAGTTAATGGTAAATATTTTTAGTAAGCGTCAACTAATTGTTAATTATTATTAGTCCTCCCCTAACCTGAACTGTATAAACCCATATCATCTTGTTTCTTGCATAGTTTGCTTAATTAAGCAAAGCAAATTATCTTCAGCATTCTCTCATTTCACAACCATCTGTCATAACAATGATTGTATCTCCCTTTTCACAATTCTAAAAGAGGTTTAAGCTATAATTGACTTATTAATAACAATTCTATTTTAGAGAAAGGTCATTGCTGATCTATTGTGTTAGAGAAGGCTTTTAAATAGATTAATATAGGTTGATAACCATTGTGGAGAAGACTGGAGGTTACTTTTATCTTCATTCTTTTCTCTCTCTTTTTTGCATCGATTTTTTCTTTTCTATTTTCATCTTTTTTCCTCTTAATATTTTCTGTTTGGTTTCATGTGTTGTAGTGCTCTGATTGTGTTTATATATCTGGAAGACCTAATAAAAATATTTTAAAAAATAAATTAGCTGCCTCAAAGCTCTTAAATCCTCCCTTTTCCCTAAATGGCAGCTTTGATATTCCATTTTGCCAGAAATGGGGTGGGAGAAAAAGGAAAGGAAAGATGGAAGGACCTAGAGGGAGAAGGAATGACATTTTAAGATGGTTTGGAAAGAGAGATGGATGCTTTTTTGTCAATAGGATAATCAACTAATGTATAGAGGGAGAGGAGATGATTTGAAAATCCCACTGTGAGTGATTAGTTTGGTCCTCTGCAAAGTGATTTGTCCTTCCTATGGTGGGTCCTATTAGTCGTGGAAGAAAAGGGAAATGTAAAAATGACTGGTGGAGGCTGAAAACTGGAAGGGCTTCTTACTGGTTGCTGGTGTAGATACTACGTGAGAGCCAGTGTGGCTTGAGCATTGAACTAAGATTCTGGAGACCAGGGTTTGTATCCCTACTTTGCCATGGAAATCCACTGGGTGACCTTGGCCAAGTTATTTCCAAACTTCTGATGAAGAGAGGTAGCATGCTGTAGTGGTTTGAGCATTGGACTATGACTCTGGAGACCAGGGTTTGAGTCCTTGCTCAGCCGTGGAAACCCATGGGGTGACCTTGGGCAAATCACTGAATCTCAGAGAAGATAAAGGCAAACTCCCACTAAAGCAAAGCAGCTTCATTTATATACCGCTTCATATCACGCTATGGGATGTCTAAGCGGTTTACAACTGTAAGCTCATTGCCCCCCAACAGTTGGGTATTCATTTTAGCGACCTCGGAAGGATGCAGGCCTGAGTCTAACCTGAGCCCAGGCTAGTATTGAACTCGCAACCTTGTAGTTTATGAGTGAGTGGCTGCAGTACAGGCATTTAACCACTGTGCCACCAGGGCTCTTCTAAAGTGAGGCAGCATGGTGTAGTGTTTTGAGTGTTACTCTGGAGATCTGGCTTCAAATCCTTGGTGATGTAGACTCGAGTTGATTGATTCAGACTTAAGTCAGATTCAAGTCACTTCAGTGACTTGACTTGGACTTGAGTTGGCAAAAATGGCACACTGACTCGATTTGAGACTTCTATATTTAGTGACTGACTTTCTGGTGCCATTCACTTCAAACAGCAGGCAAAACCCACCTCCTAAAGCGCACAGCAAATTTCTCAGAAAGGAACAACAAATGCATTAGGCATTGGACTTGAGGTGGAAGCATTCTTCTAAAGCTTTTGAAAGAGACTTGACATGGAAGTATTTTGCAAGGACTTGAGACTTGAGTCAAGAGAAGACTTGAGACTTGGACTAAAGCACTTTGAATACACCACTGCAAATGCCTGTTCAGGCATGGAAACCCACAGGGCAGGTCACACTCTTTCAGCCTCAGAGGAAGGCAAAGGCAAACCCCACTCTGAACAAATTTGGCCAAGAAAACCCTGTGCCAGGGGTCACCCTAAGGACCTTATCATACGGAGGCAAATTGCTTAAACCCCATGCAAAAACGGGATTTAAAAATCCGAACCCCCCCACAAAAGTGTGTTGTTTTGCAGATGTATTTGTGTAAAGGAGAAATAACGTCATTAACCTGAACGGAAAGTTTCCGAAACCTACTCCTTTTTACTTTCAGAAGTTCCTGAAAGTAAAAAGGAGTGTTTTTTGTTGGTTTTCCGTTTGGGTTATTTTCGGTTATTTTTCTTTCACGCAAACGTTGTCTGAAAAACAACCCGCAATTGTGGGGTTTGTCTACTTTCTGTTTGGGTTAACCCCAAACGTCATGTGAAAAACAACCTGCAAAAGTGGGTTTTCATTTTAAATCTAGTTTCTGCACGGGATTCGTCCCGTGTGATAAACTCCACAATCTGAAATGACTTGAAGGCACACAACAACAACAAAGCGCTATGTCTTGCAAACATTTTGTATCCTACTTTCCAAAACCTTCTGTTTTAATTGCCATCAAAACTCTGCAAGATAGTCGACAATTCCCCTCCGCAGGTGGAGGCAACCTAAAAGCACCTGAATGAGTTGGAAATCTAGGAAGGCCTTTAACATTACTTGTTAAAATGACCCATAGGCTTGTTAGCCATGATATGTTCAGTCCTTCATTTGCGATAAAGCAATTACTGTGGAATAACTCCAGCACTTTCTCTACCAGAAACAGCAGGACTGCTTCCAGAGAGTCTGTTTTAAGAGCTGAGATGTCTGATGAGGCAAAGGAAGAATTTAGCTTTAGTCTTTAGCTCTAACAACATCCAGATTTTGGCCAAATTAAAATGCGTTTAGCTCTAGACTCCAATTGCTTTCTCTTACTGGGGATAGTTAGTATTTATCACTTCACTCACTCAGCAATATTGGCATGCTGCCCAATGGTAGAGTTTACTAGGTGCCATAAAACATGACCATGCTGACATTACAAAGAATGATCCGAGAGCAATCAAGAAAAGAGTAAAAAAGGAGATAAAAAGGGTACATCTATACTGTAGAAATAATGTAGTTTGGTTCTAAGTGCTGTCGCTGCATCCTGTGGAATCCTGGGATTTGTAATTTAACAAGGTCTTTAGCCTTCTCCGCCAAAAGATGGCTGGTGCCTCACAAAACTACAGATCCCAGGTTTCTGTAGGATGGAGCCATGGCAGTTTAAATGCTGTCAAACTGCATTATTTTTTTACAGTGTAGATGCACCCAAAATAAAGTAAATAAGTCTACACAGAGTGTGGAATCCCAAGGATGTGAAGGGATAGTTGACACTCTACTTAGAAAAGCTCAGAAAAGTTACCTTTTTTAGACTGCAACTCTCAGAATCTATCAGCTATGCTGGCTGGGGGATTCTGGGAGCTGTAGTCCCATGGGTTGGCACGTTATGGAAACATTCAAGAGAAGGTGTGTTTTCTTGTAGTAGTTTTCTCATCAGAGATGACTGTATCAGTCTTGTTATGGGATAAAAAGAAACGTAAGTAGGAGGGGGGGATAGGGAATCTTATGCCACCTTTAAGACTAACCAATTTATTTTAGCTCACACTAAAATTTGTGCATTACAGTTCACTTCTTCGTGGACTGTAATCTGTGAAAGCCCATGCTACAGTCATGTTTAACTTGTGGTCTACTGTGACTCCTAGACCCTTTTGACATGTATTGAGGACAAAAGACAGTAAAAGCTGGGCAATAAATGCAATAAACAGGATGGAGAATGTCTTTCTAATGATTACTTTGAAACTTATTTCTTGTATTTTGAATCCATTGGGTCAGGTCCCTATCCCTATCTTCTGGAGCAGAAAACAAACTTGCTCCATCTTCTTTACTGGTGCTTCTCAGGCTATCTGATCTGGGGAACTGGCAATCATTATTTTGTCATGTGCCAGGGATCAGCACTGTATTTGTCTCCATTGGGTACCATAGTTTCTTTCATTCCTGGAAACTTGCCCAGAACCATCAGCCAGTGGCTCTGGGAACAGCACTGGTCCAGGAATTATTGCTTGGGGTAGCACTGTTCTGCATGGCCATCCTTCAGACCAAATTGGGAGCTGTAGTTTGGAAGGTCCCCCCCCCCCCATTCCTTTCTCCTCTGCCTGCTTCCCCTTGTTTTTATACCTTTTTGTGATGGCAAGCGGAAGATGTGTATGTGAGAAGGAAGGCAATTAATCGGCCTCCAGTCTGACTCTGGAGTGGCTAATGAGGCAATTAGCAATATGAAGAGTTGACAGTACATGAGGCGGAGGGGAAATTGCTCTCCTTCCGATTCCTCAAGGGGAAGCAAGAAGAAGTGGTTGGGAAAGCAAAGTGGCACGCTGCCTCCAAAGGGGGTCAACCATACAAACCTCCCGTCAGTCCCACTGAAAAGATACGGTGCAACTCCCAAGCTCATCTGGAGGCGAAAAGTAATATTAACAACAGCAAGAAAGAAGATTGGGAGGAGTGCGGAAGGCTTTGGGAGAAGGCACGACATTCACTTCCAGGTTGCGGAAACAGAGTTGTACATGTGACACTGCTCATGGATGCACGTTGTGTGTGCACGTGCATGCACATTATGTGTGCATGTGCATGCACACTGTAGGAGGGAACCTGCACATTGTTCATCTCCGTTTCTAAGCCAAAGAGCCATCATTGTCAGAGACTACTCTGTGATCCTGTGGCCAGCATGAATGCACAGAACGCTGTTTACCTTCCTACCGAAGTGGTACCTATTTATCTACTTGCATTTGCATGCTTTCGAACTGCTAGGTTGGCAGAAGCTGGGACTAGTGACGGGAGCCTACCCATCATGCAACACCCGGGCCTTGAACTGCCAACCTGCCCATCTTGCCACCAACAGAGTCAGTCTTAACCATTTGAGCCACTGCATCCCTATATATATATATATATACTCCAAAAAGCAAACCTTGATTTTGCCGTTTTATATAAGAGATACAATTTTAGTATGCCATTATATTTAATGGGACTTGAGTGCACATGGATTATGGTTTCCACAGGGGGTCCTGGAACCAAACCCCAGTGGATACCAAGGGCCCACTGTATTTATAGCTAAACTTTTAAAATTTTAACAAAAATCCATCAGTGACACCTTTATTGGCCAACCAAAAGGCACAATATACTTGTTGCAAGCTTTCAAAGCTTTTAAAATTTTGTAAGCCGCCTTGGAGCACATCCTGGGAGAAAGGCAAGGTAAACATTTAATAAATAAGCAAATAAATATTGACATGCACAGGAGTTTGGCTGCACAGGGTTGCATAGTGGGACGTGTTTTAAATAGCCTCCTGGTATCGAAATGGAGGGCTCTGGATCTTCCAGGAAGATCTGAAGTAACTAATGACTTTTAAAATTCCATATTAAGAGGGGTATACTCTGGGTTTGGCACTGAACAGACTGGACATTGTCTGGACTGTTTGCGCCTGACTTGGAGATTGGTCCCTGCATCATCTGGACTCCCCACCAAGAGGACCTAAGATTCATTGTTTCACTGAGATGCCTGGTGGAGAGTTTAGGGAGGATTGGAGGTTTTTCTGGCTATGCCCTGTAACCTGATGTAGACTGATGACATTGTCCAGACCCTGGCAGATCTGCTCCAAACAAACTCCTACACTACTTTCCACCAGTCATAGAATGACTGTTCAACAGGATTATTGCAGCAAAACCCCGAGCTTTGGAGCTGGTAAGGAGGGAGCTATAGTGGAGAACCTGATGTATGATGAAACAGGAGTTGGTGTATAATTTCATAAGTTTGTGTCTGGCTACGGGGACATAGCCAGATACTTTTATGATGCTCCCCACCAGACACCAACTGGTGGTGGAGAAGTGGCTGCAGCAACAATGACTTTGAAAGGGGGTTGAGAGAAGAGAAATAGTGTGCATCTACACTGTAGAAATAATGCAACACCACTTTAACTCCCATGGCTCCATCCCACAGAATCCTGGGATTTGTAGTTTTGTGAGAGACCAATACGCTTTGGTAGAGAAGGCTAAAGACCTTGTAAAACTGCAGATCCCAGGATCCCAAAGGATGAACCTACAGCACTTAAAGTGGTGTCAATCTGTATTGTTTCTACAGCATAGATGCATCCATAGAGCAGTTCCACCTTCAAAATTTTTACACTATGTTCTGAAATACAGGATTGTGGCATTGATGTGTAGCTCTGCATCCATATTCTGTTCATACCCAAAGTTGAATCTCAATTTGCGTTTCCAGTGCCGTCCTGTGTGAGAAAAAATAATCCTTGATCTTAATGTTCCACTTTGATAGAGAACTCCATCTGATGCTGTCAGCCCTTTGATTATTACCTGTAAGGGATGTCTTTCAATTGATGTTAACAACCTAAATTCCTGGGGGGACCTTTTTATTTTCTGTGCCATGTGGACAGATCTCTTAACACCAATGGGCTTAACAAAAGGCACTCCTGCCATTTCATCACTTTGATCCTTTGAAAATAGGATGATATTTTAAAAGAAGTACTGAAAGAAGCTGTGTTAATGGGGTTCAGTTGTCAGTAGGCTAGATAGACCTAATCTGTGCTGGTCTTGATTCAAGTCTTTTATTTTTATTGTTGCTGTTCATTACTTTGCTTATAAAAAGTGCATTCATTTACATACTCCAAACATTATACTGTAAGGCCCTGTTTAAACCATTAAAATAGCATAAAATATCCTGTGATGTATCATGAAATGTAAAGTCATGCATGTGTGTGCGCCTTCAAGCCACCTATCAACTTATAGCAATCCCGTGAATATCATAGGGTTTTCTTAGGAAAGGAATCCTCAGAGGTGGTTTTGCCAATTAATCTGTACTGCAGAAATAATGTAGTTTGACAGTGCTTTAATTGTCATGGCTCAGTGGAATCCTAGGACTTGTACTTTGTTTTGGCACCAGCTGACAGAGAAGGCTGAATATCTCACAGAACTGCAGAGCTCAGCATGCTGGAACCCGTCAGCAAATGGACTATGATGCTTTCCTCTGTTGTAAACTGGGTGCTGTATCATTTGCCACCAAAAAGAAAAGAAAAACTTATCTTAAAGCAATGGTGCAAGTCAGTTCTCAGTCCAAAACAAAGACTTGGGGAGGCTTAGAACTGTAGGCAGTTCTTGCTCCAAATATCTCTCCCCCTCCCCAAAAAATTCCCCCACCAGAATAATTGGTTAACTTTATCTTTTTGGTTTAGTGTCACAGTAAGAATTCTGCTTGCAATTAATGTGTGTTTTGTTGATTTTTTTTTAGTGCGAAGCTGGATGGAAAAACTGAAAGATAAGGTAAGAAGTGTTTCATTTCATTTTGTGTATATGCATTTTTCATTCAATAATGTGATGATGATGATGCTTAACTCTTACCTGCCTCTGCCTATGGACCGAGGCAGGGAACAACAACAAATCAACATAAATTAAAACATATTAGTTAAAATATGCAGTCGTTTAAAAGGACAAATGAGACATACACATTTTAAAGCAGTCCACATTTAAAATTCAGCATCTAAATTCACATTCTCAAAACAAAACAGCCCTATTTTTGACTTTCAGAAATCTGTGGGGTGGGAACATTTTGACACATGGCTTGTTGTAATCCTTGGTGGCTTTTTCTGGATGAGCAGCTGAGAGGGAAAAACATTCATGTGTGTGCATGATGTTGGGCCTTTTGAATTCATGAACTGGGTAGCATCACCTTCTGGTCTCTCATTTTCTGATGGGCCTTTTTTTTGGTTTACTTGGCCTCTCCTGTTTCCACAGCAGCCTTTTTAAAGAGCAAGCAATTATGCCAATTGGAAAGATTCTGGGTGTTGTCAACAACAACAACAACAACAACAAATTTTTATTTATACCCGCCCCTCTGAGCACAATCGGGGCGGCTAACAACAATTAAGAATACATAAAATACAAATCCGAAAGGACCAATACCCAACCCCCCTTTAAAAGAGTATTAAACTAAGCACTAATTAAAACATGTTAGATTAAAACATAAAATTAAATAAAACCAATAACCAAACAAAGAAATAGCAAACAAAGGAAATAACAAAACAAAAACAGTAGAGTAGCGGAATGGCGGTGGCAATCAAATTGGGAGAGGGCAGAATAAGTGGGTTCCTTATTAAAAAAAAAAACTTTCCCAAATTCTCTCTTTCTCTTTCTCTCTCTCTCTCTCTCTCACACACACACACATATACACAACTCAGGGCCAGGTTCTGGGATCTGGCAACATTATTCACAGATAATGAACATTATTCAACGATTGCCTTCAGCTCCATGCTGAGCAAGGCTTTTCTTATGTTTTTCTGACCTGGTGTGGACTGTGAGTAGTGTCTATATGGACCAGAATATTCTGGGAGCAGTATTTGGAGTATTCTGGACCCAAAGTTGCCCTGCCCTCCCTCTGTTACCTGGTGCCATCCATTGCGATGCCAGGTGGCTGTTCACATGCGTGTCTTGCTGTACCACCTGGCATGGAGGTGGCGAGGTGCTCATCCAGAGGTCAGAACGAAGCACTCAGCATTGACACATGGCTGGGCACCTCATTCTGACCTCAGAGCAAGTGATTGCACCAGGTGGCAGTGGGACATGAATGCAAACAGTTCCTCAGCCCCACAATGGAGGGCTGTGGATCTTCCTGGAAGATCTGGAACAAATAGCAAGTTTCTAAAATCTGTTGTAAGGGTGTTATATCCCAAGTTTGGTGCTGAACTGGCTGGACATCATCTGGACTGATGTGAGGTCAAAAGCTTTCACGGCCGACATCCATAGTCGTCTGGACTCTTTTCACCAGAACCAGGGATTGGTACTTGCATGATCTGGACCCTGCCCGCCAAAAGGATGGTGCTTGTGTATGCAGGGCTATGGGCATTATGTGTAGGTCCTAAGCCAGGGTGGGCAACTATAGCAATGGGCATTTTTTGCCCCAACAACTTGCCTTAGTGGACTCCGGTGTCTGAGAATCCTAGAGCTGGAAGAGACCCCAAGGGCCGTATAGTCTAACCCCATTTGGCCATGTAAGGAGACACAATCCAAGCACCCGCTGTGACAGATGGCCATCCAGCCTCTGTTTAAAAACCACCACCAAAAGAGGGAGACTCCATCACTCTCCGAGGCAGTGTCTTCCACTGTCAAACAGCTCTCTTGATCAGGAGGTTCTAGCTAATGTTTAGGTGGAACCTCTTTTCCCATATAGTTTGCATCCGTTGCTCCATCCTTGTTCCATCCTCAATATGACATCCTTTAAAATATTTAAATAGGGATATCATATCACCTCTTAAGTTTCTCTTTTCAAGGCTAAACATATCCACCTCCCTAAATTGCTCCTCATAGGGCTTTATGGTTTCCAGACCTTTCACTATTTTGGTTGCCCTCCTCTGAACACACTCCAGCTTGTCCACATCCTTTTTGAATTTTGGTGCCCAGAATGGGACTATTACCTCCCTCGATCTAGACACTATTCTTCTATTGATGCAACCTAGAATTGCATTGGCTTTTTTAGCTGTTGCATCACACTGTTGACTCATGTTCAGCTTGTGATCCACTAAGGCTCCAAGATCCCCTTCTCATCTACTGTTATCAAGCCAGGTGTCCCTCATCCTATATCTGAGCCCTTTATTTTTCCTTCCTAAGAGTAATACGGTACATTTTTCCCTGTGAAAATTCATTTTGTTACTTTTGTCCCACCTCTCCCATCCTTATGGGGCACCGCTTCCAGACCTTTCACCATTTTGGTCACTCTCCTCTGGACAGCTGTCCCAAGAGCAGAAGTCTCTTCCAGTTGTGATTTCAGATTTCCCGTAAGGATGTTTATGTTTTCTTAGGTTGGGGTTTTCCATTTTTCTGGGATTTAGGGGTTATTTGGAAGTGAAAACCACCTGAGTGTTTTTTCTTTCTTTTAAAAGGGATGCGTGGGAGCTTTTGGAGAGTGCCAAAAAATCTCCAAAGGGTCCATAGTTTCCCCACATCTGCCCTAAACGGAGGTGTTAGCAAGCTGTTTGCTTATATCCCCAAGCTAGGAAGCTTAGCAGTCGTTGCGTTCTGGGGTTTTAGCATCTCTTTACGGTACTTGACTTTTCATCTGATGTGAGAACAGAAGAGAGGGGAACAGTAGGAGGAGCAGAAGGATGTCTCTTGGGTCTCTGATGCATCCTCAGGCTGTAAATGCACTAAGAGGAACTCAATTCACCCAATTCCTGGATTTCTCAGAATGTAGTGCAGGAGAAATAACAGACATTTGGGGGAGAAAAAGGAAGAGGAAGGCCACAAGAAGACCCAGCAGCATATTTAGTCAAAGATTTGACATTTGTGTGATCGGTAAGAATGAATCAATATGCAAAAACGTATACAGAATTCCAGGGGTTAATCTGTGTTGGTTTATGATTTTAATAAAGATTCTATTCCATTCCATTCCATTCTATTCTAATCTATCCCAAGCGTTAATCTAGCTTTAATATTGTTAGTGAAATGGCTAAATGGAAATGGAAATGCCTGTCTTTCAGTATCGCCATGCCCTTTTTGGGAGCACAAGAACATTTTTACCACATTTTTAATTTGCTCTGGACCAATGTAGGCTGTTGTTGTTGTGTGCCTTCAAGTTGTTTCCAACGTCTGGTGACTCTAAAGCCTAAAACTCTTGGGACAAAACAACAACAACCCCTATCATAGGTTTTCTTGGCAAGATTTGTTCAGAGGAGGTTTACCATTGCTTTCCCCTGAGGCTGAGAGCCTGTGACTTGCCCAAGGTCACCCAATGGGTTTCATAGCTGAGCAGGGAATTGAACCTTGTTCTCCAGAGTCATAGTGAAACCCTCAGACCATTACACCATGCTGGCCTAGTAGGTGTTAACCCTCCCCGCCAAACCCGAAAGCGATAAGGAGGTGACTTTTGCTCACTTCCGGTTGTTAAAAAAGGCCTTTCCTCGGTCTAAAGTAGTACAAATGCCTCCATGACTCCTAGAGAGCCTTTGGGGGCCTTTGAGGCACTTTTTGGGGTTCCGTATTTGCATGGGTTTGTCGTGGTGGAGGTGATGGTGGAGGGTGCATCCCTCCAAGGTCTCCTGGGATCAAGCTTTCTACAGTTGTCCACCTCTGCTGTAAACCAACATATCCAGCAACATGGGGTGCATCTACACTGTAGAAATAATGCAGTTTGACACCACGTTAACTTCCATGGTTCCATCCTAAAGTAATCTGGGATTTGTATTTTTTTTCAAGGCACCAGCACACTTTGGCGGAGAAGGCTAAAGACCTTGTAAAATTGCAAATCCCAGGATTCCATACGATGGAGCTACAGTACTTCAGGTGGCATCAAACTGCATTATTTTTACAATGTATTGTAGATGCACCCTAAGATCCACAGGGCATTTTATTTTTTTAGAAAGGTGTGGAGGTATTGGGGGAGGTATACAACATGTTGTATGGCCAAAGGAAAAACAGTTTTCCTCAGCAATGTGCATGTCATGGAGATGGTAGGCAGAGAAGACTTTTCTTTCCTTGGACTAGAAACAAGCTATTTACCATAGAATCATAGAATCACATATCCTCCAACATTTGACAGCTGAACACTGAATGTTTGCAGACACCTGATGTTCCAAACACTGCAATAAAGCTACAGAAGGAGCATTAGATCCATTGCAGCAGTGGCGGAAGACTGGATCAGAGCCAATAGTTTATTCATATTCTTGCTGTTGCTTTCTCTGTTTTGCAGGCAGGTTACATGTCTGGGATGTTGGTGCCAGTGGGAGTTGGCATTGCTGGAGCCCTTTTCATCTTGGGAGCTCTCTACAGCATCAAGATTATGAACCGACGACGCAGAAATGGATTCAAGAGGCACAAGCGAAAGGTAGCAAGGATGCTGTCTCAGTTGTCAAAATGCCCAGCCTTTCCCCACTGACAAAAACTTTTGGAAGAATTCAGGCTCATAAAAAGCACAACTGTTTTTGGTTCAGATTAATGGGAAAGTCCTTGTATTAGTCATAGAATCCTAGAATCCTAGAGTTGGAAGAGACCCCAAGGGCCATCCAGTCCAACCCCTTCTGCCATGCAGGAACTCATAATCAAAGCATACCTGACAGATGGCCATCCAGCCTCTGTTTAAAGTCCTCCAAAGAAGGAGACTCTGCCAACCTCCGAGGGAGAGTATTCCACTGTCAGGAAGTGGCTCATGCTGTATGCAATGCTGTATGCAATGCATAGTCATGCTCAGAAGGAAATGCATTAAAGTAATGCATCCCAGACTTTTAAATTCTCTCTCCCATCCATCACCACATACACACAATTTCACAATTGTGAAACTACAAAATCATAGCTTCTGATCATTTCACTGATGAAAACTGGGACATGTGTGTTCGAGCAACATGAAAGTGTCATCACTATAGCAAATGTTGTTCATGAGGAAGAAAACACAAGCTAGGAGAGGCGATATCAGTTTGCTTTTGCCTGACCTTACTGGGAAGGGCAAGATTCCTCCCCTCCTCTCCTTTCCGTCATGCTGAATTGAATGCAAACTACTTTTGTGTTCAATTGAAGTAAGCCAATTGAAGTAAGCCAAAAACAAAGGGGGAAGGTGGGAGGACCAGAAACTGGGACATTTTGGAAACATCTGAAAAAGTGGGATGGCAGAGGATTAATTGGAACTGTCTTTGCCAAATCAGGACAAGTTGGTGAACCATCAGAAAGCAAAGGTGTCATTATCTCACTATGAAAAAAGTTTTGGTTTTTTGAGTATTTTGGATTTTGGAATTCTGGATAAGGGAGACTCACTCTGTACTATTAAAAGCAGATAGTTAAAAATAGTTTTAAATATATTAAAAACAAAATTAAAATGATATAAAAATACAGCATAGCACTTTCAACACTAGTCTGTGAATGAATTGGGGGGGTCAGTCAGAGGAGAGCTTGTGGGACTACAAGACTGGACCCTGGGGGTCGGATGCATCCCATGGCATCATTTTCATAGAATCATAGAATTATAGAGTTGGAAGAGAGCACAAGGGCCATCCAGTCCAACCCCCTGCCATGCAGGAGCTCCCAATCAAAGCATCCCTGACAGATGGCCACCCAGCCTCTGCTTAAAGACCTCCAAGGAAGGAGACTCCACCACACTCCGATTCTCTGATTTTCCCAACCTCTGTCTCATAACAATGGCAAGTTTCCCTGATATTAAGGGCTGATCTCCCTACAGCTTTGTGGAATTCATGCTGGCACTAATAAGAGAATGTTTGGAGCAGAGGCAGAGAAAGAAAGAAAGAAAGAAAGAAAGAAAGAAAGAAAGAAAGAAAGAAGGTTTCCCCCCCTTCCTTGTAACTGATGTTATTCCCTTCTTCTCTCTCTCTGTTTGTCTTCTGTTGTCTCTGTCTCTCCTTCTCTCCCTCCCTCTTTTCCACTAGCAGAGGGAATTTAACAGCATGCACGACCGAGTGATGCTTTTAGCCGATAGCTCCGAAGATGAATTTTGAATCAGGCCGCAGTGCCGTATCGTCGTGCTCTCGAGTGACTCTCTCTTTCTTTCAAAGGAGGTGGGCCAGGAGAAGGCATTTCTGCTGCATCACAGCTGCCAACCACATATCTGCACGGCAGTGGCAGTTTATACAACCTGTCCCCAAAAGAAACCACACACAGACAACCACACCAACAAGAGCATGCTGCAGTGCAAGTGTAACACACAATTAAGTTGTTGTTTTATTTTTTAAAAGCCAATACAATGGCGGTGCAATTTCATTATCATCTGAGATAAAGCGGACAACGGATACGGCAGCACAGAGGCTGGATGAAAATAACAGTCCGCTAATTTCCATTTTGGACGACGGTAATTGAGCTGTCATCATTCTGGTTCTAGGTATTGGGGAAGAAAGTCTATCACCCAGATAAATTCTGTTTCTCACTGGGAAGCAATGTCTTTTAAAAAGTTGCATTACCTGAGCTGGAGTTTATGGTTTCTAAAATTAACAGCTTTTTTTAATTAATGAAGTGCCAACTCGAAACAGCCCTTCTCATCAGCAAGGTAGTAACTATACAGAATACAGTCAACAGACACAGTGATACATATAGGACATTAGACTTAGGGCTGAACTAGACAGTGGCATGGAAAATGCATGAAGCCTTTTTTTAAAAAGTGGTAAAGTAGCTTTGAAGAAGGAAGAAGGGAGCATAAGAACAGCTGGAAGGGTGGAGTCGTACTTAATGCTTTGCCTACTCACAACTTTTATGCTCCCCTTTTCAGCTTTCTTTCAAATCCATGGGGAAAGATATGATGGACCTGCATCTTTTTCCCCGGGTGAGTGGGAAGTATACATGCTAATTTCTATGGAATAGATGGCAGGAGGTACAAGGGTTAAGCATTTCCTCCCACTTGCTGCACCTCTTCTTAAACACAACTCCCCAAACCTGCTTTTCCAATAAAAGAAAAATAGCATTTGTGCATTTTCCACCTACCATCTAATTTGGCCTTTTAAGCATGCTGGCTTTAATGCGGACAGCAGATTTCTCATACAAGGTAAATAACTAATTGCTGCAGACTAGGGCTGGAATCTGATGCACACTGATTGGAAGCAAGTGTCATTCAGCTCTATGAGATGCACATAGGACTGGGTGCCGTAAATGTCGCACATGCATGGGTGTATGTCATTTGATTATTACTCAGCACTTGCAGCTGAAAATGGCTGAATGGTTTTTATTGTTGTATTTCAAGGTGGTATGGAAGTCATCAGTGGGTGTTTGATCTGCAAGGACTTGTCCACACACTCCAGACATCACATCAAACCTGGTCTAGCGAGTGATAGGGTTCTCAAACTTTTGCTAGCTGGGATGCAGTGCTGATGTTGTTCCCTAGATTAGAACTGGGAGGGTACCTTTCTGTTGCACTCGGAAAGAGATATATGTGTACAGCTTGGAAATTTTACTTTTTTGGACTGCAGTTCCCAGGATTCCTCAATCATGGCAATGGGCCACTTTTCACTCAGCTTGAAGGTGTAGGATGTAGATTCAGAGGCCTGTACCGGGAGTGTCTTGGTTGTGGTTTGGTTCCCCTTGGTCACCATGCAGACCCCTAGATATTGTTGCACTGCATCTCCCTGCATCCCATACTAATGGTTATGATGGCCAGGGCTCCTGCGACTTGAAGTCCAGCAGCACCTGGAGGTCCCATGACTTTCCTGGTTTTCTAAACCAGCTGGCAGCAGGTCT
This sequence comes from Phrynosoma blainvillii, assembly GCA_026167975.1. Lineage (NCBI taxonomy): Eukaryota > Metazoa > Chordata > Lepidosauria > Squamata > Phrynosomatidae > Phrynosoma > Phrynosoma blainvillii. The sequence continues at coordinate 450,639,695 of JANUYF010000001.1, read as the reverse complement.
CTGGGATTCCTGAGTCAACTTGGGGCTGAACGTTGGGAGTTTTATAGGTGAAGCAGTTCTTCTCCCATTGAGTTGTGGGTGTTCTGATCACTGACAAGAGTAGGGAACAGAGCAGAGCTTGGAAAAGTAACTTTTTGCAAGCTGTAAGATAAGAGTAATGAATGCTTTCGACATAGGAGCTTAAAATTTTAACAAAACCCACATGTACCCAAGATACCCTTTCTAGGCTGAGTCCAAAACATAAAATACATCATGCAAGCTTTCAGAGCTTCCCTGGTTTCACCTTGCTTGTGGATTTTGGATTTTGTTGTATTTTGCTGTATGGCCAGCATAGCTAGCCCTGAGTACTTTTTTTCCTTAAAATTTCAGGGTGCTCTTCAGTTTTTTTAGCCGCACTCCCATGGTTTGGTAATGACTGGCCAAAGAGTTCACTGGGCCTGTCCTTTGACGCTCATTTTATGGAACCTTGTCTTCCATAGGTGCACTTGCGTGTGTCTCCTCCATCATTTGGAAACTCATCTCACCGGGTTTGTTTTGGAAGGAGGGCTTTGTGACCCTTCCAATGGGACAAAGGAAGCCAATGTGTGGAGAGTGATGCTGCAATATCCAGCAGTCTTGTCACTAGCATTCGTGTCACCCAAGTGCAATAACTCATGCTGTCACCCCCAAGCTGCTTGGCATACCCCCAGCCAGGCCAGTGGTCCCATAGGAGTAGAATTGGACTGCTGAGGAAGAGAGACTGGCCCTCTTGCTGTTGACAAGAAGGTGGACTGGGACACGCAAAGGGACTGTCTGTCCTAGACTATTCCAGTCTACCCATTTTGTTTGCAGTTCCTGAAAGGGTCCATCCACCTGTCCAAACACAGTCCAAGGCTGGTTGCTACACAGCTGATAGCAGAGATGTGGCACCAGCTAATAAGCAGGCAAACTAACAGAGCAGCTTACAGTCCTGCACTTACTTTGCTTAGCAAGCAAGAGCCTTAAGTTCCAACCAAAGTTTAGTCACAAGCTTCAGGTCTGGCAATATCCAAGTCAGGTAAATGATATGCAGCACCAACAACACAGCCTAGATTATGCACAGAGTTCACAACGGGGAGCCAGGTAGGTCAAATAATCTCCATCGTCTCCTGGAGGGCAGGGCTGGGGATTTCTAGATCAGCAGCTCAATGCAGCTGCTGCTTATTAATTGCTGCTTCTTATACATCCTCTGAGACCTCCTCAAGCCCTCCTTTGGTTGTCTCTGCTTGGTGAAGGTAGGAATTGGTAAGTTGTCTTCTGTATCTGAATGGGCAGCATTCTCTGCCAGAGCTGGTCCTGCACTCTGGTCTGTCTCTGAGATGTGTAGCTTTGGTTCAGCAGCAGGTTCCAGCAGATCCACTGCTTCAATCTCTGAATTAGTGTTCATTTCCATGTTCTGGAAGCAGGGCATGATAGCACCATTTAGTGAAGGGTGTTGCCTCCAGGACTTTGCCATGGCATGTTGACAATGTCCCGGCTGTCTTCCTTACTGCCTCCTGTCAAGTGGACTGGGTCTTTGCCAGGACCTTTGGTCTCCAGGAGACCTGGTTTACCTCTGCAGTACACGCCGAAAGGCAGTTCCTTCAATAAGCGCACCCGGAGACACCCCCTTCTGAGGATGTCACCCGATGCAGTCCGCACCCTTTGGAAACCCCTGATGCACAGCACCCCACAACAGTCAGGGAGTAACCTGGAAATAAATGGGCGGAGAGTGGGGGGGGGGAGACCAAAAAAAGGGGTTCGTAGCTGTTACTGGTTTGTGGGATAATGGAAGGGCTGTGGATGAACAAGCAGAAGCCAGCAAAAGCTCCCATCCAAAAAAAGAGAGAGAGCAATACATAGCAGAGGACAAACAGCAGGCCAGTGAGGAGAGGATTCAAAGCAAGAGAGATGGGATGGTATGAAATTTTCAAGCTAATGAGAAATTTTCAGCTGTGTCTAAAATGAAAGAAAAGCAAGACGGAGTACATTTGCTGAGACTGTTCCCCAGGAGTACAGTGTCCTTTGGGTTGCAGGTGGCACATCTCAGGTGCAGGAATCTCAACCAAATGAGAAACAGCCCAGTCTGCCCACAAAGAGTGGGAAGCAGCCTGTTGCCAAGTCCATCATTGGCAAGACCCAAAGGGTTCAATCTGCAGCACAAAACTCCCAAGATCAGCATACCCTTCCACATTTCACAGATGAAAACTGGGACAGCTAGTGACACACCAGCATCACAGTATTGCAAAAGCTATTATTGAGGAAGAATATACAAGCTAAGAAGGGCTGCAGCAGTTTTGCCTGAGCCTCCTGGGAAGGACACAATTCCTCCTCTTCTTTTCTTAGTGCAGGTTTAATTAACTTGGTGGAATATGCTGCTTTGCAGGATGGTGGAGTCTCCTTTGGAAGTTTTTAATCTGTCCATCTATCAGGAGTGCTTTGATTGTGTCTTCCTGCAATGGCAGAGGGTTGGACTGGATGGCCCTTGGGGTCTCTTCCAACTCTCAAAAGTCTATGATTCCTTTTACTCTGAACTCTTGGAACGTTTTCACACGGGGCTTTAGGCGGAGGCAATCCTACCTCCCGCCGGCCCCACTCCGGCTCCTCTTCCAGCTTGTTCAAACGCACGCCGCAGAAAACCCCGCCCCTTCCGGTGTCATCCCTGCGTACGTCCGGCTTCTAGCTCCGTGTGTTCAAACGCATGGAGCCTTAAGTCCGGCGTCCTTCCGGCATCCCTCCGGCCTCAGCACGTCCAACTCCGGCTTCAGCGGCGGAAAGGTAATTCCGACTTTTAAAAGGAATTAGCCTGCCGCCGCCGGAGCCATTCCGGAGTGGGGCCAGCGGGAGGTAGGATTGCCTCCACCAAAGCCCCGTGTGAAAACGTCCATTGTATTGTAAGCCAGGATGAAGGGGGAAAGTGGGAGGAGTGAAAAGAAACTGGGATAGTGTTAGTGCAGCTGAAAATGTGGAATGAGAGAAGATTAATAGGGACTGTCCCTGCCAAACTGGGTCTGTTGGAGGGTAGGGAGCCATAGTGTTATAGCTGTGAAATGTGAAAGCACCCTGACAGAATGTGGACAGGGTTCAGGATGGTCTTTCCTCTCCAAATGGTTGGAACAAAATGGAGCTGAAGGCACCCTTATAGAAATGGAGGGAAAAGCCTCCTTCCAATGTAGTGGTGCATCTGCTTAACATTAGACCTTTCATCTGATCAGCAGGGCCTTTTGCTTCTTGAGGTGAAGGACCAAATGGCACCTTCCACCCCACTTCGATGTACAGAAGATGTTTGGACTGGCAGTTGAATCTTAACATTGGCATTGGGGCAGTGTACCCGAAGGCAGTAGGCTAGAATAGAGGTGCAAGAGAGAAAATGCAGCATCCATCCAGCTCTGCCCTCCACTTTCATTGCTGTGCCCTGCCCTCCATCATCTGCTGCCTGAGGCAACTGCTTCACTCTGTCTGGGGGTCACATCACCTGCTACCTGAGTCTTTTAGCAGGAGGTGCCAGGAATAGAACATGGTATCTTCTGCATGGAGAGGAGAGCTAGGGAATGTTACTTTTTGGACTACAATGCCCAGAGTCCCCATGCAGCCTGGGGAATTCTGTGTGTTTTAGGATTATTATTATTATTATTATTTTTTTAAAATCACAGCTGGAATTCAGACTTCCATCTTCATTAAAGGGAGTTACATGTGCGAGACTTAGAATTAGGTTTGCAATGTCTGTATTCACCTGGAGGCTACCGTGATGTTACGATGTATGGTCATCGCTTGTGAAATGGAAATTAGTGAAGTGACTGTTGTTTAGTGTCACGATGCACAGCAGGCAGCGATACGCATCCGGACACCAGCTAGGAAGTGTTCGAATATGATAGAAGTGCCCAATGCACATTGGAGCAGTCTTGCTCAGAAACGCATCTTCCCAATCCCGTAACAAGGTTCCATTGTCTTCCTGCAAGGGAGCTATGGATTCATAAAGTTAGGAAATATAACCGTGATGTAGCATCTCGGCTGATATTTTTATGTAATGCAGGTGCTCAGCCTCCTGGACTCTTCCAGATGTAGGAATTTGCTAGGTCCACAATATCTGGACTGGCCCCACACAACTGGAATGGGGCATCTCTGAATAGGGCTAACCTGGGGCTAGAAATATTATACAAAGAAAGGTATGTTCTAACCAATGTAGATTTTACACTTGAATTATGCAGATAGGAAAAGAGATGTGTGTTTTTAGCAGAGAGAAGATGGAGGCTGGGCTGGGGAGACATGGATCCATATCCCATTATTGATAATGAAATTTCTATAGGGCCTTGGATAAGTCCTTTTTGTGTGTATGTGTGTTCCCGTCAGTTCCTTGCCTTCCAAAATGGGAATATAGTAGTGACCTACCTCACAGGGTTGTTGTGAGGGCAAACAATAAAGCTTGTAAAGCACTTGGCCAATGTAAAAAAAAATGTGCTATATAAAAAATACCAAGAAAAGAAAAAGAAAAGATTTAACCATTTCTTGTCAAAGCAGTCTTTGGCTTAGAGTGATATGTACAGCTGATGGATATTGAATCTGCATGTCTGGCTATTATTTATTTACTTATTTCATTTATATGCCACCTTTCTCCCAGAGTGGAACCAACCCAAGGTGACTCATGAAAAGAATTGGTTAAAAGTCTGATAGTAACATTGAAAAAATGAAGTTTAAAAAAAAAAATCATCACATTAAAACCTTAAGTACGAACAGCATAAAATCATTCCAAAAGCATACAAAAGTAAAAATAAAATAAAAATAAAGCAAACCTCTCCCAATAAGAGGTCTCTCTGCAAGCAATTGCTTATTAAAAGCCTATTGAACTAAAATTTCTTTGCCTCTCAGTGAAAGGAGACCAGGGAGGGAGCCAGCTTAGTTTCTTGTGGAAAAGAATACCACAGGCTGGGAGCAGCCACCAAGAAGGCTCTTTCCCATGTCTTCACCAAATGAACCTGTGATGGTGGTAGGATAAAGCGAAAGTCTTCCCTGAAGATCTTAAGGCTCTGGCAGGTTTGTATAAGGAAATACGGTCTTTCAGATAGTCTGGATTTTAAGCGGATTACCTCTGGTGAATCAGTAATAGGAGCATGGGAGAGCAATGACCAAGGAGATTATCACAGAAGGGCCAATCCCACAACAGTCGCGCTGTTGGCAGATAATGGGAGCACAGTGCTATTGTGATCTGTGTTTCTGCACAGTTGCACAATCACACTATAATGATAAAAAATGAAATGAAAATGCACTTGTGTTCTGCAGAATCGCGTTCCTGTATCATTATATCATGATTGAACATTTCATGCATACGTCATTTTCCCGCTACTGCTCATGTCTGAAAAACATGGTCCCAAACAGTATAAAATAACATTTCTATATTTAAGAACATGATGTTTATTTAGTTCAAACAAAATTGTGCCCTGCATCTCAAACGGATACAAATCTCCTCTAAAAATGATCCCAGTAATAAGAATAAATTGTCGGTATCACAAAGCAAAGGTCCCAAGCAACTCCACAATTAGTATGAATGAATCACTGACTTCTGCACATTTGAAATAGCGTGAATGAATAGCGTGCTGTTGAGAAACCATTCACGGGGTTTCCCCATGAATGAGAAGTTCCAGGACAAGTATGAGTTATTACGACTGAAGTACTGGATGAGCGTGACATCGTGTGAAAATCTTCATGCAATCGTGCGATCATGACGGGAGCGTCCCATTTCATCCCGTTTTAAATCCCCTTGTGATAATCTCCCAAGTCTCTCTTCCTGGAGATCAAGAGCCGGGAACCACCTTGTACTCAAAGGCCAAATGAATGTTGGGTGGGATTCCAGTGGTAGGTGGGACCACAGGTACATGGGCCGACCCAAATATATCATCATAGTTTAGCTTAAAACTCTTAGTGGCAGTAACTAAGCCTTAAGAGAGGTCTTTTAAGCTTGTAGGGATGCCGTTTGTCCCAGAAAACCTGGAAGATCCCAGATGGAAGGGACTAAAAAATGTCTCAGCTGGCTGGGCCAATTGAAGCAACAGATCCCGGATTTCTTCTGCACTGCAGGATGATGGGTAGGTTAAAACGTGGCAGTGGCAATGAAGCGGGAAACCGTGCAAGAAGACTGGTACTGGTGGGAGTCTCATCCCTTCCGGCTGCTAATGCAGGGGTAGTATTGCCATCATATTTTTCCATTCCTTTCCCCGACAGGCTCAAAAAGTGGGAAAGGGAAGGCGGCAAGCAGAGATGCCCTTGTGTTGTGTGGTGATTGTGTTGGGGACTTCAGCCTAGGGCTAGGCAACATCGTGGAACTTCACTTCCAAACATCCTTGAGAGAGTAAAGGGAGTGCCTTGACTCCCTTGGGCTGCTTGGAAGCCTCCCTCTTCCCATGAGCTAGGAGGAAAAAGAAGAAAACAAAGAGCTCTGAGCTTGGTATTGGTACCGAGGTTGAAAAATAATGGTAGAAAAAGTGGAATGATTAATGTGTTCAGTTTGCATAATCAGATTGCAAATTAATAATTTGTGCAACATGAAAATTAGATGCTTGGATATGAGGGACTCCTTCATATGGCAACCCTTAGAGTGGGAAAATACACTTGTGTAAAAGCTTGGAAACCGCAAACGTTAGTATCACAAGGAAGGGGACATGACCATCTGGGAGAACTTCAGAAGCCTGGATTGGGACCCTGGGAGGGATAGATTTGGTTCCAGGTCTTGATGTTCCCCAACTGTGTCTAGAATTACTGCCCATCCAGGAGATAGCTTCTCATCTCTGGCTTTGCCTAGGTAACTTTCAATAGTATATGAACCACTCTTCTTTGGTTCTGAGTTGTAGGTGCTCATACAGTTTCTGCTTGCAGAGAAACAGACACTTGAACATTTCTTTTGGAGGAAAAAAAAGTGGTGAGTTATTCCCCAGAGGTTTGTATGAATCTCTTAGTCCCATCTGCATGATGGACAGATCTGGAGCTGATGCTCAGGTAAAGCTGGTGCTTGTATAATAAAAACAGCAAGATTTCCCAAGGGTTGAATCCTTTGGGAGACCAGAGTTGGTTTCTGCTGGATGTTCTGGCAAAAGGAAAACAGAGGAAAGTGGCAGAAAAACAACAACATTTACCTCATCTTTTATTCAAGGGTAGGAATCATGTGAACTTCCAGATATTTCTGGACTGCACCTCCCAACATCCTTCACTCTTGGCTATGCTGTCTAAGGATGCTAGGACACTGTAGTCTAACAATTCTGAGAGGAATTGACAGCTAGAGGCTGTAAGATTTTCATCCTTGCTGGTAGGACTGTTTTGAAGTGCTAAATATTGAGTTGCAGCCACTCATTAGCTGTCATTGTCATCTGCCTTGGGACCCTTTCTGAGAGAAAGGTGGCATAGAAATTGAAATAATAATAATAATAATAATAATAATAATAATAATAATAGGACCTGTATCCACACCTACAACAAGGGATGCAGGGACTTGTGTGGATCTCTGTTGACATAATAGTTTTAATTATGAGGTTTTAATAGTTAAATGGTTTAATACTTTTTTAAGGGGTGGGTGGGTTTTGTGATTGTTGGAGTAAATATTGTATGGAATTTTAATTGTTGTTAGCTGCTCCGATTGTTGACAGAGGGGCGGGGTATAAATTGTTGTTGTTGTTATTATTATTATTATTATTATTATTATTATTATTTCATCTTCACCTGGGGCAGCTAATGCATCTTGATTGCCCATTTAAGACCAAGCCACTCCAAAATGCTTTGCAGAAGACGTGGATAACTCACAAAAATATATATTCAAGTTGTGGAAATCACCTGCTCCTCTTGGCAGGTAACTGCTAAGATCTTACATTGCATCAGATCTGACATTGTCTTATTCCAGACTTCACCTGGAATCCTGTGTCCACTTCTGGGCACCATAGTTCAAAAAGGATGCTGAGAAGCTGGAGTGTGTCCAGAGGAGGGCAACCAAGATGGTGAAAGGTCTGGAAACGACTTAGGGAGCTGGGGATGTTTAGACTGGGGAACAGAAGTTAAGAGGTGACACGATAACCCTGTTTAAATATTTTGAAGAGATATCATATTGAGGATGGAGCAAACTTGTTTTCTGCTGCTCCAGAGATTAGGACATGGCGCAATAGATTCAACCCACAGGAAAAGAGATTCCAACTCCGGATTAGAAAAAGATTCCTGATGGTAAGATATTGAAGATATTGCCTGGGGGTGTGGGGAATCTTGTTCTTTGGAGGTTTTTAAACAGGCTGGATGTCCATCTGTTGGGAGGGCATTGATTGTGAGTTCCTGCATGACAGAATGGGGTTGGACTGGATGACCTTTAGAATCTCTTCCAAATCTAGGATTCTATGATTTTTGTGATATCTGGCTCTTGCATAGGGTTATGATAAGTTGGAGTCAGCACGAAGATGTATAGCAACAAATGACATTGGTAGTTTTGCTGTACATGGTTTTGCTGCAGGTTTCCAAGTAAGAAGTGGATTTCTTCCTCAAATAATGAAGATTTTTTTAAAAAATGCACCTATTAGCTGGTGAGACAAGCTTAATCAAATAAAGCGAAGCTGTTCATTTAGCTTGCCAAATCCCTCTGAGTCTCTTGAGGGAGGTGCAGGAGATAAAAAGGTCTGAGAATTCAATAATGGAGAGGACTGAATTCTTGTAAAGGTGAAAAGGGTTGGCCAGGTGTCAAGGGAAGAACAGAAGATGGGGAGTGAGAAAGAAAAAGGGAGAGAGACCGCAATGCAGGGAGTCTAAAGCCAATGAAGCCCACTGGAAGCAGACACAGCTTCTTTTCTGGGGCTATGATGGTGGCATGCCAAAAGAGCCAGTGGGCCTTGGTGGTTTGAACATCAGACTGGGACTCTGGAAGACAAGGGTTCAAATCCCTGCCCAGCCAGAGAACCCACTAGGTGACCTTGAGCAAGTCACACATTCTCTCAGCCTCAGAAGAAGGGAATGGGAAACCTCCTCTGACTAAATCTTGCCAAGAAAACTCCATGATAGGTTCACCTTAGGGTGATCATAAATTAGAAAAGACTTGACAGCAATGCCAAAGTATCATCATCTGCAGATTGGCACTCTATATATTTCCAGAAAACATATCTTGCACACATATCTTCTGTCCATCTGCCTATGCAAGGTGTGCATGTGTGTTTGTGTGTGAACACAGGCCATCAGAAACCCTGTCAAGCTTTGTCTCTGAAGAGAGACAACAGGAACAAAGGAGGAATGTGTCTGCAAGAGTTTAGGACAAAGTGCCTTTTTCTTTTTGGACTATAGCTTGAGAATTTCCCAGGCAGCTTGGGATTTGCAGTACAAAAAGACACATTGCTCCAAGGCAGTGGCATCACTAGGGGTGGTGTCACCCTGTGTGGGGTGGCAGTGGCAGCAATGGACTACCCCACTCACCTCCAGCCACCTGGCCAGACCTGGAAAGACCTAGGTGGCTGGACAGATGGACGAGTGAAGCTGTGGATTGCCCTGTCCTCCACTTCTCCCATTGTCTTGACTGAAGCCAGGCCTGGAAAGACCTGGCTGGCTGGGAAGTTGAAGCAGTGGGTTGTCTTGCCCTCCTTTCACTTGACCTGTCTTGCCTAGCCGGCTGGCCAGACCTGAAAAGACCTGGGTGGCTGGAGGGACAGGTGGAGGAAGCAGCGGACTGCCCTTCCCTGCCATTGCCCTCCAAGAGGGAAGGGAGGATGGGGCATCACTGCAATGGGGCATCCTCTCCCCTTTTGCAGAGGCACCTTGGCTGGCAGTGAGTGGGTGGGGTTGAAACAGACAATGAGTGACCATTCCAATGGGTGTTGAACCCTCTCTGAGCTTTCACCCTGTGTGGTCCACACAGTCCGCACATCCCTAGTGATGCTCCTGCCCCAAGCCATGAGAGCACACATCAATAGCAGTAGCACCTCTTTACTGTACTGCTTTTGATAGAGTTGGAAGAGACCACAAGGGCCATCCAGTCCAACCCCCTTCTGCCATGCAGGAAGACACAATCAAAGCACCCCTCGTGACAGATGGCCACCCAGCCTCTGTTTAAAGACCTCCAAAGGTCACCCAGCCTCTGTTTAAAGACCCCCTTCTGAGGGAGTCTGTTCCATTGTTCTTACTGTCAGGAAGTTCCTCCTAATGTTGAGGTGGAACCTCGTTTTCTGTAATTTGAATCCACTGCTCCTGGTCCTAATCTCTGGAGCAGCAGAAAACATCCTCAATATGACATCCCTTCCAATATTTAAGCACCTCTTGACCTTCTCTTCTCCAGGCTAAATATACCCAGCTCCCTAAGCCTCTCCTCATAGGGCATGGTTTGTAGATCTCTCATGATCTTGGTCAACATCCTTTTTGAATTGTGGTGCCCAGAACTGGACACAGTATTCCAAGTGAGGCCTGACCAAAGCAGAACAGAGTGGCACTATTACTTCCCTCAACTCAGATGTTACATTTCTATTGATGCAGCCTAGAATTGCATTGGCTTTTTTATCTGCCATATCACACTGTTGACTCATGTTCAACTTGTGCTCCATTTTCAGGAAGGAAAATAATCCCATATCTAGGATGAATGACTTCTGTCTGAGAGACACAGTTTCTTTGTACCATGGAGGCAGCTGCAGCCAGGTGGGAAAGCTGCATCTCTTGAATTCCTGTCTGGCTGTACCCTCCTCTTCTGCGCCAGAGCTTTGCTAGATGGCCAGCCTGTCTCATGTGGCAAGCAATATTGTCAAAAGGAGACAGCCCCCTTGGCAGTGAACATTAATTATGGATTGCTTGCAGGATGTGCGGATCAGCCACTGCTCCGTGAACAGGTGCTCTCCGATGACAGCCTCCATAGCTTCACAAGAAGGATGGACAGCGCCAGGCAGAGAGTGTTGCTGTGCTGTGCAGATGGAGCGGCCCATGTTGGCAGAGAGGCCAGAAAGAGAAGGCATCTGAAATGGGATGCCAGTTTGATGGATAGAAGAAGCGGCTCATTTTCTCCCACTCTTTCTGCCTTTGTAAAGCAGCCCTTTGGGAAATATTGGATTATGCTGGTTGGTTGCAAATTCCCAGGACTGAAAAGGCCATTAAATTTCATAGAATCATAGAGTTGGAAGAGACCCCAAGGGCCATCCAGTCCAACCCCATTCTGCCATGCAGGAACTCAAATCAAAGCATCCCCGACAGATGGCCATCCAGCCTCTGTTTAAAGACCTCCAAATAAGGAGACTCCATCATTCTCAAAGGGAGTGTGTTCCAATGTTAAACAGCTCTTACTGTCAGGAAGGTCTTCCTAATGCTCAGGTGGAATCTCTTTTCCTGTAGCTTGCATCCTTTGCTCTGCGTCCTATTCTCCGGAGCAGCAGAAAACAAGCTTGCTCCCTCCTCAATATGACATCCCTTCAAATATTTAAACAGGGCTATCATATCACCTCTTAACCTTCCCCCCTCCCCCCCAGCTAAACATACTCAGCTCCCTAAGTTATTCTTTATTGCAGTGATGGCAAACCTTTCAGGCACCGAGTGCCCAAACTAGATGGCCTCCCAGCATTGGGTGGTACCCTGTGCAGGAGGTGAGACATCTGGGGAAGAGGGGAATGGGATTTCCAGGGTGGGACTTCTTCCCCCTGCACCTTCCCAGGCCTTCAGTTGTCTCTTCCGAGACAGCTGAAGGCCTGGGATGGGTGGGAAGAGGAGGAGGAACAGGCGCACACCTTTTCCTCCTCTTCCCCATGGGAAAATGGCTTTGCATGCCATCTCTGGCATGCATGCCATAGGTTCTCCAACACAGTTATAGGGCATGGTTTCCAGACCCATCATCATTTTAGTCACCCTCCTTACAAGATTAAAAGGAAGCCTGTGTGCTACAGGCATTATGCTTCCAATCTATGGCAAGCTCAATAGTATTTTTAACTATTGTGTTTGGTATATTTTTTAGTGATGCTTCTATCAATTGTTGTAAGCCACAGAGTGTTAAGTCCTCAAAAAAGTGGGATATTATTTCAGTTCAGACATTGGATCCCTGCACTAGCATGTGTGTTTCAGTCTATTTTAAGGTGACCCAGAGGTTTCCTCCACCCCTGTGCCTTTGAATCTGTCTCTGGAACAAAGTTATCGAGAGCTGACTAAAAGCTAAAACGGTTTGCAGATTTTCATGGGGCTTGTCATTCTACGATCTCAGAGCCAGTACCTCAAAGGCCCTGCATTGAAAGGAAATAGAGCTTGGAAAAGTTTGGCTGATATCTTGTTTACATCATCATAAACTGACTTATGATCACTCAAAGATGGATTGTGATGTTGCACAATGATCATATATCAGGAGGGGATGCAGAGACATATCTGGGACCATTGTGCAAATGGAGCCAACAGTGTGGGTTTTGCACCATGGGTTCCATTGCACATTGGACACCAGGAAACTATGGGATTTGTTGCACGACGGGAACACTCATTGCACTATGGGACACCACACAGGATACCAAATACACATTGTTACAATTCACTAGAAGGTTGAATATAGCTATGAGAAAATAGTTAGGGAGAATTTAACAATGGAAATACATTCTGTTATGACAATATCGCAAAGAAACTCAATAATTGACAAAGTTAATCATAATATAATGTAAATAACCATATTATAGCAAAGCTAACAAACACATAAATACATAATAATAATAATAATAATAATAATAATAATAATTTATTTGTATACCGCCCTATGGCAAGCCAATCCGGGCAGTGAACAACAATAAAATAACATACAGCATAAAAACAGAATAATTCCCTCCTCCCCCCCTTAAAAAATTATTAAATCAAGTTCAATTAAAACAATTACAATAAAACACTAACCATTAAATAGATAAAATTATAAATACAAACCCTGCTACTTCAGCTCTAAAAGGAAATTGTAAGCAATCCTGAAGGAAAGGTCCTGAAATCCCGAGGCCGGACGATTTAGTCTGGGAAGGCCTGCCGGAAGAGATCCGTCTTGAGAGCCTTTTTAAAGCTGTGCAAAGATGTTAAATGACGGATCTCGTCCGGCAGGCTGTTCCAGAGTCTGGGAGCGACAACAGAAAAGGCCAACTGGGAGGTCGCCACAAGCCTAGATTTTTGCGGCTGCAGCAAGTTCCTCCCAGAGGACCGGAGTGTGTGGGGAGGATTATATGGGAGGTGGCGGTCTCTGAGATAGCTAGGACCCAAGCCATTTAGGGCTTTAAAGGTAATAACCAACACCTTGTACTGGGCCTGGAAACCAATAGGCAGCCAGTGGAGGGACCTCAAGACCGGAGTGATGTGATCCCTCCTAGATGTTCCCGATAACAACCTGGCCGCCATATTCTGCACCAACTGTAGTTTCCGAACCAAGCACGAGGGTAGCCCTATGTACAGCGCATTACAGAAGTCTAGCCGTGAGGTTACCAGTGCGTGCACAACGGTTTCGAGATCCCTTACTTCCAGAAAAGGGCGCAGCTGGCGTATCAGCTGAAGCTGATAACAGGCGCTCCTGACCGTCGCATTTACCTGATTAGTCATCAGGAGCGACGAGTCAAGGAGCACCCCCAGACTGCGAACACAGTCACTGGAGGAGAGTGTGACTCCATCCAGGACTGGAGGTTGCAACCCAATTCTTGGTTTCGGGGCCGATACCGTGAGCACCTCCGTCTTGTCTGGATTCAGTTTCAATCTGTTTTTCCTCATCCAGCCCATTACTGCCCGAAGACATTCATTGAGAGAAGAGATGCCATTGGAATTCGAGGCCAACGAACGAGACACGGAGAAATAGATTTGGGTGTCATCAGCGTACTGATAACACCCAGCACCATAACTCTGTATTATCTCACCCAGCGGCTTCATATAGATGTTAAACAATATCGGGGACAAAATAGCTCCCTGAGGGACCCCACAAGTGAGGTCCCTCTTACTGGAGCTACAGTCCCCGAGCAGCACCCTCTGGGACCTACCCGAGAGGAAGGACTGGAACCACTGCAAAGCAGTGCCCCCGATACCTAACCTTTTCAGGCGGCCCAAGAGGATGCCGTGATCTATTGTATCGGAAGCCGCTGAGAGGTCTAGGAGCACCAACAGGGTCACACTACCCCTGTCGATGCTCAGACGCAGATCGTCGGTCAAGGTAACCATGGCAGTCTCAACCCCAAAGCCTGTCCTGAAGCCGGTTTGAAATGGGTCTAGATAATCGGTTTCCTCCAAGACAGCTTGGAGCTGAAGAGCAACTGCCCTCTCGATCACCTTGCTCAAAAATGGCAGCAATGACACAGGCCTGTAATTTTTCATATCCAGGGGGTCCAGGGAAGGTTTTTTCAGAAGCGGCCTAACAGCCGCTTCCTTAAGACAAGATGAAAGATGTCCTTCCCTGAAGGGTGCATTGATGATATCCGTGAGGAATCTCAGCAATGCGTCCACCCCGGACGGCCAGCCATGATGGGCAAGGGTCAAGAGGGCAAGTTGTCTTCCTCACCTTACCAAGCAGCTTGTCCACGTCCTCGGTACTCACAGATTGCTACTGATTCAGTATAACTACATCGGCAGAGTCACTGGACGCCTCACCAATTGACTCTGTTTCAATGATGGCATCTAAGTCGGCTCTTATCTGAGAGATTTTGTCTGCAAAGAAGTTGTTAAATGCGTCACAGCAGGCCGTCATCGGGTTGAGTAAGGGATTTGGCGCAGGGGGCACCTGCGTCATCTCCCTCACTACCCTAAACAGCTCTGCTGGACGGGACTCTGCAGACGCAATACGTGAAGAGGAGAAAGCTCTCCTCGTTGCACGCACTGCCTCCCGATAAGAACAAAGAAAGTTCTTATGGCGAGTTCTGTCGGATAAGAGTCGAGTCTTCAGCCACCTGCGTTCTAGTCGTTGTCCCGCCTGCTTCATTCTCCTAAGCTCAGGTGTAAACCATGGCCTCCGGTTTGAAGCGGGTTGACAAGGACGCTTGGGAGCGATCATGTCGACAGCCCTGGTGAGATCGATGTTCCTTGTATCAACCAGAGCGTCGACAGGATCACCGGCATAATGCAAAGTGCATGGAAATTGTTGGTGGCAGAATGGTAATAGAGACAACTACTACTGGGGTTTTTGAAGTTGTTTCTATATATCTCCATCAGAAGTCATTTCGGTATATCTTCATCAGTTTCTGTGAAACTCTCCTGTCATTTTTGAGGAATATAGCTATGATATTGTAAAATTACAAATCAGGGGCGGCATCTGAAATGCAGAAATAATACAGTTTGACACTGTTTTAACTGCCAGTGCCCAGTTCTATCGGATTCTGGGATTTGTAGCTTTGTGAGATATTTAGCCTATTTTGTCAGAGAGCTCTGCTGCCACAACAAACTACAAATCTCAGGATTCCACAGCACTGAGCCATGACAGTTAAATCAGTGTCAAATTGCATTAATTCTACAGTGCAGATGCAGACTACAACTTCTAGTCCTCTTAGATACCATGCTGGGCGAGGGATTCTGGGCATTACAGTCCAAAATGTGACATTCCTGGATTATGTGAGGAAGCAACACAATTATGACTTTAAAAGCAACAATTATGATTCACAATTATGAACAATTACGATGTTAAAAGCAACTAAAAAGTCATAACCACAAAGTAGTGGAGCTGTCCCTCTTAAGGTACAACTGCAAGACAATTTAGTTACACCTTTGTTATGGCAAAAGGAATGAATTCCAAGTAACTTGCTATTTGTAACTCATTATTTTCCCGCTCTGATGGAAATGATGCTACAAGAAATGACGATTTGCCTTTGTGGTTAATGGGAGAATCTAAAGCTAGGTAGGAATGTCTCCCATGAATCATTAGGTTTTGGCAACATTTCTGAAAATGTTGCTGACAGTTGTGTTGCTGCAGTGGTAATAATCTCCTGACCTATAAAAGATCCTTCTGATATTTGTTGAGTGCTTTGAGCAACAACTCCTGAACCTGTAGAACCTGGGGTTACCACTGAGGTGGAAAAATGAAGTTTGGCCAGGTGATGCCTCATCTCTGGGGGTAGAGGAAAGAACTCCTCATGTCAGGTTTTTTGACAATAAAAAACATCCTTTGCTGTCTAGCTTTGGGTTTGCAAAATGTCATCAGCCTGTAGATGTCCCCTTGGATTGCCTGGTTCCAGGAATCTGTGGTCAGGTTTTGGGTTTTTTATTGGCACAACTGGAAGAAATTACTTTTCTGAACTGAGCTTCATTAACAAGAGCATTGTGTCCAAACTGAGGGAAATAATAGTACCATTCCATTCAGATTTGGTCAGACCTCACCTGGAATATTGTGTCCAGTTTTGGACACAGTTCTGGACAATTTATCAATGACTTAGATGAAAGAATAGAGGGCATGCTTATCAAATTTGCAGATAACATCAAATTAGGAGGAGTAGCTAACACCCCAGAGGCCAGGATCAAAATTTTAAAAATTACCTGAATAGAATAGAAACCTGGGCCCAAACTAACAAAGTGAATTTCAACAGGGAGAAATGTAAGGTACTACACTTAGGGTGAAAAAAATGAAATGCATAGATATAGGATGGGGGACACCTGGCTTAACAAAGCTACATGTGAAAGGGATCTAGGAGTTCTAGTAGACCACAAATTGAACATGAGTCAACAGTGTGATACGGCAGCAAAAAAAAGCCAATGCGATTCTAGGCCACATCAATAGAAGTATAGATCAAGGGAAATAATAGTACTACTTTATTCTGCTTTGGTCAGGCCTCCCCTAAAATACTGCGTCCAGTTCTGGGCACCATAATTCAAAAAAAGTGTTGAGAAGTTGGAGCATGTCCAAAGGAGGGTGACCAAAATGGTGAAAGTTCTGGAAACCATCAAGCCCTATGAGGAGAGACTTAGGGAGCTGGGTATGGAGAAGAGAAGGTTAAGAGGTGATATGATAGCCCTCTTTAAATATTTGAAAGGATGTCACATTGAGGATGGAGCAAGCTTGTTTTCTGCTGCTCCAGAGAATAGGACCCAGAACAATGGAAGCAAATTGCAAGAAAAGTGATTCCACTTAAATATTAGTGTATTACTGTAAGAGTGCTTCAGCAGTGGAATACGATTCCCTAGAGGGTGGAGGACTCTTAATCTTTGGAGGTCTTTAAACAGAGGTCAGGTGACCATTTTTAGTTGGGTATTCCTGCATGGCAGGGGGTTGGACTAGGTGGTTCTGGTGGTCCCTTCAGGTCTAAAATTCTATGAATTACAACCCATATGAGAGCCAGCATGGTATAGGGTTTCAGTGTTGGACTACATCTCTGGGGAACAGGGTTCGATTCCCACCTCAGCCATGAAACCCTCTGGACAAGCCACATGCTCTCAGCCTCAGGGGAAGGTAAGGGCAAAACCTTCTCTGAACAAATCTTGCCAAGAAAACCCCATACCCCAGGATAGAGTCACCTTACAATTTCCATCAATGGGAAACAATTTGAAAGCACACAACAACAACAACACCCATAACCCACTGGTCAGGCAGTCTGTAGGATTCGCAAGTTGTAGTATAATATGTCACTGTTCCAAGCTGCCCTGGTTATTCTTCCTATTAGTTTTTGTGTTTGGATATTTACAAACCACTCTTCAGCTGAAGATCTTGGGGGATGTAGATTATAAATATGTAGTAAAAATAGTGATTGCAGTGATGAAACAATAAAATCGAAACAGGTGAACCAATTTAAAATGCCTGAGAAAAACAAAGTACGGTTTGATCTGGTGTGGAAATGAATGCAAGGCTGTAACCTCCTCAAATCCATCTGGAATCACTACTGTCCTGCCTTTAAATTGTAAGGCTCTGAATATACCTGAAAGATCTGGAATCAGACGTGTTTTTTTAAAAACCAGTTTAAGATTGTTATACCTCAGTTCGGGTGCAGAACGTGCCAGACATCATTCAGCCTGCTTGCACCAGAACCAGGGTTTGAGCTGTGCGTTGTCCGAACAGGATGAGGTCAGAACAGACGTTAAAACAGGCCTTTTGGCCCATGCAGACAAAGCCTGAAGTGGCCAAATAATGAGGAGAGAGAAGACTATATTCCTGACCCGTGTGTACAGGAATACACATTGTCACTGGATCCCCATGCAAGATAACAAGAAACGACTGGCAACAGGGAGCCTGGCTTCCTTTCAAGCATATCTTGTCGGTGGGGTGAATATTTCTTTTTTGTTAACAACCACAAACTGATGCTGTGAAACTAGCCGGAGCAAGTCCAGCTGTCCATCAGCTCACTCATTTCCCAAGACAACCTGTCTGCCTTGCAGATAGATAGACAGGAAGGCTGCTACTAGAAGCAGGCTGGTTGGCGAAGGGGAGTGATTTGTCCATCAGCTCAGCTATTTTATTGTGCTAGGATAGCACCTCCTTCTCCTCCTCCTCCTCCGCCTTTCCTCCATCTTCATCACTGGCTTCTTAGTTGCTTTGCAGATTTTTCTTGTTGTTGATGTTAACCATCCTCAAGTCAATCTCAACCCATGGCGACACCGTGGATGAGCCATCTCCAAGCCCCCTTGTCCTCCACTGCTCTGCTTAGTTCCTGCAATATCATATTCATGACCTCTTTAATAGAGTCCATCCATCTAGTATGCGGCTTGTCTCTCTTTCTACTTCCCTCCGCCTTTCCTAGCATTATCGTTTTTTCCAATGATTCATGCCTTCTCATGATGTGACCAAAGTAAGACAACTTCAACTTTATCATCTTGGCTTCCAAGGAGGTTTCTGGTTTGATCTTCTCTAGGACCCATTTGTTTGTCTTTTCAGCCATCCACAGTATCCTCCTCACTCTTCTCCAACACCACATCTCAACTGAATTGATTTTCTTCCTATATACTTTCTTCACTGTCCATCTCTTACATCCATCCATGGTAATAGGGAATACAATGGCTTGTACAATTCTAACTCTCATGCTCAGTTGTATATCTTCACATTTTAGCATCTTTTCTAGTTCTTTCATAGCTGCCCTTCCCATTCTTAATCTTCTTCTGATTTCTTGACTGCAGTCCCTGTTCTGATCAATGTTTGATCTCAGGATGAGAACTATTTTACTATTTGTATTTCTTCATTGTCTAGGTTGAATTTATGTAAATTCTCCGGGGCCATTATTTTTGTTTTCTTTATGTCCAACAACAAGCCTGCCTCTGCACTTTCTGCCTTGATCTTCCTCAGTAGTTGCTCTAAGTCGGTGATGTTTTCTGTTAGTAGTATGCCTTACTACTTACTACTGCTTTGCCAATTATTGTTATTCAAATTTCAGAGTTGCTGTTCGTCTTTTGGTCAGGCTGCTCTACCTGCTTTATTGCATTATTCTGCCTCAATGGGTTTTCTCTAATGTTCTTAAATTAGAATGATAGAGTTGGAAGAGACCTCAAGGGCCATCCAGTCCAATCCCCTGCCATGCAAGAAGACACAATCAAAGCACCCTGGAGAGATAGCCAGCCAGCCACTGTTTATAAACCTTTGCTTTCCCCCTATATTCGTCACTGTAGATCCAACTACTTACAGTACTTTATTTTGGTTACAACATAATCTGCAATGTAGGCATTGCAGATGGTTCAGCTTTAGGGCTGGGGTGTAAACTAAAGCCCAGATTAGCAAGGGAGAGGAAAGGTTCTCCACTCAGTGGTGATTCTTGCTTGTGTCCCCTGACTCTAGATTAAATTCCTTGTTGACTTTGGCAAATGTCCACAATTAGGCCAGAAAGACTTTTGAGAAAAAGACATGAAGAGCTTTCACCCTCCCCTTCCTATCCAAAGGGATTTTTCAAAGGTTAATTGCCTTCAGAAGGCAGATTTCTCCCCTTTGCTGCCAAGCTTCTGCAGCATCTACAAGACAGGAACAAAATTGCAGACCATGGCTGAGATCCTGTATTGTGCTTGTAGAACAGGGGTAGGCAACCTTTTTGCGCTTGGGCCCGGTCCTGCGCAGTCCCTCCCGCCGCTGGGCCGAGGGGGGGAAAATGCCGGTGCGTGCATGCGCGTGTGTGCACACGCACCCCCATGCGCGCTGCTGCCCCATGTGTGCTGCCGCCGCTGCCGCCACCTCCTCTGTGCAGCCGCCTCCGGGCGTGCTGCTTCCGCCATTTTGGAAATCAAAATGGCGGTCGCAACGCGTTTGCGCATGTGCAGTACTCCTGCGCATGCGCAAACGCATCGCGGCCGCCATTTTGATTTTCAAAATGGCGGCCGCCACTCGTTTGCACATGCGCAGGAGTACTGCGCATGCGCAAACGTGTCGCGACCGCCATTTTGATTTCCAAAATGGCGGTTGCGGTGCGCGCGGCTGCACGGCAGCAAAAACGCGCGGCAGAAGCGGCGCGTGGTGGTGGCGGCGGCAACCTTCCGCCTGGGCCGGTAAGTCCAGGGACCTGGGCCTTAACTGGCCCCCGGGCCGTAGGTTGCCGGTCCCTGTTGTAGAATCATAGAGTTGGGGGACCACAAGAGCCATCCAGTCCAACCCCATTCTGCCATGCAGGAACTCACAATCAAAGCATCCCCAACAGATGACCATCCAGCCCCTGTTTAAAGACCTTCAAAGAAGGAGACTCCACCACTCTCTGAGGCAGTATACTCCACTGTCCAATAGCTCTTGCTATCAGGACATTCCTCCTAATGTTGAGGTGGAATCTCTTTTCCTGTAGCTTGCATCCATTGCTCTGGCTCCTGTTCTCTGGAGCAACAGAAAACAAGCTTGCTCCATTCTCAATATGACACCCTTTCAAATATTTAAACAGGGCTATCATGTAACCCCTTAACCTTCTCTTCTCCAGACTAAACATACCCAGCTCCCTAAGTCTTTCCTCATAGGGCTTTGTGGTTTCCAAACCGTCACCCATTTTCATCACCGTCCCCTGGACACGCTCCAGCTTTCCAACATCCTTTTTTAAATGTGGTGCCCAGAACTGGACACAGTATTCCAGGTAAGGTCTGACCAAAACAGAATAGAGTGGCACGGTTACTTCCCTTGATCTAGACACTGTACTCCTATTAATGCCGCCTAAAATTGCATTGTTTTTGCTGCGGCATCACATCTTGACTCATGTTCAGCTTGTGGTCTACTAAAACTTCCAGATCACATGTACTGTTGTCAGCCCAGGTGTCACACATCCTATATCTGAGCCTTTCATTTTTTCTGCCTAGGTGTAATACCTCACATTTCTTCCTGTTGAAATTCATGTTGTTAAATTTGTCCCAACTTTGTAATCTGTTAAAAGTCATTTTGAATGTTGATCCTCTCCTCTTGGATATTAGCTATTCCTCCTAATTTGGTGTCATCGGCAAATTTGATAAGCATGCCCTTTATTCTGTCATCCAAGTTGTTGGTAGAGATGTTGAATAGTGCCAGGACAGACCCCTGTGGCACCCCACTGGTCACTTCTCTCCAAGATGAAGAGGAGCCACTTGTCTTGGGAAACATCCAGTTGACTTGGAGAAAATTATCCAGGGGAGACTCCAAATGCACATCCCTTCAAATCCAATCTCTAAGGAAACTGCCTTAAAATGTTGCAGTACTGAGCGTTTGTTCCCATTCAGCTGTATTCTCTCCTAGGACACTTCATTTCCCTCCCAACTTTGCTAGTTTCCCATCATCATCCCAAATGTCCTATTAGCATGCTCAGTGGTAATGATGCTCACTGAGCTCAATGTCTCTCCCCAGTTCTGAAAACGTCAGATCCCTCTGAACCTTTTGGTATCTCCATTCTGAGTCTATATGCTGCTAGTCTGGCAATATGCTGCTAGTCTGACAAATACTTGGAGAGCTGAGATTGCTATTAATGCATATGATTTATTGTCAGCCTCCATATGAAGCACTGTGCAAATGGAATGCATACAAAGTAATTAATAAAATCCCACTTACAGATACAGCATATTGATATTCCACGAGTGAATTTCAAGAAGGCAATGAGAAAACATTTTTTTTTATTATTTGACTGCATTTTGAAAAAGGGAAGCACCTAGTTTTTAAAGTATGCCTAACAACAAAATCTTCTGCACATGGCCAGCCCCAAAAATATGATTCTTTGAGAGCAGCAATCCTACCACTCAATTGTTCCAATTTTGCAGGAATATTTTTGATTAATCCAGTGTCATTCCACCTTTCCACATGCTTTTGAAATGCCCTAGTTTCTCTCTCCTCCTTCCACTTTCCCCCTTTCCCATCAAGTTAATTCAATTGCTGCAAATTAATTCAAAGTGCAAAAGTTTGCCCTTGATCAAATCAACAAGGAGGAGAATCGTACCTTCCCAGAAGGCTCAGGCAAAAGCAAACTGTTGCAGCTTCTCCTAGCTTGTGTGTTTAATAACTTTTGTCATCTTGACCCCACTTGGATGTTGCTTGACCACGTGTCCTGGTTCTCATCCAGGAAATACTGATGAGTATGAGCAACTAGTACTTCTCTCCTGTGCCTTCCCAATTCAGGTGACTAGCACTGAAAGTTCACCAAGTTATGTGGACACCTGAAGGGCAGGAAATCCCTCCCTAATGGTAAAAATACAATGAGCTGGGTCTGAGATTTGGAAGTAATTCTGAGAATTGGTTCCAAAATTGATCATCATCCCATATATTGTTGTAAAGTACAGTTCTGCTTTATGGCTTCCTGACAGAACTGCTTATGAAGCAAGGTTCCCTATATCAATAATCCAGATCAATATTTCATCAAGTATTAAATAATATGCCAAATCACACATGCCATCAATTCGCTGCTCATATTCTAACAAAAGGCTCTCTGGGTAACAACAATATCTTGGATTAGACACCTCTGTTTTTACTATCGATCATATACAGCAGGGGCAGGTAACTTACAGAGGCAAGGGGACTATCTAAGCCTCCCCAAGAGAAATGAGAGGGCCTGTGTGTGTGTGTTGTGCTTGTTGTTATGTACTTTCAGGTTATTTCTGACTTATGGCGATCCTAAAGTGAACCCATCACAGGGTTTTCTTGGCAAGATTTGTTCAGAGGAGATTTTGCCGTTGCCTTCATCTGAAGCTGAGAGAATGTGATTTGCTCAAGGTCACCATGTGGGTTTCTGTGCCTGAGTGGGGATTCGAATCCTAGTCATATTGTAGGATCTTGGCCCATTTTTCTTTCGTGGTGTCTCTATGTGCTTGTTTAGTCCAAAAATAGCATCAATAGGGTTGGCGTCACCCGGTGCAGTAACTCACGGTGTCAATCTCCTCTTTGGCCTCCTACCATACTACACCCATACAGAATCCTTAGTCATGTTACTCATAAAATTCCCATTTATCATTGAATATAATGGCAATAGTTGTGACATAAACAACTAGCAAAATTAAAATTATACCTTCACATTACAATATCCTATGCCCAGCCTAAATGCATTTACAGGTATGTGCAGTATCATCCAAAATCCACAAAACAGTGGTCCCTTTGTTGGGCCAACAAAAATGCACATTATACCTGTTGCAAGCTTTCAAAGCTCCACTGGCTTCTTCATCAGGCAAGGTGTTAAAATCATACACGAGAAAGAAAGAAAGAAAGAAAGAACTGAAGATGTTAGTCATCGCCCTGCATTTGGTCAAGATGTTGTAGTTGTAGTTCTCCATTCAGATGGTACGGAAAGGTCTTGATGCAGGTGGGCATCCTTCTGGCCATGGGGGTACTGAGAGATTCAGTCCAGGAAATAAACTTTAAATTCCATTTGCAAGACAAAAGGCTACTGCCTTTGAGATCTAGTAGTTTGTCTTGAATCCTTTGCGATGCCTCAGCCCCCTTTGTTAGAAACAGAACATTGTATGGTTAAAGTGAAAATTTGTTAAGATGGGGTGTTTTTAAAGAAAATTTAAAACATAATTTTAATGTTTATTAATTTTTTTTTAAAATTAAAACACACAAGGCCACTGAGCCTCACCCCACTCATACCATCTTTTCCACTGAGCTCCAGTATTTTAAAGGCACGCAGGTGAACACCAAAAGGCAGATGTTTTGGGGATCAGTGGTGTCACCCCCTTTGGGTGTCATCTGGTGCAGTCCGCACCCCCACATTCCCTAGTGATGCCCCTGAGTCCAAAGCAAATCCTCTGAGTGCAGTATAGAAACTTAGGATGGCCACCTTTCCTTTGATTTGCCTCCTCATTCATTCTCACTTTCTCTTGAGTTGCACCCAGGAGATTCCAAAGTGGCAACTCATATTCTTTGCCCCTTCCTCTGCCACCTCTCATATTGTCCCCCCAAATTTGTACCCGAGACCCAGTGTGGCATAGTGGTTTGGGTGTTGGATTACAACTTTGGAGCCCGGGGTTCAATTCCCAGCTTGGCCATGAAACTCCCTGGGTACTCCTTGGCAAGTCACATACTCTCAGCCTCAGGAGCAATGGCAAAGCTCCTTTGAGAAAACCTTGGCAAGAAAACCCCATGATAGGTTCACTTTAGGGTTGCCATAAGTTGGAAATGACTTGAAGGCACACCACCACCACTAGATGTTCTTGCCTGAGTGTTGGTTTGAGTGTTGGCCTAAGAATCTGGTGACCAAGGTTCGATTCCCAGCTCAGCCTTGAAACCCACTGGGTGAGCTTGGGCACGTCACACCCTCTCAGCCTCAGGAGAAGGCAATGGCAAACCTTTTCTGAACAAACCTGGCCAAGAAACCCCCTTGATTGGTTTGTCTTAGGGCCACCATAAGTCAGAAATGACTCGGAGGCACACACCAACAGCAAAACAACAACTAGGTGTTCCTAGGAGTGATGTGAGATATAATATGGCAAAATACCTACCCAACCCTGTCATCCCAAAAGGAACAGAAAAATAATTTAGGACCCAGGACAATGAATGTGTGGTGTCACTAGTCAGCCAGTTAGAGACTTCTCAAACCTATAGAACCCAGAAACTTGAGAAAATTACAATTCTCAGAATCTTCCCGCAGGGGATGCTGGGAGCTGCAGTCCTCAAAGTAACTGTCCCAAGCTCTGTGTCTGCACCAACCTGGCTTTGATTCTCAATCTCTCTTTCTCTCTCTCACTTGTGAAAGACTCCACTGATGATTTATGCCATACTTAAATCCCTGGTTGGGTGATAATTTATTATTGGCTCCACTGTGTCAACAGTGATATAATTGAGTTATTGCCTGGTGATTTACAACAACAAGGCTGTCCCTTCAAAGAGCAGAGAACACAGTTTTTTTTTGCAAAGAGATTACGGCAAGAGGAATCTTGATTAAAATGTCTTCACAGGGGGAAAAAATAAACCCAGCAGCCCCAGAAAGCATTAAATCATCGGCAGAGGGAGATCCTTCTTGGCCATCCCAGCACAGATGGAATTTCAATGAATTTTGTTGAATTCCTACAATGCAACATCCCCCTCCTCTCTGTTCATGGCAGATGTTTAACCCAAGATTTTGGTACCAGATCATGCTTTTTTTTTTTTTGCAAGGCTATGATTTAGCAACTTGTGAAGCTACTGTGCTAGGAGAGCCATGTCTAACTTGGTACCCTCTGAATGTGTTGGATCACAGCTCCTATCATCCTGAGCCAACAGGATTGTTGTTCTGTTCTTTGTATAGAGATTCACAGAAGAGTTATAGTTGATCCTTCATTGCTGTCACACTCAGGACATCCAGCCAATTATTATGTAAAATTCCTCCTTGAGGAATGTGATCCTACGTTGACGTGAAAAACAGCAATTTTCTAAAGCAATTGCTGTTACAAAAAAGGCTATATAGGTTAGCAAACATGAATAAAAATAGGAACAAAAATGCCAGAAGTCTTTGTTGGAAATGCAATAAGGAAGGAGGATTCTATTACCATTGCTGGTGGGAGTGGATGATAGCTATGAAATATTGGAGTACTATTCATGGAACGATAAAAACAATTTTAAAAATTGAAGTTGGGGCAGATCCCAAAATATATCTGTTAAATATAATAGAAAGTGAAGAACTAGAAAAAAAATATATATGGTAAGCTTATGTTTTATTTCATTGTAGCAGCAAGAACACTGTTTGTGAAATATTGGAAAAGTATGGAGATACTGGATGTAAAAGAATGGAAATTGAAAATATATGATTGTTATGCGATGGATAAATCAACGTGTTTGTTAAAGCAAAAATCTCTGGTGAAATTTAACTTGGATTGGGAACCATGGATAGATTATATAAAGAAAGGAGATGACAATATAAATAAGGTATTAGATTGTTAATTTAGATATAGACTCCAGAAAATATGGTTGAATGATTACTTTAGTTATTCACTTTATTTAAGGCAGATGTTCACTTACAGGAGAATTGTATCAAATAGAATAGCTTTTGAATATCAGAGGACTTGATAGTGAATAGAAATAAAGTGGGTTGAGTATTTTTAGTTGGAACGTAAGTTGTAACTGATGAAAATATAATAATAAATTATTTACAAAGAGTATAAAGATATTGGATATGGGATAAAGTTATAGTTAGGACCATATATAGAAAGTACGACGAGACAAACAAATGTTAAGGATCTTAAGAAATCAGGAAGTTTATCTGTTATGTCTTAATTGTCAGCGTTTCTACTGTTGTTTTTGTTGTTTGTGTTGTTGTTAATGATGTGTGTTTTTGTGCTGATCTATATGTATTTTAATTCAATAAAATTTAAAAACAACAACAACAATAAAGGCTATAGTCAAGTCCTGAATTTTAACTTGCATGTGAATATGCGCATACTCACACTGTCTTTTAAAATGACCCCAGTTATCTTGGGCCTGAATTTTGTATCAGCTACTTAGGGTGCATCTGTACTGTAGAAATAATGCACTTTGGCACCACTTTAACTGCCATGGCTCCATCTGACAGAATCCTGGGATCTGTAGTTTTGTGAGAAACCAGCATTCTTTATTGGAGAAGGCTAAAGACCTTGGAAAACTACAAATCCCAGGATTCCATAAGATGGAACTCCAGCAGTTAAAGTCAAACTGCTTTATTTTTGCAGTGTGGCAACAGTCTAAGCCACCTGTTGACTTATGACAACCTCATGAATTTCATTCAGAGGTAGCAGGGGATGGTTTCTCCATCAATAGTTGTGTGTATAATTTGTTTTAGGTTTTAATGAGAACTTTAACAAATAGCTAAGGTCTCAAACCCTATCTCCAAATTAGGTTTAGCCACAGAAAAGACCAAGAAGTCTACAACCTCATGTCAGAGGAAGGAGATAATAGACTGCTGGTGTTTGGGTTGTAAATCCTCATTAATTTTATTCTCTTAGGAAAGAATGAATAATTTCATCGGTTTTATATCTGCTGCAAGAAAGTCCTTCACTGCGTTTGAGCATTATTTGCAGTTTGGGTGTTATTCACAGTAAGGAGTTTATCACACAGGGGAAATCCCGTGCAGAAACGGGATTTAAAAGGTGGGGGAAACCCGCAAAAGTGGTTAGTTTTTCACACACATCGCTGTTAAAATGGGGTTAACCCGAACGGAAAGTACTCAGAAACTACTTCTTTTTACTTTCGGGATTTTCCGAAACTAAAAAGAAGCAGTTTCTGACTACTTTCCGTTCAGGTTAACCCCATTTTAACAGTGACATCGTCTGAAAAACTAACCGCTTTTGCGGTATTTTTTCTAATTTAAAGCCCCGTTTCTGCACGGGATTTCTGCTGTATGATAAACTCCTAAGTCGGCTTTTGCACAGAAAACAGCTTTTTCTGCACAGGAATGTCATTTTCCGCACAGAAAGTCATGCATTCTGCGAAGGAAATCTGCTTCCTGGGCTGCAAAACATGTTTTCTCTGCAGAAAACATTCCTGGGCAGAAAAGGTCATTTTCATTGCAAAAGAACTTGACAAAGTTTTTCTTTTGTTTTCTTTTGCATGCATCCATTTTGGGGTGTGCATTCAGGAAGCTCCCCGTTTATATTCATATATTGTTTGAATACTTGTGAATATTCTTTCCATCTCCAGTGTATGAGAGAAAGAGAGAGAGAGAACCAGAGAGATGGAGAAGAGAAACACTTGCGCACTGTACTGTAGAAATAATGCAATTTGGCACCACTTTAACTGCCATCAGACAGAATTCAAGTTGGAACTGTGGATTAATGGATTAAACACAAGAAGAACCTTTGAAGTCATTTCCCACTTATGGCAACCCTAAGGTGAACCAAAGGGCTGGCATGGTGCAGTGGTTTGACCATTGGGCAAGGACATTGGGAGACCAGGGTTCAAATCCAACTCAGCCATGGAAACTCACTGGGTGACCCTGGGCAAGTCATACTCTCTCAGCCTCAGAGAATGACAATGGCAAACCCCTGTGAAGAAACTTGCCAAGAAAGCCCTAGGAAAGGTTTGCCTTAGGGTCACCATAAGTCAGGAACAATTTGAAGGCACCCAACAAAAAGGTGAACTTGTATCATGGGTTTTTCTTGGCAAGATTTGTCAGAGATGGTTTGCCATTGCTTTCCCCTGAGGCTGAGAGAGTGTTACTGGCTGCATATAAACTTAATCTCAGTTAGTGCTGCATATTATCTGTTTTCCCTGAAGGTAGTAACTTAGCATAGCTGCAAGTTCCACCACCAGCAGGAGCAGGAACCCAGTTTTTCTACTAATTTCTAGATAACAAAAACAAAACAATATATATATATATATATATATATATATTAATAAATTCATAAATCAAAACAAACAAAGGGACAAGAGAAACCAAGTCCCATCCTGTTAGGGTGATTTCTGTCCTTTACACTTTGAAGGCAAAAGTGTGATGTCGGTAGGCATATCAATTTTTCGGATGATGCACCAAGCAAAGAAAAATCAGCGGAAATGATCATATCAGCAGAAACCTGGATGTGACAAATTCTCGGTAGTGACTACATAGTTTGTTTTGGGAGTGATGTATGTGTGTGTTTTGAGTATGTTAGCAATTTGTATAGTATTCTTAAGATTGCGTACCTGATTCGAAAGGTTCCCAATGGTTTTGATAAAAGTGAGTAAGGTAAAAAGTGAATAGTATAATGAAAGAGGTGTGGGAAGGTGGTTCATCACACCTTCCCACATTTCACAAATAAAATTACAGACATACCAATCATATCAGGGCCATGGCATCCATACAAAATTGTATTGTTGTGTGCCCTCAAATCATTTCTGAGGTACAGCGACCCATAGGCAAACCTATCACGAGGTTTTGTTGGCAGAATTTGTCCAGAGAGGGTTTGCCTTTGTCTTCTTCTGAGGCTGAGAGTGTGTGACTTGGCCAAGGTGGTTTTTCATGGTCAGCAGGGATTTGAATATTAATTAATTAATTAATTGACTAGCCTGTTTTTCTCCCAGCTTGGGATCCAAGGCAGCATTTGCTGTTGTTGAGTGCCTCCAAGTCATTTTTGACTTTTGGTGAACAAGCAAACAACATTGAAAAGCACAATGCAATAAAAAGATAACAACTTTCACTACAAAAATTAAAACACAGTTAAACTAATGATTTCTTTTTTAAAAAACATAAGATAAAAACTAGTTAAGAGCAAGTCAACAACAGCACTAAAATGCTTAAAACATAAGATAAAAACACCCCTCCATTAAAAGCATATTCTGTCACCCAAATAGATTTATAGTCAGGAATGGTTTAAGAAAATATTCAAAATATCGAAAAATGACCAAAAAAAAAAAAAATAGGTAGAAAACACAATGTAATAGATCTGGGAAATTATATAATGGAGAAACTGTATGCAGCATGGAAAATAACAACAAAAACAAGAAGGAAGTTACGTTATCAATATGGAATTTATCTTGTGTCTAAAGCAACCATGATTTCATAATATAAATCATGATTTCAACAAGAAAGAGGTAGTAGCAAATAAGAAAAGCTTTAATGTAACTTAACTTCACATAATAGTGGATGCTTTTTTTGTTACTTTATGGTTGGATAGTTCTGGTTGTTGCCTTTTTAAAAAGATATAACGAAAACCTTGATATGTTTAGATGATTCATGAATTGTTTGGTTTGAATAAAAATTATTTTTTTTTTAAAAAAAAAGCATCATCTGTCACAACTCACTGAAAACCAAATGCTTCCTTAAATAAAAAAGTATTTACCTGCCGATGGACCTCCTGGGGAATGAATTTCCATAATTTGGGAGAAGCCCAAGTTATAGAAAACTTAAAACCCACATCAAACTGCAAAGCTCGAGTTGGTTTTTTGACCCTTCCATTTGAAGATCTTTCCTTTGTCTTCCATGGGACTGCTGGGTATATATAAATATCTCTGATCATAATGTAAAGGAAAGATTTCACAAGTATTCGCCAGCCCTCTAACATTGAAGCGACCATAACTGGCTTTGTTTGGGGTGGGTTAGTGCCATTTGCTGCGCTGCCTCAGGCAGCAAAATGTCATGGGCTGGCCCTGACAGCCATGACTGTGTTGCAATTAATCCAGAGCCTCCAAATCTTGTACCTTGGCATTAATAGCCTTGCTTCTTGCTGCCTAACTTTTGCCGTGGCATCCATTCTGCAGGAAATCTTTCCTTTACATAATGATCAGAGATATTTATATATGCACAGCATGCCCATGGAAGACAAAGGAAAGGTCTTCAGATCGAAGGGCCAAGATGCCAGCTTGAGCTTTGCGGTTTGCTCCTTGCTTTATTAGTTTTAACTTTCCGAGGAAGCAAATCGATACCCCTGTTTTCTCTCTTCCTCCAACAAAGTTGTGGTTGTTTTTTTTTTGGACCCCAAATTTTGACTTTGAAGCTGAGATCAATGTGGATAATGTTCTCATAGACTCCATTCTACGTAGACTCCATTCATACTCTTCCTTGGCTGCATCTGCACTACAGAAATAATCCAGTTTGATACCAGTATGATTTAGTGGTTTGAGTGTTGGACTATGACTCTGGAGACCAGGATTTGAATCCCTGCTTGGCCATGGAAACCCACTGGCTGACCTTGGGCAAGTCACATTCTCTCAGCCTCAGAGGAAGGGAGAGGCAAACATCCTCTGAACAAATCTTGCAAAAAACCCAAACAAAACTCCCTTGGTAGGGTCACTTTAAGGCTGCTATAAGATTCCCTGCTCGGCCATGGAAACCCCACAGGGTGACCTTGGGCAAGTCACACACTCTCAGCCCAAGAAAACCCAATGATAAATTTCACCTTGGGCTTCTGACAAGTCGGAAATGACTTGAAGGCATACAACAACAGACTCCAGTCCATCTGGACCCACAAATAAACCCTGTTCCCTATATATG
Source organism: Phrynosoma blainvillii (assembly GCA_026167975.1). Classification (NCBI taxonomy): domain Eukaryota; kingdom Metazoa; phylum Chordata; class Lepidosauria; order Squamata; family Phrynosomatidae; genus Phrynosoma; species Phrynosoma blainvillii. Next base: position 450,608,565 of record JANUYF010000001.1, on the reverse strand, counting down.
AATGTAAGAAAAGCCTTGATGACCTGGAGAAAATCACTTATTTGTCAGTTAATACAGCAAAGTCTGTTATGTTTAACACTGCCAGATTCGCTGTGAAAGCAGCTAAAGATTTTGAGGATAAAGGCTTTCATGGGAATCTGCAATAAATAGATTATACTAATTTGAATGGATTACGTAATATTGTGATATGTTTAGTATGACACATTTTTGTAATTTTAGTGTAAACATTTTGCTTTCTGTGTTATAGAGCCAACCGTGACTGTAAAAGTTTTAAAAGGTTTTAATCATTTTTGTAATTGTCATGAATAAACATCACTATACTGTAAAAAGAAAAGCCTTGCGTCCAAAGTGGACTCAATTTGCACTATTTCTGGCAGTCTGCAAAGGCCCATACTCTCCTCTGGCTGCATCTGCACTGCAGAAATAATCCAGTTTGACACCACTTTAATTGCCATGGCTCAGTGCTATGGAATCCTGGGAAATGTAGTTTATTATGGCACCAGAGGTCTCTGACAGAGAAGGATACATGTCTCCCAGAACTACAGTGCCCAGAATTCCATAGCATTGAACCATGGAAATTAAAATGGTGTCAAATTGGATTATTTCTGCAGTGTGGATGCAGCCCTACAATGGAGAACCACATGCTTCTAGGCTCGGAAGTATTAAAGCAGGGAATGGGAGTAACAGCAATCTTTCAAAATTTTAATTTTTTTTTTAATTGAAATTTTAAATTTTTACAAAATTCTTTTTACATTTTCTTTAAAAACATCATATTTTAACCAGATCTTTACTATGTATATGTAAATGCATTTAGGTCGTGCATATGATATTGTAATTTGAAGGTATAATTTTAATTTAATTTTATTATTATTATTATTATTATTATTATTATTATTAATTTTGCTAGTTGTTTGTGTCACAACTATTAGCAGTACATTCAGTTATATATGGGAATTACAATTTACGAGTAAAATTAGTGAAAAAAAACATTACTAAGGATTCTGTATGGTGTGAAATGGGAGGTCAGTGGGGTGTGTGTGACACCATGAGTTCCTGCACCGGATAAAACCAACTTTAGGGATGCCATGGTGAAGAAGTAGATTATGAAAGTTTATACTAAAACTTTGTTCACTTGGTCTCAAAAGTATCATGACTAGTCTCTGAATTCTACCCCCTTAAAACCGTACTGTATCTTAGTTGTGCTTAATCATTGCAAACAGGAATCAATTGACAGTAATGTTTTATTTGTAACAAGTTACTTCCAAGCTGGGCCTAAATACCCTAAAACCCCCATATCATGCTTGATCATGGAAGCTAAGCATGGTCATGCATGGTTAGTACTTGCATGGGAGGCCATCAACAAATACCAGGTGCTGCTAGGCTACATTTCAGAGGAAGGAAGTAGCAAAACCACCTCTGAGTATTCCTTGAGTAAGAAAACCCTATGAAATTCATGGGGTTGTTGTACGTTGACAGGCAACTTGAAACAGAGGCAGGCAAACTGTCCCCTTTAAGGGCCGAGGGACTTCAGCTCCCAGAATCCCAGACTATTGGCCAACATGGCTGAGGCTTCTGGGAGCTGAAGTCCAAAATCCCTAAGGGGGCCGAGTTTGTCTGCCCCAACCACTAAGTAGGAAAAGACTGGTTGTCTGATCCATTTAACTGGAGATGCTGGAAATAACACTGGCGACCACTTGCATGGAAAGCATACGCTCTGCCTAGTAACCCTTTTTGAACTCTAGCTCCCAGAATCCACCAGCTGCCATGGCCAGTTTCTGTGCTGGCTGGGGGATTCTGGGAGTGATTGTCCAAAAAAGATTTTTCCCTCCAAGTTCTGGTTCTTTCATTGAACTATGACCTGTCCATTCCTTTTTCATCCAGTCTGAAGGGTGAGAGGGCCATCCTGTGGGTGAGTCCTCCATAGACTTTTCCTGTTGCCAACGTCACAAATTTATCAACCTGGTGCGTGTGAGGTTAATTTGCAATTAAAGATTTCCCCAATCAATGGAAATTAGAGATCTGGTTTGCCTCCCACTAACAGGCAAAGGAACTTTCATTTCCTTTTGGAGGAGCAACAGATTTGATCAGCAATCTGTCCCCGTCAGCACAAAGAAAGGAAAACAATTAAGATCAAAACAGCACTTAGGACCTGAGGTGCAAATCATTAGGTCCCAAATGGCTCCTGCGTGCTTAGAAGCCAAAACCAGAACCAAAGGCTTGTGCAAACATAAACCGATGAATGAAATCATGGACTTTTCATTGACTTTTCCACGGCAGTCTTTTCCTTACCTGTTTTCCCTCCAGATGGTTTAGATTGCAACACCCATCAATTCATGTCAGCTTGGGAGGATGATGTGTGCTGTGGTCTACCTGAGCTGGAGGGCACTGGATTGGAATCATAGAAACACAGAGTTGGAAGGGATCCCAAAGGTCATTTAGCTCAACTCTCTGACAGGTGGCCATCCAACCTCTGTTCAAAAACCTGCAATGAAGGAGAAGCCACCATCTTCTCTTCCACAGTTGACCAACTCTTACTGCCAGGATTTTCTTCCAAAGGTTAAATTTGGACAAGCCTGTTATTTGCATGGGGGTTTCCAACAGAGATAATGGTCATACACATCTATTTCAGGATAGCACCAGCAGGAGAGGAAAGGTGGTGGCTTCCTGCATTCGGGCATTGAATCTGCTCAGGGTTTTAATATCAATTTTAAAGGTGCTGTCCAAGGAGCCAATTGGCAGCTCTTTTAAAGTCTGGACTAAATCCCAGAGCAGCCCTCCCATCCGCTTGTTGGAAATTGAAAATTCCTATGGGGTAAGCCCTTTGTGAAACAAAATATTAAAAACATCAAAGCTAAAATTGTTAGGGATTAGCCTTTTGAAAAACATATCCAGGGTTACCCTTGTTGGTCATGTAGTGAACTACAATAACATCCACAGAGCAGAGATACCTTTATAGGGACAACCAAAATGCTTCCAACATGTATTTTGCTTGGCCCAATAAAGATGCCCTTCTTTAGCAGAGTAGCAAACAAAAACTGCCCTGATCTGAGGACTCAAAATAAAGAAGGCAAGCAGTTTCAAGTTGCAAACTTTGAAAAGTTTACTAGTGGCTTTCCATTGACATATGCATGGGGGAGCCTACAAAGAATTCTAAAATCCTAGAGTTGGAAGAGACCTCAAGGGCCATCCAGTCCAACACCCTTCTGCCATGCAGGAACTCTCAATCAAAGCACCCCCAAGAGATGGCCATCTGGCCTCTGTTTCAAAACCTCCAAAGAAGGAGACTCCACCACTCTCCAAGGCAGTGCGTTCCACTATTGAACAACTCTTGCTATCAGGAGCGTCTTCCTAATGTTCAGATGGAATCTCTTTCCCTGTACAGTGGTCCCTCCACATTTGCAGCTTTGACTTTTGCAGATTTGATTATTTGTGGTTTTGATTACTACGTTTTCTCTAGGACGTTATCACACGGGGGGCAAATCTGCTGGTTAATCCACACAAATCCCAAACAGAAACTGGATTTGTGCCCCGCGTTTTCACACGACATCGCACAGAAACTGGACAGAAAGTGGACAGAAACTTGTGTTAACCGTGATCTTTTGAAATTCGGTTGTTTGGAGGAAATGCAAATGCGAAATACTGTAATGTGAAAAGCAAATGCGCATTTGGGAGCATTTCCCTGCTTTTCCCATGGTTCCACGGCGAGCATTCCTCTATCTGCGCCTGTGCAAGAAGATCATTTCTAGTACATTTACGGGCTTTTCTCACTTGTGTGTGAACATTAAATGCGCTTACTTTAATTTTGCAATTAAGGTAATTACGTGTGAAAGCAATTTGCGGAATCAAGGTTTATTTTCTATTTATTTTCAGAATGTCACATTTCCACTTTATTATCGCTTTCTGGCCCACGTGTGATAACATCCTAGGAATCACTAGGTCCTCCATTTGGCCATAGAGTTGTGCTGGAGAACCTAGAAGTTCCTAGAGAAAACACTTCTCCAAGCATTTGTAGGTCCTCCAGCTTGATTCTATGATCAACTTCTGGCAGATGTTGACCACAGAGTTGCACTGGAGGACCTGGAGATTCCTAGAGAGGTGTTCTCGCAGGTAAAAAGAATAGTGTTTTCTTATTTGTGGTTTTTTCGCATTTCACGAGAGCCCTTCACTCTAACCCCAGCAAATGTGGAGGGACCACTGTAGTTTGCATCCATTACTCTGGGTCCTAGCTTCTGGTGCTGCAGAAAACAAACTTGCTCCATCCTCAATGTGAAATCCCTTCAAATATTTAAACATGGTTGTCATGTCACTTCTTAACCTTCTCTTCCCCTGGCTAAACATACCCAACTCCCTAAGTCGCTCTACATAGGGCACGGCTTCCAGACTAACTAGCTAATGAATATATGGAGGGGGTAGCTGTCTTGACCATTTAGCAAATTCAAACAAAAATCCACCAAAGATACCTTTATTGGCCAACCAAGATGCACCATATACTTGTTGCAAGCTTTCAAGCTCCACTGGCTTCTTCATCAGGCAAGATGCTGCAAACCAAACATCAAAATGCAGGCCTCTGACTAACATCAATTGCTTTTTCTCCTGTTTGGTTTGTAACATCTTGCCTGATGAAGAAGCCAGTGGAGCTTCGAAAGCTTGCAACAAGCTAATGAATAGATTAGGTAAAGAAAGAGCATGGATTTTTATCTCACCATCTTGGTGATACAAAAATAAAAAGGTAGGGCTAGATGGAAGAATGGAGAGAGAGTGAGGAACTAGGTGAGGAACATCCCAAAGGAAGTGTCCTGGGCCATGTGGTCTGTTTGCCTGGTTACAAAAAAGTTTTTATGACCATGCACTTCAAAGGTCATGAAACAAATGCAATTTGTTTCATAAAGATCAAGTAGACAGAAGATATTGTAAAGAGAAAAAAATAAATTTCTTAGGTTTAGATGAGGAAAAAGAACAGCCAGCGTGGCATAGTGGTCTGAGTGTTGGACTACAACGCAGGAGACCAGGGTTCGATTCTCAGCTCGGCTATGGAAACCCACTGGGTGACCTTGGATAAGTCACACTCTCTCAGCCTCAGAGGAGGGCAATGGCAAACCTCCTCTGAACAACTCCTGTCAAGAAAACCCTAGCATGGGTTTGCCTTAGAGACGCCATAAGTCGGAAATGACTTGAAGGCACACAACACACAGAGAGAGAAATGAGGAAAAACATCTTCCCTAGATCAAGGGAAGTCAGAGACCCACTCTCTTCTCCTTCTATTGATGCAGTCTAGAACAGTGTCTGGACTGAGGAAAGTAAGGGTAATATAGTGTCTAGATCAAGGAAAGTCAGAGAGCCACTCTCTTCTCCTTTTTCTACTTAGAATCATAGAATCATAGAGTTGGAAGAGACCACAAGGGCCATCCAGTCCAACCTCCTGCCATGCAGGAACTCCCAATCAAAGTATCCCCGACAGATGGCCATCCAGCCTCTGTTTAAAGATCTCCAAGGAAGAAGACTCCACCACAAACTCCGAGGGGGTTTGTTCCACTCTCGAACAGCTCTCACTGTCAGGAAGTTCCTCCTAATATTAAGGTGGAATCTCTTTTCCTGTAGCATACATCCACTGTTCCAGGTCCTGTTCTCTGGGGCAGCAGAAAACAAGCTTGCTCCCTCCTCAATATGACATCTCTTCAAATATTTAAACAGGGAGTCATGCTCTCACTCCCTTCTCCTTTGTCCACTCCTATTGATGCAGCTTAGAACAGTGTCTAGATCAGGGGTAGGCAACCTAAGGCCCGTGGGCCGGATGCAGCCCCCCCAAGGTCTTTGGACCGGCTCCACTGCGCCGCCGCTGCCGCCCCCGCCATAATGATATTGATTATTGTTGTTATTACTTGTTCTTGGGGTTTTCTTGGCAAAATCTCCACAGGGGTTTTGCCATGGCTTCTCTGGGGCTGAGAGAGTGTGCAGGCATATTTTTTTTTATTTTTTAAATATTTTTATTTATTTATTTATTTATTTATTTATTTTTGGTGCTTCGGCCCCACAATTGTGTGAGGGACAGCAACCCGGCCCCCGGCTCAAAAAGGTTGCCTACCCCTGGTCTAGATCAAGGGAATAGAACTATAGTGCCTAGATCAAGGGAAGTCAGAGCCCCACTCTCTTCTCCTTTGTCTACTTCTATCGATGCAACCTAGAACAGTGTCTAGATCGAGGGAAGTAATAGAAGAATTTGACATGCAGAAAATGCCCTCCTATGTAAACCCCAGTTGTTCTAAACAGCAAGAGAGAGGGGAGAGAGAATATTGGATTTTTGTCAAACACCACAAACAAGGGAAGCCATCAATGGCCAGCGTGAGCCGATTTTTGCTATATTTTGCATCAAGTGCTGGCAACTCACAGTCTGATGGTAGCTCACCTTGCTATTTTGTTCAGATCACAGGCGACTCTGGGGTCCGGGCTGACTTTCATAATGAACACATTGGTGCCAGAATGCTGGTTCACAGAACTGGCGCATCAGTCGCAGATACCAACAGAGCAATTAGCAGAAGGTTTAGCGCTCGGAAGACTTCCAAAGCCTGGGAGAATGAAAAAGGATTTCGACGGAAGCTTAAAAGAAAATAGTGTGGGCCACAGGCAAGCGTCTCTGGGGAGATGTGGTGTGTGTGTGTGTGTGTGTGTGTCATGGATCCCCTGCTGTTGACACCCAAGTCAAAACTGGAACAAGAAGAAAGCTCTCTGCATATAGGTAGAAAGAAGTTTTTCTTTTGCCAGAGAGCCAGCCAAATATTTGGATGCCTGAAGCAAAAGATGTGTGTGTGTGTGTCTGGGAAGCTCCCAGTTCCATGTACAGAAATGAATTAGACTGGCAACCGAACTTTATGTCGACTCGAACAGTGGCACAAGGCTTTTCACCAACTGTGAACAGGTTTCACCAAGCCTGTGAAAAGGCAGGACAAGCAGGGCAGTTCAAGTCAGTGATGTCCAACCTTTGGTCCTCCTGATGTTTTGAACTCCAGCTCCCAGAATCCCCAACCATTGGCTGATCTATCTGGAACATAGTTTTTTTGTGGGTTTTTTCGGGCTGTGTGGCCATGTTCTAGAAGAGTTTCTTTCTGACGTTTCGCCAGCATCTGTGGCTAGCATCTTCAGAGATCTTCAGAGATCTTCTCAGATCTTCAGAGATCTTCAGAGATGCTCTGAAGATGCTAGCCACAGATGCTGGTGAAACGTCAGAAAGAAACTCTTCTAGAACATGGCCACACAGCCCGAAAAAACCCACAAAAAAAACTATGGATGCCGGCCATGAAAGCCTACGACTTCACTATCTGGAACACTTGATTTGTTTTCACCTGGCGGACAAAGTGTGAGAACCATTGGTTTAAGCAGAGGGAGAAGCTTTGGATTTCACAGTGTGGGTGACCTAGGTTCAAATATTTCCTGACCCTTACAGCTTTAGAAAGGGCAATCCTTTAGAATAGCTGTTATTTCCCTTAGGTCAAGGATGAGCAAAGTGACCCATGGGCCACATGCGGCTCTACAAAATGTGGTCTCTGAAGCATTAAAAAGTTTCCCAACCTGACAATTTTTAATTTTTTGGGGGGTGATTTTCCTCCTGAAAACTGACTGAAATCTACTCAAAGCCAGACACAAATGAAGCAGTTTACCTCCCCCTGGACCCTAGAAGTCAGGAATGAGTCTCCAGTGTGATGCTGCAAGTAAAAAAGCCAATGCGATTCTAGTGTAGTTTATTGTGGCACCAGAACACTGACAGAGAAGACTCAATGTCTCAGAAAAAACTACAATTCCCATGATTCCCTAGCACTGAGCCAGGGCAGTTAAAGTGGACTCAAGCTGCATTATTTCTGGCAGTCTGTAAAGGCCCATAGTGGCTAGATCGAGGGAAGTCATAGTCCCACTCTCTTCCCCTTTGTATACTTCTATTGATGCAGCCTAGAACACTGTCTAGATCAAGAGAACTAATAGAAATATAGTGTCCAGATCAAGGGAGGTCATAGTCCCACTCCCTTCTCCTTTGTATCCTTCCATTGGTGCAGCCTAGAACAGTGTCTAGATTGAAGAAATAGAGATATAGTGTCTAGATCAAGGGAAGTCATTGATCCACTCCTTTGTCTACTTCTATTGAGGCAACCCAGAACAATGTCTAGATTGAGCAAAGTCATAGAAAGCTAGTGTCTAGATAAAGGGAAGTCATAGTCCCACTCCTTTGTCTACTTCTAATTCAGGGAGCCTAGAACAGTGTCTAGAGCGAGGGAAGAAAGAGAAATATAGTGTCTAGAATGATCAAGGAAAGTCATAGATGCACTCCTTTGTCTACTTCTATTGAGGCAGCCTAGAGCAGTGTCTAGATTGAGCAAAGTCATAGAAAGCTAGTGTCTAGATCAAGGGAAGTCATAGTCCCACTCCCTTCTCATTTGTCTACTTTTATTGAGGCAGGCTAGAACAGTGTCTAGAGTGAGGGAAATGAGAGAAATATGGTGCCTAGTTCAAGTAAAGTCATAGTCCCACTCCTTTGTCTACTTCTCTTGAGGCAGTCTAGAACAGTGTCTAGATTGAGGGAACTCAGAGATATATAGTAGTGCCTAGATCAAGGAAATCCACAGTCCCACTCCTTTCTCTACTTCTATTGGTGCAGCCTAGAATAGTAGTGTCTAGATTGAGGGAAGTCAAAAAATATAGGATCTAGATCAAGGCAAGTCATAATCCCAGTCCTTTCTCTACTACTTCTATTGAGGCAAGCTATAGTAGTAGTGCCTTGAAGGAGGGAAGGTCTCACCTGATCTGGCCTCACCTGGAATATTGTGTCCAGGGATTTGGAGGGTCTTTTTCCCTCTTTCTTTTTTTTGTGTGTGTGTGGGGGGCTGTTTCCAAAATTTAGCAAATATTGGGCAGTGTGTGTGTGTCGGTTTCCCAAATCTGCCAGGAAAGTTTCCTCTATTCTGCTAGAGAGAGGAAAAAGGAGGAGGAGGAGGAGGAAGAGGAGGAGGAGGAAGAAGAGGGACAGGAGAGCCTCTCCATCCCTGGAGCTGTCCAAAACCCTCTTCCCCTTGGTCTCTCTGTGTGTGAGAATTTGATTGTTTTATATTATGTAATTTTATTGTTGTAAGCCGCCCCGATTGACCTCAGAGGGGCAGGATATAAATAAATATTATTATTATTATTATTATTATTATTATTATTATTATTATTATTATATAGAGGAGGCTCCGATGGAGGCAGACCATATATATATATATATATATATATGGTGAATACACACACACACACACACCCATATATATATATGTACACACACACACACACCCATATATATGGTGTATACACCCCCCCCCCATATCTATCTATCTATCTATCTATCTATCTATCTATATAGATATATGGTGTATACACACACACACAAACACCATATATATATATATAGATATATATATAGTGTACACACCCACCCACACACACACCATATATATATATGTATACACACACACCCACACACCCACACACCATATATATATATATATATATATATATATGGTGTATACACACATGCACCCCATATATATCTATATATATATATATATATATATATGGTGTATATATACACACACACACACACACACACACACCATATATATATATATAGATATATATATAGTGTACACACCCACCCACCCACACACCATATATATATATGTATACACACCCACCCACACACCATATATATATATATATATGGTGTATACACACATGCACCCCCCATATATATATATATATATATATATGGTGTATACACACACACATGCACCCCCCATATATATATATATATATATA